>JAWWEW010000012.1:23742185-23780405 GCA_035583185.1 Anabacerthia variegaticeps | reverse complement strand
AGGACCCAGAAGCCTGGAAATACTGAAGTGCAACATGTTGGAGAGCTCAGTTTCCTTCTTGGAGGTGGTGCCCATTGGGTTCATTTCGTTTTGAGCAGAGGTCAGGATTTGTGCCATGGGCAATGAATGAAATCATATTTTTGAAAAGAAGGAGTATCTTAACAGGCAGTAAACATTCCTGCTCTGACTGGCAAGCAGTCATTAAAAGCCTTTATTAAATTTCGTGTCCATTCTGGTTGCCACTTAGCCATTTCTTTTCATTCTGAAGAATTATAACTAAGAATGAATGAGTCGTTCCGAGTATGGTCAGGACATAATAAATCTGTGAAAGAACTGAGCTCTCTTTCTCCCTCATAGGCAAATTTTCCCAATTGTTTAACAAAATGTTGTTTTGTATTGCCATGACATCAGTCTTTAGGCTGTAAATAACAAGGCTCAGCATTAAGCAAGTTGTTTATAAAAAGCAGTCGTGCAGTAACATTAGAGAGTCCCCACTCGAGTCCATACCCTTTCCTCCCACTTACTGATCTTCCCACTGCACTGTGGAATTATTTCTGTCTTCAGAATGAGCAAACAGATCTCTTCAGTGAAAGGGGGAAGGATTTCCTGAGCTCTGCCATATAGAAGTTGGCATCTGTTGTTCCACAGAACAGGATCTCAGTGCACTGATCCAAGCATTTGTCAGCCCACAGTGGAGGGTGGCAGCTCACAGCATCTGAGAAGAAGGAAATTATCACACAAAGCTTCCCACTGCAGAGAAACCACCACACCCATCATCCTCCTTGCAGCCCAGTTGATCCAGCTGTATTAGCCCTGAGCTCCAGTTCCTCCCACAGCTCCCAGCCCACCTCCTTTCTGGTGTGAAATGGGTTTGAATCTTCAAAGTTACTGCTTTTCAAAATGCATTTTGCTCAGTACCAAGAATAATCAGTACTCTGAGATGAAGCCAATCACAAAGCCCAAAATGGGGCTGCAGTTCTTTGGGAGGAGGATACTTGTGATGAAGGGTATTGACAGATGCAGAATGTGACAGCAGGACAGAGTCTTTGAGAAGCAGTACAAAGTCCTTCCATTTGGTTGGTGCTCCTCAGGTGTGGGAGAAAGGTTCATGTTTCTCCTGAATCCTCCTTGCTTGACAAATATTTGCCTTATAACAGAGTTTATTAGTCTAAGCCAGTTACTTTTTTTTTCTTCCCAGATAGTGCTGCTCTTGATGTGCCCTGCACAGGCTGGGTTTAGATTCACTGCCAGTGAAATGGGATTTTTCATCTTTTGGAACTACCAGTGAACTGAAAAATCATTTATTCCCACAGTGCTAATAGTAGGCAGCTGTTCATGCTTTGACAGCAGGAGAAAGAGTTATCTAAAGATCAAAAAGCTGAGTTTGAGGAGTAAATAGTTGTTAGAGCAAGTGTGATACATTTAGATTTATTCTAGAAAGGTTTTCTTATTCTTTGCTCAGTCCTAGAAATATAATTCAAGTGAAATTTAATGAACAACTTGCAGTTGGTATGGGCATCTTAAATGGCATCATCTTAAAAGCCATATCCTGGGGTCAAGGTTTCCAAGTGCCCAAACCCTTCCCGAAAAGTAGCAAATGCCCTCAACTCTTCAAAGATTGTAAGCTATATTTTGGTCTTCAACTGTAAATAACTCAAAATAAATACTTGGGCAGCTGGCAGATTGTACCACCATTAACCGGTGATTTCCAAACTCTGGTTTGCGAGAGGAAAAGCTGTAGGAACAGCTCTCCCTGTGATGATAGGGGTAGATGTGATGTTCTCAATGAAAAGCTTGGTTATAAGTGCCCCTGGTCCTCTGTGGCAGAGAACCTTTGGTGGTACAGTCTGCTCTTCCTAAATATTTGGATGTCATTGCCAGGAACAACCTCCAGTTGGGGGAGCTGTTCTTGAAAGTGAGTGAGAAAGTGCTTGTTGCTTTATGAACCAGATGGTGACCAGAGGTGGGAGCTGTGTGAACACTCTGACCATTGTTGGTTTGTCGCTTCTTGTGTTCTAGCTGGATGCTGAGGAGGCAAAATCGAAACTGGAAAGATGGGCTTCCCGAGATGCTGGCAGTGGGGGTGGAAAGAGTGGCGAGCTGGAGTCAAGTGGAGACTGTGATGATGAGGATGGTTGTCAAGGATCCGGGGACAGGATTCACACAGCAGGTAAATACAGTTTCTGTGAGTACTTACAGAGCTTAGAAATTCATAAACGTCACAATTAGATGGACAGAGCTCAGATTTGCCCTGCTTGAATTGCTGTCAAAATCCTACTAAATTCAAAGGATTTGAATCTTAATCTGTGAAGAGCTGCAGTAAAAATAGAATGATACAGACAGTAGCCCAATATAATTTAACACTTGGCGTGCAGATAAAAGACTTAAATTTAGAGTGAATAATATCTGCCATGAAATCTAGATCACAGAAATACTGAAGAGCCTTCCTAGATTATGTGGGCTCTTGAAATAAATAGAAAATTGATGTCCTTATAGAGTGTGCTAAGTGTTAAGATAAATATTTATTTATTGCGTAATGATGCTGTGGGATGATCCAGAGTTGGCTGAAAGTACATATTTTTGAAAAAACACATGGAATACTATGGGGTTTTCTTTCTAATGGTGAGCTCCTGGTTAAATGAAATTTCTTGATAGTCTCAAATGCCTTTATTGCATTCTGCAGTATTTTTTCATTAAAATACCTGGGCAATAAGTCATCAAGTGAAGAATCAGCATCAGAATCTGACTCAACTTCCACCAGCATACTGGCAATATAATATGTACCTAAATCCTTATAGTAACTCAGTAAGGAGTAAGATGTTTCTGAGTTCTTAATACTGTTGGTTTCTCTTACCTGTAAATTCTGATTCAATTTAGCTCATCAAAATGTAACTGCTTTAATTGCCATGGTGTGTGTAAATATAATGTGGATTGGATGTGCAAGTAGATGAAATACAGATATAGGAGTGTTGGAAAACAATGCTCACTGAGATGGGTGCGGCTCAGGTAAGTTTTCAGCTGTGCTTTTCCCTTGTCCCTTTGCCACTGAGTGGAGAGGGGGGAAGACATCCCATTCTCAGGTAAGATTTGCATACGGGCTGTGATTAGCCCCTAGTCAAGGCTTCAGGTGTTCCTGTTATGCATATTTGTTCAGGAAAACCAAGATTAAACACGTACTTTGAAACATGTGCTTTTGCTACAGCTACTTTGCAGCACCAGCTTATAAACATTTGAATTTTAATTTGTGTGGATGCCATGTATGGTCAGAGTACGTGAGGTATCATCACACAGGGACAGTGGTTTTAAAAATTGTGAGGTAATTACAACTAACAGATCAAGCAGAGGTTTTCCCCATCTACTCACCATTATTTTTGAACAGAAGATCTTTGATACACTGTTATTTTAAAACTATGTACTTAACTTTTTTTGTTTTCTGTTATATTACATCCATAAGCAACAAAAAGATTTCTAGATGTTTTAGGCCCTGGAGGTTTGGGATGATAAATACTTTAATATGCTTTCCTCTCCATGTGGAGTAATACAAACAAGAGCCAGGTGCTTACTCTTCCCTGAACAATCCATCTATTAATACACCATTTGGGCAGGATGTGTGTGCATGCTTACAGGGGCAGTGGCAGAGTTCAGGCATTCAAAAATAAAAACTTGAATACTTTGAAGACTTGACTTTCAGCTGGCTTTAATAATGGAAAGCTACTTAATGTCTCTTTTTCCCCCTTTTTTTGCAATCTAGTTAATTAAAATACTTTATGCTGATATCATCCTGGATTTAAAAGAATTATATTTTTGAAATTAGCTATTTCAGAATTTAGCAGGATGTATATCCAATTAAAAAGGCAATTACAATAAATTTTAGAAAATGGTATTGATTCATAACAGAAGAATAAGTATTTCATTGTGTGACAATAGTAATGCTGTATCATAATTAGCTTTAAAATATTGTACTGTACACAAGCCACTAGCAGTAAATCTCTTTTGCATATCTGGATACAATTAAGAGATAAAAAGCAGTAATCTCATTATAGAGCTGCTTTGCTTTAATAGAATGTTAAAGAAAAACAAACATCAGATTAGTTGAATTTCCTCTTGCTGCATGTCTGGTAGATGGTGTTTGTAATTGTACAGCCTGTGAACTTGCTGTATTTCCAAAACTTCAAATCTGTCAAGCACATCTAACCCTTGTTTTGTGGAAGTGGAACACATTGCCTGTTCCCTGCTTGCCTGAAACACAGAGTGAATGGAGATGTGAGCTGAAGCTAAAGCTAAATCCCAGATCAAATCCCAAATCCCCTGATTTGAAGCTCGGTGAAGTCAGTGGGAATATCCTTACTGACTGCAGCAGGTATGGCGGAGAGAGACACAAACAAGAGCATAAAATGCCACCGAGCTCATCAGGGCATGTTTTAGCATGGAGTCGTACAGCAGAACACAGGGAATAAAAAAGGAATAAAAGCCTTTCCAAACACAGACTTTTTGGCAGAGCAGTCGTGCTTTTAACAACAGGTCCATGAAAAACAGAAGAGAGGGGAAAGGATTTCAGTGTCGACCTCTAAAATGCTGAGTTTACAATGTAGTCAAAATGTACATTGATCCTTTATCTGAAACCTATATGAAAATTGTATTTCCCACTTACATGTTGAGAGCATTGCAAAAGACTCAGATTGCTTTTAGTTTTTGGAAACCTTCTGAATGCTCATTTCTTTCCACCTCTCAGAGTAAAAATTACCCTTTCCTTACTGATAAATTCCCAGGAGTTTCATCACTATCTGGGTTACCATTGTCAAAACATTTCTGCTCATAACTATTCGTAAAGCTCTTCCCAGACAGGGTACTTTGCTGGCTCCACAAACCGGAGCCAGTTGGCTTTTCCAAACTGGTACCAGAGGGCTGGGCTCCCAGTTTTAGATTCCAGTGTGTCCTGGGCAGGTAAACACTTCAGTTAATCTCTGTGTGTGTATTCCAGCCAGGGCATTGTGCAGATCCTTGTCCCTGGTTTTTGGTTTGGGTTTATTTTGGGTTGGGGATTGCCATCTCTATTTTAGCTCATCCTGCATTGGGTAGTACAGTCCTGTCGTTTTGTTTGTCACCTTCTAGACCTTGAGAATCGTGCCTGCCTAACAGTTAATAATTTTATTTTATGTCTCTGAGTAAGATACGTGTCTATCTATTATTTAGTGCTGGGTTTTTGTTTATCCCTTTGTTACAAATAAGTCTTTGCCTGATACATTCGTTATTATCTAAAAAGATCACATCTTTAATCATAATAGGCTTAATTATCTATTCTTTATCATGTGTGTTTATCCAAATGATTTTACAAGATAAATTCTCGGGAAACCAGCATTCTCTTGGAAAATTATGTATGGTAGAAGATGCTTTAAAATGTCATATTCTCACAGGCCTTCCCAATTACCACGGGGATCTCTTCTTGGGGAAAGCTGTGGGAACAGCAGTTTCTCAAGCAGGCCCATGTGTTATTTGTTGGCAAGTACCAAGTTTTTAATGACAACATCTGTGAATCATCTTTGAACAAAGCTTTGTTAGGAGAGATTTAAGAAGAGGAAAGCAAGCCATATAAATCCTGAGTGTGGATGGGGAAGTTGCTCTGTGGTTTGCACTCTGTGGTGCTGCAGGTTTCTAGGCAGAAGGGCAAAGTCTTGGGTTGAGCTTAGATGAGCATGGAGTGCTCACAGAACCACAGTTGTATGTGGACCTGGTCACAAAATGAGCCCCCTGATGGTGAGTGCTTATTCCTAATCCCTTCCACGAAGGTGGTGGTGTGGAGGACAGCAGGGATTGTCCAGTGCCCTGCAGGATTGAGCCATGGGAATGTTTGCTTAGGAGAGGGATGAGTGTCCTGCTGTTCATGAAAGGAGAACAGCAAGAGATTCCCAGTGTGCCTTGCCTGTTTGGTTCAGAGGAAAGGAAAATGTTCAGGACTGTTTGGTGAAAAGTGGGAAGGAAGTCAGTGCAGGGGATTTCTGAGTCCCAGCTGTGCTGCACAGCTGGGTGTTGTCATGAGGCCCCACCCAAGCAATGACAACCAGCACTGGATCTCTGTCCAGGGAAATCATCTGGTGATGAGCCACTGAACAAAGGTGGAGGAAGTGTTTAGACCACAGGTAGGGACCTGCATTTAGTGCAAGCCCAAAGACCCCTATGTAGAGCTCTGGGCTGTGTGGAAGTTGTGGAGCATTGGGGTGAGAAATGCTTGTGCTGACACCCCCTGTACCAGGGTCCATGTGCTCAGCTGTGCATGGAGGACAAGGCATTCCTGGGCTGCTCACTGGCACTGTGTGGAGCTGGGTGTTTAACACAGCCAGTGTCAGACAGAAATTAATCCAAGCTTCTGCCTAGGGGAGGCTGAGACAACATGGTACAAAGTCCTAGGGAAGGCAGCTAGTGCTGGACTACAGCTGTTCCCTGGCTGGCAAGGCAAGCAAACAGCACAGGTTAAGGAGAATATAGTTTAGGCTACCCTTGGGCCCTCCTGCACTGAAGAGAATAGACAAACCCAAGTGTCTGGTGTACATGAAGTGTAGTCTTTGCACCAGAATCACCCACCTGAGGGTGAAGTCTCTATCTGGGTCGAAAAGCTCAGTGTGTCCTCATGTAGGACGTGTATTAACCCCAATCCTGGCATGCCTTGAAACTTTAGGTCATTGGGAAGTGGGGATATAGGTCTTACCTTACCCCTGGCTCGCTGCCTGCTCCACACAGAGGTGGGTTTCTGCTTTGTCCCCATCCCAAAAGCAGTGGCTTTTCATGGAATAACAAGAAGTGCCTGAGCAGTGCTGACCCTTAGGCACAGCAGGTTTTATACAATACTTTAAAATCCTGTCTGTTGGTGCAGGCACTCAGTAAGCAAACACACCCTGTGGCATCCCAGCCAGGCTTTACACATGGCTATGGATTAGGAGTGCTTTATTACTGTGATTTTTGCCAAATGCTTATCTAATCCCAGTAACAGTTTTCTTCTGTACTTCTTACTAATTCTTTCATGAGGGTTCCTCCCTTTCAGTAGAACTTCCTGACTTTGGACATCTCAGTTGAACATCCTGCCTTACTGTCACAGTTCAGGGCCTGAGAGGGAATGTACAGCAAATCTCCTTAGCACATTCAGATGACATGATGCCAACCCTTGGCTCTCTTCTGGGCTGTGTAGACACTCCCCAGCTTCAGTCCACCTTTCTGCTGTAGACACAGTATGGGAAGAGATTGTCCTGGTTGTAGATCCTTTCCTTCAGGGTTTATTAGGGGGGAGGGGAGGCTGCCCCAAAATACCTTTACAAGTGCAGACAAGTAAATTTTCTTTTTTTCTTATGGTCTTTTGTCTGATCTGTGTCTGCTCTCAACACCTATGGAAAGTTAATGTATTTTTCTGACTGCTTATGAGTGTTTTCATTATCAGTTTTTTCATTTTGAATATCAAGATTCTTTTATGCTTTATGGTGTTTTCATTTTCCCAGCTTGTCTGTCTATTCTTGGCATCAATATTACTGTATGACCTGTCATTTTAATCATACTTATTTCCATTCAACATGTCACAGGATGCTCTTACACTTGTATTTATCCAAATATGCAATTGTACAGCTGCTGATTTTGTAATTATTAGTACAAAACATCAATATTCTGAGATCATAATATCTACTGGCAGACAGCCATGCTCATTAACTTCTCATCACCACACGTCCTCACAGATGATCCTAGCTCACAGAAATACTGTATTTTCAGTATCTTCTATCTTCCTGCCTGAAGAAACCTCTTCATCATGCCTCATCCCCATTCTACTGCCTTGAAAACCCATTTTTCTACATCCTTTGTTGCTCAAGACATTTTATCTCCAGCCCTGTTTTTAGAGAGCCTATAAATTACTAGATTGCCCTTAGTGTAAATGCCTCATTCTATCCACAAAGCAGCTTAGTTAAACCCTTATATAAGTCTGATTTTAAAGAAAACTCAGCGTTATATTTTTATTTGGGGTGGTAGGTCCTCTGCCAAGAGGAGCATAAGCAAACCCTGCCAGGGCCTTCAGCACATGTGGGGGAAGCAGAACCTTTGGTTTCTGTAGTGGGATACAGTTTGGAAAGAGACACGGGAGCAGAGAAAACCAGAGAAACCAAAATAATCAGGATGAAAAGTACAGATTTGGATTGTTCTTTTGAACTTGGTGAGATCTGATCCTGAGATGAGTTACTCTGATCTTGCAGTGGTGTCCCACTGTTCCCTCTTGGGTATGCTTTGCTGAGAGTTTCTCCTGGTGACAGTGACAATTCCTGCAGGCTCTGCCTTGTGCAAGTGGCATCAGAGAGCACCCGAGAGGTGTGAAAGGGGTGGGAAGAAAGAGCATTACAAGGGGAAAAAAGGAAGGAAGGGAAAGGAAAGGAAAAAGAGTGAGTTTTCCTCTGCCTCTCTGTCCCTGAGTAAATGTATTGTATAATCTGCTGACACAGGGGTAAGGTATCCTGTGTCATTTCATGTCCTTCATTACACAGTATCATGCCAAGTGAAATGTGTAGGAGAAGAATTATAGAATCATCCCTCATCCTTCCTCAACCCTAGCATTTCCATGACAGCTTGAGGTGTAAAGGAATGGGATTTCAGCTCCTTCCCATTCTCACTCCCAGACCTGAGGTGAGAGAGTTCCCAGAACCAGCAGTGCTCCTGCTCAGATCCCTTCAAGAGAGGAGCTTTTGCCAAGTTGTACAAGTGACTTTGTGCACGGCCAGATAAACACATCCCCTGTAGGATTGTCTCCTGCTGCTAATGAGAACAGCAGCTAGAGGAGCAAGAGTCCTTGGGCCAGCTCTGTGACTCTCTGAGCAGCTTTGGTGCTGTCTTTGGTGCCTTCAGAGAGGTAAAATGGTAATTGGGGAAATGCAATTTTACTGTTTCACCAGAGGATTGTAAATTACAACACATTTTTTGATCATTTTAGCACCGTTTAGACAAAATTAAAAGGTGAAGCATTTTAGTTGCTTAGGGTATAAAGGCTTCCAGTGCGTCTCGTGTAGGAGGAAATTAAACATTGGAGAGATCAAGATAAAGACGTTTGGGGCTTAAACGTTTGCAGTAGTTCTGTGTAAGCAGTCATCAGAGACTGCACTGGAGATCACTGAAGGGTAATGTGCTTTTACCAACCTTCTATTAAAAATATTACCAGTAATCTCTGTCCCTTGAACACACTTATTACAGCAGAACAGTTTTCCCTGCCTTTCTCAGCTATATTTTATCTAGTTACTTTCTTTTCCACAGGAGCAACTCCATGTGTTACATGTATTTCTGAGATGTTTCTGAAAACTCATTGATCTCCTCATTTTCCAGTGAATTCCCACTCACCAGCATTTCTCACAGGTTTTAATAAAATGGACTTTTTATAAACAAGAATATCACAAAGCTGAATGGTCCCAAACAGGAGCAACACGGTCAAACCACCAAGAGCATGAAGCAACTTGTATTTGATGGCTACAGAATGAGAAAGACAAGCTTCCCAGAAAAACTGCCTTACTAAACACAGGAAGCAGAAGATACTTCTTGATTCAGCCTGTAAGGGCAGTCTGCAGGTAGATAGTTTGACCCCACACTCATGATGTTCTTCTGTGAATGCCATTTGCAAGGATCATGTTGGCACCCCGAGTTCAGAGGCTAAGCTAAATGGGGAGTAAAACCAATCCATCACAAATAACTCTTATGAGCTGTGTGATTTAGATCCTTCTGACAAGAAATTCACTTAAGAGCTGTAATATCTCGGTCATGCCAAGCAGTGATAGGATAAATGGGAAGGCTAAGGCAATTTGCCCCCAAAATGCCATAAAGCCAGTATTAATTAAGAGGAGTTAACAATGAAAAGTCCTTCAAATAGCTCCAAAATAGATAACTCGTATAACTTAATGGAAGCTGCCTTTAAAGTGGGAATGCCATTAGACTGTAAGTTATGAAAACAGTCCTGCAAGCTTAAGGAAAACACTCACCTGCAAGTTACTCTTCATGCCACACAAGGGAACAGTTGCCTGGCCAGAGCTGAGGGACAGTGGAGCTGGTCCTGCTCCCTGTGCTGTGCCCTGTGGCACTTCTGCCACTCTCCCTTCTCCATGGAGCCCTTCAGTGAGAGCAGGAGTGAGGAACTGAGCCCAGGGAATCACTGCACCATCGGCACCCCACGCTGCTTGGAAGCATTGGCCGTGCTCCTCCACTGTGTTAGGATTTTAGTCCTGTCTGGAGCTCCAACTCTGGACCTTCTTTCTTCCAAAGGCAGATTATTCCAGGTTAATTAAGGTACGGTTATGAATTCCTGCAACCCTAAAGGTTTTAAGAAACCCTCTGTCATCTCTCATTGCACTCAACACACGAAAGGCAGGTAGTGCTGCTGTTTGACAGTGGAAACAGATCTGAAAGTCACTGACAAAATACAGTTTCTATTTCTCCCTGCTGCCACCTTCCCTTGTTTTATGATTCATAAGGAACGCCTAAGCAGTTGCTGTTCCTTTAGAGGAGGAGAAGAACTGCTCTGCTTTGTTTTCCCTCCCTCCCTCTCTTGAACCAATGTTTCTTGGGGGTGTTTTGTCTTTGCTTTTGGAGAGAAGCTGCCTTGAGTACACCAGGTACACATTTTGGGGTTTTTTTTATTCCTTGCTTGTCCATTTTAAGGTAAAATAATACTACTTAAAAGAGTGCTGTTGTGCCTGAAGCCAACAGATATGCCATCAGAATGTCTCAGCTGAAAAATTTAGGATCAAAACAATACCCTGAAAGAAAGCACAGTTTAGTTTTACAGCAACAGAGAGCACAGCACAACTGTTCTGTACTCTATACTCGATTTCCTACAAAAAGAACAGACTTTCAGGCTGAAGTATGTGACATATCAACAGGATCAAGAATTTATAGGGCTGGATCTGGCTGCCTTGAGATCAAGGTTCTTACAATAACTTAAACCAGCTGATGATCTTGCACATGCTTAAATACTTTCCCTGAAAAGAGTTCAAAGATTAGACACATTATTCCTCAGCAGGTGATTTTGCAATCTGATTTATCCCACAGGGTCTCCTGTCCACTAATTTTTAAGTGTGTTTATTTCAGTCCTTCAATCCTGAAAGCAGTCATGCAACATTTCCCTGTGATTTAACCCCATCCAGGATGGACAGGAGAGCTGGAACCTTTCAGAAGCCTTTTGGGGTGTGTCAGGCTGTAATGCCATCTGCTAGTCCCAAAGTCAGGAACTGGATATGAGTAAAGTTAGAGACTTTTTTGGTTTTATATGACATGCTGGAGTATGGAACCTGAATCTGTACAAACAGTGTGAAGTCTCTAAATTCTGGATTACTAAGGGTCTTGTCATAGTTCTCAGTGATGGAAAAGTCAGCTGGCTACAGGATCCTACAGCACCTCCTCTAACACTGCTGTTAGACTGGTTTCTTCCTTTTGCCTCCATTATTTGCCCCTCATGGTTAGTTGTATGAGCAGCTTTTATTTTTCTGAATTACATTCTATTCCTAGTTCAGGCTCCTAAATATCACAGTCAGAAAATGTTTTGTTTCCTTGTCTTCCTGTCTTTTAGGATTTAGACAGATTTTCTAACATTCTTTAGGCTGTCTTCTTTAATCAGTTTCCCAGCCCTGTATTGTGCTTGTTCTTCTCTGGATGTCTAATAGTTTGTCAAGCCAAATCTGAATTACTTCTGAAATAAAATACCATAGGGAACCAATGAAACTTTGAATATGACAAAATGGTATTTTGATATCTAGGAAATGTTCTGTTGGTCTTTTTTATCTCTTGAGGTGTCTCGTGTCACATTAGAGTTTGTTCATCTTCTAAATAGACAGTTCTGTCAAGTTTGCAGGTTAGTTTTCGTTTCAACAAGGTTTAAGTCTGTTTCCTACTTCAGTGCTTTCTGAAATGATGCACGTTCTTGATGTAGGTCTGATCTGCACAGACAAACCCACCTTGCACCAGCGACCTGCCTGGGCAGCTGCGTTCCCAAAAAGGGGTGAGATGCATTTGCCTGGTGCTGTTTAGAAGAAACATAATCAGCATTTTAGAAGAGGTGAAAGCAGTAACTGCATATTCTGATGAGCAAACATGTACTTTTGAATGGTCAGATAGTGCAATTTCTGACACTGTGCAGATCATAAACTCTCACCTGAGGTCCAGACGAAGCAGGAATGTTAAGCAGTGATGACCCAGGTAGCACATGAGGGTAACAGCTACTCTTTCAAACTTTATTCAGTTTAGTTGTAAAAATCATTGAACGTTCTCAAGGTCACAGTTTTAGTCATTTTGCCATAAAGTTGCTGCCCACAATTAGCAGTTAATTTACAAAGATAAACGGGACTAGATCAGTAAGGGCATGAAAACCCCTTGGACTCCCTAGAAAGGAGGGACGCTGAATTCAAGTGATGAAGCTGTTATTTGCCAGAGAACCTCTGAAATTCTCAGCTTTCAAAACTATTTGCTATTCATCCTAAATTAAAGTGATTAAAGAGAATTTGCTATTGCAGTATTGCAACTGCCTAGTAATAAATCATCATCTGATATTTATAGCCCGAAATTAAGACTGGTGACTCAGACACGCTGCTGACCATTTAGCAGTGAAGTCCTGATAATCCAATCTGGAGCAGCAGGGAAAGGAATGGCTTTCTGATGTGAAGTCAGACAAGTAATTTCCTATTTAAAATTTGATTAGATAAAATCTTTTGAACATGTGCTTGTAAAGCAACGGGCTGTTTAAATATGTATGGTGCCGCAGCACACGCAGGACGCTGTTACGGCGGCGACAGCAGCACAAAGAACATTTGCAGTAACCTGAACGTGCAGGGGGAAGAACAGCGCCCTGGGCTAAACTGCATCAGGATAAATCTCTTCCACAATGGAAAAACATTAGAGCTGATGGGGGGGAAAGCAGTTTTCGTCCTGGAGGAGAACCACAAGCTTGTTTTTGTGTTGAAAAGGTATCATTTTGCAAAAACGGAAACGTTTGGCAACGTGCAATTGGAAGGACGTTAATTTGAGGGGGTGATTTTGTAGGTTTTGAGTACAAAAGGGAAAATACAGATTCAAGCTGGAATATCTTGTCCCCCGCCCTGAAAATAATGTGTAGGCTTTAAAGCCATCTAGTAAGTTTGATATTTTCAGCCAGAAGGCATTATATTCTAAAATTCATGAGAAAGAGTAAAGGCCAATAAAATGAAGATTGGGTAGGTTTGTCCTAATTCTGCCCCAGGAATCATCATGGGGATTTTGCCTTTGACTTAATGAGACAACAGTTTGAGCCAACAAACAAAGTGTTGGACGCTGCTGCCCTCCTGTCCAGGGTGGGATCCCTCAGGCTGCCTGCAGAATTCCTGCCCGTGCCAAAGCACAGAAATGGCTCTGGGTCAGCTTAAAGAACAGTGACACTGGCTGTTTTTCATCTCCTGATTTATGTAACTGACAGAGTTCATGGCAGTATTTCTAAATCAGCTACTGATAATAAAGCATCCTCTCAAAACTGAGGTGCAGTCCCAAAACTGGGATACAGTCCCACTGCAAGTTCAAGCGGAGAATCTGATTACAGGAGTTTAGAACAATTTCAGCCAAGCCGTAACATTTTATCACTCGACATAAAAAGTGCTTTCAGAATAGTCCTGGCAATCGAAATATTAATGTTATATTCACACATTTTAAAAAAATTACTATCTTTGAAAGGGACTGACTACTCATGTTCACTGGAAATTACTTTGTCTCTTTCTCTCTTCATGGAGCTCTTCATTTTTTATTAAAGCCACAGGGACTTTTTTCCTTTTTTTGAGTCTGATGTGAGGAACATCCAAATGTTCCAGGTAGTCTGGAACCTGCTGCACTTGTGTTCATATCACAGACTCTTGGATGGGGGATTTTTTGTGGAATTCCCTTGCCTTGTCCTTGCCTGAGAGGCTCTCCCACCAGTGTCCTTGTGGATTTCAGTACAGCACTCCAAGGGATGAACTGGAGCATGAAACCAGCAAGGCACTGCCCGGGCTTTGCTTTTCCCAAGCTGAGGAAAAGCTCTGAACATCAACAGAGGCTCAAGGTCAGAGTCTTGCAATCACATTTGGCTTGTATTTGGAGGCTTTTCTTGTAGTTACAGAGCAGTTCTTTGATTGGCAATATCACATCTTCATGTGTAGAATGTGAAGTTTTCATAGGGTTTCCTGCTCAGGTCTCTTGGTGCTTGGAAGGGATTCCTGCACTGGTGAGCAGCATGTGAGATTCCTCTGACAGCAGCATCCAAGTGTGACTCTCTCCTTTCCCAGGGAATCTGTTGGATGTTCAGTCCTACCTAGTTGGGTAGGAAGGTGCTGGCTGTCTCCAGCCTGTTTGAAGGCTTTGACTCCCTTGACATAAACTCCACATGGATATCACGAGTTGAAAAGAGCTTAATCAAAAAAACCTCCACTATAATCATATCCCGGCATCTTGTGACATGTTAACAGGTCCTTGACAGCTTGTCAGTAAATGAAAAAGATGCATGACACTAATGGGGACAGAGCAGTGGTTTGGTATCTTACCCAAATGCATCACTGGCAATGCCCAGTGGGAGCCTCCCCATTAATCCAAAAAACCCCTGAATAATCACTGGCCATCCATGAGACTATAAACCCACAATCCTTTTGATTTCACGCAGGAGCCTGGGCACTGTCAGCTGAACTTCCTGCTTTAAAACTGGTTTGCATACCCTTTGTCAAGCACATTTGCATAATCTGTGTCACAACAAAAATTGGAAGTGTGTTGTACCAAAGAAGATTTGAAATTAATTTTTTAAACTGCAGATAAATCTTAAACTTATTTTTGCAAACTATATGAAAATACATTGCAAACTCTAGAGAAGTCTGCTCAAAGGAGCAAGCACACAACCACAGAAAATATTTTTATATCTGTATAAATACACTGAAACCCTGTCAATCTGCAGAATACATCAAAAGAGGGTTTTATAAGAAATAAGCAAATTATAAATTCCTAGAGTGCCAATTTTCTTCCACAGATTATGCAAACATTATGTGTGCTTCAAGTAAAGTTGCATTTTATTAAAAATGTAACTCATGATAAGATAGATGTAACATTTGAATAGCAATTTAGAATTTATATTATTCTTGCCTTATAAAATAATATTGAAAAAGTGAATAGAGCTAACACAAGTGCATTCAATATGCATGAAATCTCTCTTTAGTCTGTAAAAGTGCAGAGTGGATAGAGAGTGGCCATTTCCCAGCGCTGTAATTACTGTGTCACCATTCATGAAGCATTTATGTAAAGTACAATACTTCTGACTAACCGTGGACGAACCCTCTGCATCTTGTTAAAAGTCAAATCATTGTTTTCAAATCCTTTACGTTCTGCTGATACTGGAGTTTGATGTCATCCATCACTACTTATATTTTATATGATCAAACACAATCCCTTTCTTCCCTGTGCATTCCTTTTAGACAGACCTGTGGATTATACACACTTCCTTAATAGTGTTTGTTGTTTTTTTTAAAAGCAGCAGACTATTATAAGATAGAAGTTCTTCTTTATTTGTTCCCTCATGCTACAAAGAAGGCTTGAACGCTGGCACGGACATGCCTTTACCTAAGGGTTCTTTTTGCCTTTTTGCAGATATGTGTATTGATTTTGGTTGGAGATAACTTTTCTGTTTGCTGTGTTCCCCCAAAAGAGCCTTAAGGTTAAGTCTTTGCAATGATCCCTTTTCCATACTGGTCACAGCTGCTCAGTAAATGCTAGCAAACACAGAAGGTAAATAGTCAAAACTCCTTCCTTAGCGAGCATTCAGGTTCTCTGCTCTTTTCATCTCACCCGTGCATCACACATCTCATTGATTTCTGAGATTTGGGATGTGCTCATAGGTCAGGAGGGTTTCCCGTGCCAGTCTGCTCTTTGGGAGTGGGCTGTCTCATTTGCAGGGCCAGGCTGTGGATCTGTGCCCTGTTCTGAGCTCAAGGCACATCTGGGGGTGGATGTTGTAGGCAGCAACTCGGGCAGCCAGGGCAAGGGGTGAGTGCTGGGGGGGGGCGGCTTCCAAGGCAGGAGAGCCAGGGCAGGAGCTCCCTCTCCCTGTGCTCTGTTCCAGTGTAGTCACCTTGCTGTGGCATTAGGGATCCCCAGCTGGCTGATCTGGGCTCTCAGCAAGGCTCCAGGGCTTGCCACCCCAGCAGCATCCGTGTGAGGAGCGTGGCAGAGCAGCCTCACAGCCCCCAGCACAGCCCTACCTGGTGCTTCCAAACCCAGCAGCTCCCTAATCTGTTCCCTCCTGGGCTCCCGTGCAAATCACGTTATCAGGAATGTGTTATGCACACGCTGTATTAACACTGCAGCCTCAGAACGTAAGGCTTTTGTTCTTGGAAGGTGTTAAGATATTATGAGCTTAAGGAGATTTGTCCTGAAAAGAATTTAGAGAAAATTGCCCAGCATTAATGCCTTAAAATGTCCATCATCAAATGCATGATGGCTAAACTCTCAGGCAGGATGTGGTAATGTAATAATTGATGCGGCAGTGGGAAAATCACACCTTTTACTTGAAAGTACTATATTAATACTCTTTATGAAATTCTTCATTAAGCTAAGGTAGTTCACATGAGTTAGCGCTAAGGAAAACTAGTTGTTACAGGGTGTAGATAAATTTGATTATTGCCTTATCTTAAGTGAATACTTTTTAGGAAAAATACACAAACATGATGAAATTAAATGACTACAGATTAATAATGCAGTGCCCCAAGACTACTACTTTGTTTGGCTTATTTTTAACATATTACAGTTGTAGACTTGAATACTCTTAACAGACCAAAACAAAGTATCATTTCAGAATGGGCAACAGGAATCATTTCCCAGAAACCCAAATGGTGCCTGTAAATTAACAAAACTTCTACATGAGAATTGGTCAGACACTTTTAATATTATTTAGCTGCTAAAGCAGCTGTCTGTGCAGTAAGGCAGTCACAATGGTTGCAGTCATCTTGCTTCCAGTTCAATCTAATAGCTTGTAAAATAATGGTGGGAGTAAATCTCGGGAAGTGGTGAGATGCATGTGGTTAGGGCATTCTTGGGGCTTGGGACAGTTCCTTGAGGAAGCAAACTAATTTGATCTGCTGCCTGGAACCAGATGTGTGAGCATGTGTGCATTAATGGCATTGAGAACTGTTATGTTTTCAATACTGGCTGGGATGATGAAGGTTTAAGATTAGGATATGTGTGTATTTCTGTTTAATTAAATAAATCACCTTTGAGCTGGCTATGATAAGAGCATAGAGTAGCTGGATGTACTAAACACCTATGACATTTTTGAGATCACAGGGTAGTCCTAATTCCATGTGGAACGTTCCCCAAGCAGTGGTACAAAGGGTTCTGTTCTCCCCAGCACCAGGGAAATGTGGAGCCTCTAACCCTGTGAGCCTTCCAAAATACCATTCTCATTCCACTGCCAACGAGGAAGAACCCCAAGGAGAACTCCCGCAGACATTGTTTCTCATAATGTCTTGTGGAAATTGCTGAGAAATACCAATAATGAGAAAAATTATGCTAAGTTCTCTTCTTTTTCAAAGAGTCTTCCCTGAACCTTGCCTTTACTACAGTCATTCAAAAAATTCCAGACTGTTAGTATGCCAATATGTTAATAGAGCTCCACAGGATCTGTCATCTTAGTTAACATCAGCTAAGTACCTGCCTTTAGTGTTTTCAGCTTTTGAATATGTATGAAAAATTTCAGACAAGTTTTCAATACACTGGTATGTTAGCAAAAAAAATTAATTGCTGTATGTAATGAAGAATATACATTGGTATTATGTGCTCTATTAAAATAAAATTATCTTCAACTTTAAATAGCATTTATTTTTAAATTTAAAACAGGTCATCTTTGAAGATGAACAGGCATGGCCCCTTGCCAAAAGAGCAATCAGATTTTCTGCTGAAGAATATATAGAAAATCATAACAAACTTAATTACCTGTACCACTGCTAAAGGCCCTTCATATCTTAGCACTCTTGAGATTTAGCAGATTGTATCACATCTTCCTCATTAGCAATTCTGACTGAGAAATGAAACATTCTGGCTTACTGAAATGTAAAAAAACCCAAAGATTCGGTTTTTAAAGAAAGCAATCTGTGAACAGCCTCAGTTTTAAAGTATAACAGCTTACAAGAAATGTTTAAATCTCGGTGTGTTTTCTCAGACGACATTAATTGTTTGTGCCATGTGAGTAAATACCAGCATAGTTTTCATTTTCTCAGATCTCGTATCTTCAGCCTTTCTTAGAGGTCAGTATCTCAGCCTGAGGGGTTTCTTTATTTACTATTATTTCTTTTCAGGTTTTTCTCACAGAAAGCTTAGTACAACAATCCATTTTCATGATTTCTAGATACCAAGACTCCATGCAGTATTTAAAATTCCTTATTTTTATCTGACATTATTGGATGCTTTGTCTTAAGATCTCAGAAGTGTCAAATGTGGGGTTTGTCTGAGGGACTTCAGAGGGAGGTGAGGTGATGGAGCAGGTTACCTTGGTAGGAAGACCCTCCTGGTCAGAGCAGGGACGGAGCCAGGACAGCATTTGTTGCAGAGTGCACGAGTAGCTGAAAATTTCAGATGGAAAGGCTCTTTCTGTGGCTCGGAAATCTAAACCCATATTTTGCTTTCTGTTCTTTATTAACATTCCCTTGGTGTTGCTTATGGGTAAAAAGTTAAATACTGATTTTCTGGCACTATCTCAGAAGCTGTCAGTGCCTTAGGATTCAATTACTGGCATTTTTTATAGGCAGAAAAGAATGTGTTCAGCAGGGGCTCGGGGTGGGGATAAAGTCACAGACCCCCATGTCCCTGCTCCTCGTGTTTTCAGCCCCCCTGGGCATCCCTCTCCAAGCTCCTGGTTTCCCCACGCTGCAGCTCTGCTGATAGCACATGTTACCTTTCCTCTGGCCATGCCCGGGCTCCTCAAGCTCCATCATCATGCTGATGGCTGCTTTCCCTAGACCTGCTTTCCTGGGAGCGCCACAGCTGAGCACTTTAACTCCATTCCAGCCTCATTCTCTGCTAATTCCTTGCAAGCCTTCAGTGCCAATCAGAAATATCTTTCCAACATCCTCCAGACACCGTCCTCTCTCTCTTGGGTTGAGAGATTCCAGTTTCTCCAGCCTGGCAGCATCTAATCAAGGAAGGAAATCCTTCACCCTGTGCTGCAGTTCCAGCTGCTCAGAGTCAGTCCCATCCAGCTGCAGCCAAACTTGCCAAGGCCAAACGTGGAGCTTGGACAGGGGTGGCAGATCAGGGCAGGAGCACTGAGCAGCTCTGGACCTTGGCTTGCTAACAGGAGCAGTACTGAGGGGCATTGTCTTCACATGGCCGTGATTTTGGATGAGAAGAGAAATGACATCTCATTGCCATGGAGCGAGCACCCCGTGCTGAGCCCACCATGGGGCAGTGGCTGTGCCTGAGTGTTTGCCTTCCGGAGGCTGGGGCACAGGGAAAAGCTACAGCTAATACTTAGATCTCTCTCCTTTACAGTTAGGGCTGTTTGTACACTTAATTTTGGCTGATTTGTTGTATCTAGAGCAGATGAGAACAAGCTCTGCTCCTTCTGAATGTTCTTTTGCATCACAACAGATCTCCACAGTGTTTCCTTCCCTTGCAGTGAAAGCATCCCTGGTGATTTCCCCCTCTGCCTGCTCTCTGCTCTGGGGAGCTCTTGTGTGCCAAGGCTGGTTCTCCTGCCACTTATTCTGAAGTGGGAGAGGTGATAAACAGGGAGAGGGGGGCTTTTTGTTGGTTCTGAGGAAGCAGTCAGACCCTGGCACTCATGGCAAGTCCTATATTTGGTCTGCTACCCAAGGGTGACGTGGTATCTGGTGATGGCACACCAGAAATCAGATTATCCTTCCAAATCATCTGCTTTTCTAATCAGATGGAATTCTGAGGAGAGCATTCTACAGCCTCTCATTAAGCTGCAGCTCTGGCCCAGCTCTGGCTGTGGCAGCCCTTTTTTTGGGGGCACATGTGCTCACACACGTGTGCAGGCACACAGGTGCCAACCATTCTGAGTGTGTGCATCACGTGGGTTCCCATTTAATGTCCTCCTTTTACTTGTCCTCACCATGTGCTTATCAGCTGAACTAATGTGTGTTTGCTTTCCCAGCTGCGTGTTACAGGCTCGGATTACTGTAACTTTAAAAATCAACACTTGTTTAATTAAAAGTAATTTCCAAACTGTCACTGGAGTGCCAGATGCAACAACTGGAATCATCCTCCCCTCATCTCTTCTCTTCTCTCCTCTGTAAAACACCCAACACTAACCAAGAAGAAAATTAGCAATATTAAGTCTATTTACAAAAAGAGCCAAAGAAAAGCAGCATTTACAGGTATGTCAGCCCCATAGAATGAGCTGCAATATATCAACCCACCTTAAAAAGCTGAGCCCAGAACTCCTCCCTGCTTCATTTGCCATTGTATTCATACGTGTCATATTTATTGCTCCATATTATTTGAAGCTGTATTTTTAATGTTGAGAAAACCATCATAAAACGTATTGCAATACTTAAACATCACTATGAAAGTGAAAAATTGACTTTTCCATAAAAATATATTCTCTTGTGGAATTATGGCCCTAGTGAAAATGTGCTCCATTTCAGCATGCTCTAAGGTGTGTGTCTTGGATAGTGTGCTAATGTTGTACCTGGATGTATTGTCTGCAGGCACTGGACACAATCCTCTGGGTGTGCAGAAATTAGATAAGGAATAATTCTTTTGTATAATAGCATCCCTTGTGTAGCCTCCTGTGCAATACAATAAAATTAATTCAGCTTCTCTCTATAGAGCTTATCTTCTGTCCCAGCATTAGACTGTACTTCTCCCACATTTTACCTGAGCAACAAATATTTTCTTATTTCACTCTGTTAGAAAGTCCAGCATGGGTAATTTACAGAGCAGCTCTGATTCCGGAGTCAGCCCATAACTCCATGTATACTTTCGCAACATGTGGTTCTCCGGTTAAGTCGAAGTGAAATTTATGAAATAAACTTAATTATATATAAATATTTATTAAATCAATATGGCCCAAAGCAGGTTCATCTGTGCCTAGTGTGGTGGGAGGTGGTTATCCTGCTGTGTCAGGGCACATCATGGAGCATTGCTCAGAAAGTAGAACCCTCGTCCTTAGGAGAGCTCCTGTACAAAACTTGGGTTATTTACATTGTTGCTGACCTGTAATTCAAATACCCCATTGCTCATGAGCCTGCATTTGTATCTTTCTAAATATAAATTACTGTTTAGCCTTTTCTTTGGGGGATTCATGACTGCAGTTAAGGTCTGATTGAAAAGAGAAGAATCTTTGCTGCTTACTTCAACCTGAAAGGCTCGTTGTCCAGTGCTGGAAATTTGATTCACCTTTCCCCGGTTTGCAGAACATGTCTTGAGACCCTCTGGCGTGGTTTTTGCTGGAGGAGTGGTTAGCAATGTGGTGTGTCACTAGTGCTCCAGCCTTCAAAACTTTTTTAACCAAATCAGTGTCATGGTTTTCTACCCTTACTCCCCTACAGGTAGTTTTTGCCTTCACCCAGAGTTTGCTATAGATTTTGGTATGATCACAGTTAGACCTTAAGTTCTGGACTCTTGTGGTTTTCCGTTGCAGACATGACCATGGATAACCCTTCATGGTGGATCACTGTCTTCTAATGCTTCTCACAGACAGAACATGTGTCCTTGGACCATTCCTGTATGTATTTCCTACTAAGACATTTCACTCAGTTTCCAGTTGTGTGCATTCACTGGATAATCACAAAACTGAGGGACTGAATGGCCACATACTGAACAGTGTAGCAGCTCCTCTTCTGCTTCAGTGTTCTCTTTTAGTATTTACAGCTGCAGAACGTTTTTGCCGTGGGCTGTCACATTTTTTGCCAAGTCTCTGGTTGACTTCTAATGTCTCACAGTCTGCCCTTACACTGCTCGGTCCCTAGAATCTACTTCATCGTTCCCTTTTCCATTCTTTGCAAATGTTCCACTTATTTTGGATGTTCAGCTGGTGTGATCTTTTTTATCTTTTGTCCTTGGTGCTGTCAGAGGCTCCTGAGTGACAGCAGACTGTGAGTCTGTGCAGAGCCACGAACACCTCACATGAACTCTGTGCTGTCAAACCCACACTGCAACTACTCCCATCTCATGTTTCTGGGTGCTCAGAACACACAACCTGATTTTTGGGGTTGTTTTAAGCTTCTTAGGCCCAGGTGGCACCAACAACCCTTAATTAGCTTGAGCAGCCTCACCTGGGAAGCCACTCCCACACCCTCCCCTATGGGACAGGAGCCCCATATAAGCTTCAGCTTGGGGGGTTAGTAGAGGTTTGAGCTGTGTCGTGGCTGGGTCTGCCTCTGGGGCATTAGCTGAATGATTTTGGATGATTTAGCTGTCCTGGTTTTCCCTTGGAGCTTTTGGGACCTGGCACTTTGGATGGGACCTGCTGCTGTCACCACCTTGCTCTGGTGCTGTAGGACCACACTCTGGGGTAAGTCCCTGCCTGCTCTCAGACTGCTGAGAGGGGAGGAAGCTTAGGATGTTTGCACTTGGTCCAAAACCAATCCTGTTTCTCAGAAGTTTGCAATGATGAGAAAGTACAGCATGATATTTGGAGCTTTGTGGAGGAGAGAAGCTTGAGGTCTCCTTATTAGAAATAGGCAAAAACACTGAAAATGAGGGGCCTGGGGAAGGGGTCTGTTTTTCTCACACGTTTTGGTGATAGCTGAATGTGCTGGTACAGCTTTGACTCTGCTGATGTTTTATAACTATAGTTATCCTATGTTTTGAGATGGAAGGTCATTTTGAACAAAGTGAGTTTAGGTGGTGGTGTTGGTTTTTTGTGGGTTTTTTTTTAAGGCAAAGCTCCCCCAAACTTATCAAAGTGCCTGTGGCCAGTGCTGCCATTCAATCAGTTTTGCCTCTCAGCTGGCTGAGCCTCAGCCATTCTGCTCTCGCTCTCTGTGAGCACTACACACCTGTGGCATATTCTGTCATCACAATGGGGTTCTGTGGAGATGTGCTTTGCTCGTGCAGGGCTTCCCATCAGTCTAACCATTCTCCTGGTGGAAGCTAAAGATGAGCTGAGTGCTGCATAGAGCCATATACACGTAGTGCAGCTGACAGTAAACAATGACAGCCTCTCTTCACGGCACCTCAAACCAGCAGATATTGTCAATCCTTTCTCCACTAGGTCTGAAAGGTTCTTTGATTCATGTTTCTCATAGTGTAAAACACCCTGCCTGGTGCAGCTCAGGAGCATGTCACAGCCTTTTTTCCTTTTTGAATGCTCAAAGCTCAAAAAGAGGGATTGCTCTCACAGGATGTAGAGAGTGGGTGATGGTGTTCTCATGGCTGTGGGTGAGCAGTGTAGCTTTGGTGTCCTAGGGAAGACCTGTGTGGCTCTTAAGTGTCCCACAGGAGGTGGGACATTACTGGGGTGTTTCAAAGGTGGACTGAAGTATATTTGACTTCCTGAAATCTGCATGTGTGTGCTGGATGGCCACAAGTACTCTTCTAATATTTGTGGTATTTCCTTCCAAACAAACACAAATTTGTAGTGCTTGGATAGGGATCTGTAGCCCACCTACTTGCATGGTATCGATTACAGCTGTATTGGAGCTCCTTAGTCTTTCATCCTTTTTTTCCTCACTATGCCCCCAAGACTTGTTTTCTGAGTTTTACAGCTGGGGAACTGGCCTAGGCAGCCATTGGGAAATAGACCAGCCATTCTGTATGAGTTATGTTTTGCATTGGTTTTAAGTGAGACTCTTTAAAATATAATTAAAAGCTTTATTGTTCCTTGATTAATATGCTACTCTGTTTCTAGTATAATACCCCATTATCCATACTGCTCCTCGGCTATTTTACAAATATTTCTATGCTGTGTTTATTTTGGCAACTGCTGCCAGATGTTGACTATATGAATTCTTTCCAGCTTTTTAAAAGCTGTGTTGCTGTTCTGTCTAGAAGATACATCCATGCCAGGGTATGGGGGCATGAGGAACTGCACTGTCACGTGGGAGACCAGATCTCTGCTCCCTGTGGTGTGCCAGGCTGAGGTGATGGGGACCAGAAGGGGGGTTAGAGCAGGGCTTAGATTTGCTCTGCCATCTCCCAGCACCAGGGTTGGCACCAGAGCCAGGGTCTTCTGATCCCTGGCTACCACCTCGCTGTGCTGAGAACACTGAGAACAGCACAGGAGGGAAGGTCATGAAGGGAGCAGAGTGACCTCTGTACTTATTTCAGAGGCTGATGGATGATGAGGGCTGAAACAAACTGGAAAGATGACCTAGGGATTGAAGTGTGTCTCTCAGTCCTGTGGAGCTCCAGGTGGAGAGGAGCCTCTGTGGGAAAAGCATGGGTTGTTACCCAGCCTGCCATGCCCACCTCTGCACAGCATTCATGGGGTTAAAGGCTTTAGAAATCCAAGGAAGCAGCAGGGCAGTGTAGTATTTGCAGTGTTGTGTGGATACATGTGCATTAGTTTGAATTCTACAAAATAAACTTCCATGGAAATGTGTGGCTTGGGCCAAGATTTTGAGTGATGTACGTTGGCAACGCTCACACAACCAGATACAAATCTGGTCCAGACCTCGTAGTTCAAGGTATGTATTAGATGTATGACTCCATGCTTCTGAAGCTTTTGGGGAAACAACTGGTTTGCGTTGCATTCTGTGGCTTACATAGTCTTGTTTGGCGTTCTGTGTGCCAGCTGTACGTCAGGAGTTTGAGCCTTGTTTGTGCTGTGTGAAGCAGTTTCCCTCTGGAAAAGGGAAGGGAAAAACAAACAAGCAGTGACTTAACTTCTGTAGGTTTTTTTTTCCTTTTTCTGTAGACCTTTTGCTCTAAGCTTCAAGACAGAGAATCTATCATAACTGTTTTCTTGCAGATCTGGGCATAGAAAAATGTCTGGAAAATCTGAAATATGGGGCTGCTTGCAAGTATTGATGCCCTTCACAGGCTCCAACACCTTTTAAAACGACCTTTCTGGAGCCTTTGGGAAATTTGAGGCTGCCAGGCAAAACAAATGAGACAAAAACAATGGTGTCCCTTTCAGGCATCTTCCATGGTGTGGCAGTCACTGCTGGGGTTTCAAGGCATAAACTGGCCATGAAGAGCTGTTAGCTTGTCCCACTGATCCCATGGCTCTCCGACACATCAAGCACTTCATTTCTTGCAGTGTTTCTCCCTTACCACTGCTTTAGGTAACAGAGCAAAGGAAGAAGTCATCTGCTGCAGTGTGTTCATTTGGAACAGGCTTTTCCACTGTGGGTAATATTAGAAAGTATAATTTGATTATTGCCAATTAACAGACTAGCCATGCCTCTGGTAGTAGCAGGGATTAGTGGTCTCGATTCTGCATCATCATTTGAGACCTTTAAATTGCTGACAGGCTGTGGCATAGAGGACCAGACAGCCCATTTGAGCGCTGCAAAGCATGTCCACATTAAGAGATCATTGTGCTGTTGAAGTCAGGTATGTAAAATAAATCATCTAAGGTTTTGCAGGCCATAATTCAGTGAGCAAATACCATAACTCTCATTTTATTAGAGCAAGGGACTGATTAACAGATATTGTGCAACATGTCTGCAGGAGCTGGAGGCCAACCCAGCAGAAAGGCAGATTCCACATACAAGTGCACAGACCACAGGAGTTCATGGTTAAGGGTGTGGCCCCTGTAGGTAATTGCAAAGGCTGAAATCCACCACGGTTTTAGGATTTAGACCTGTCCCTGTCCCCTTCGAGTTTTATATTGCTAACTTACTCTGGTTTTTGCTTTAAGTCAGCTAATGTTAATAAATACCAATTTGTTCTTTTCCTGCAGTGTTTTAAAAAACAAAAACCACAGTACAAAGTCAACCTAAAATAGTCTTTTCTTTGGCTTGGTGTGTGGTAAGCAATGTTACTTTTTTAAGGGTCTGTTAAAGAAGAGCCTAAACAAGTCACCATTTCCTTTATATACACCCTCCAATTATATTATACAAACCCATCTTGTTTTTTTTACCAATCACTGTTTTGTTTTTGTTGTTCAGGAGGAAATCTTTTAAAAAAAAAACAACATGTTTAAACAGGTTGTGGTTTAAGTTCTGGCATTGACATGAGCCCCATGTGTGACACTGAATGTCCTTATGGAGCCCTTGGAGGTGAGCTCTGCCCTGGCAGTGCCTTCCCATGGGCTGCAGGGGGGAAATCCTTCTCTGCTTTTGTTGGGAGGAAAGTGGAGGAGTGATCTTCAGGTAATTCATGATACCCTGTGCCTTCCTCTGATCCTCTCTGGCCCCACTGAATTAGGTCATGACACAGGGTCTTACTTTTTGAGAGTACTTTATCCAGAGCAGAATCTGTAAATGAATTATTTGCTTTGAGGGGGTTGGAACTAGATGACCTTTAAAGGTTCCTTGCAAGCTGAACTATCTGTGATTCCATGACTTTGGAATGGGGTGGGCAGGGGAAGCTGGAGTGGATTTTAATACCTGGATGGCAAGGATTTGTGCTTTACCCCTCCTATGACTCAGTAACTGTTTTTCTCTCAGAGCTCCTGAGGTCTGAGCAGAGAAATAGAATGCCCAGCCTTTTTTTCTTTTAGTGTGTTACTAGTTTGCATACCCTGCACATTTTCAAAATTAAGTGCATTCATTTGCAATGTTTCTGTTCCTTAATTAGGTTTACCGATTGCTAACATGAAGAAATGTGGTCTTTGGTTTTGAGGATAGTTTATGAAAACAGCCTGTGCAATACATCTTTTAGGATGGGGGTGGCTCATGGCATTTCTTTCAGGACTCAGCTGCTGTCAAGTAACAGGGCTAAACTGTAATAGGTATTATTTCCTCCAGGTATTGGATAACTGCTGGCGTATGAAGAAAGGTTCTTATTATGATAATTAGTTGATATCGGGGAGCTATGGAGATAATGCAACAGTGTTGTTTATGCCTGTCTGTTGTTGTTGTCTTTTTTCACTCAAACTGACTCTATGATACCAGTTCGTAAAAGTGCATCTGTTTTAACCATCAGGTTCAGTGGAGGTTCAGTTTAAGAAGCAGTGATTTTATCAGGTATGAATAAACGTTGTTGTTTTAGGGAGGTATTATATCAGTAAAGCTAGTTGCTTCTGAAGCTACTTGTATTGGTTACTATTTTGGGACTTCAGTTTATTTTAAGCATCTGTGGATATGTTATGAGTTCTTTAGCTTCCTTCTGAAGTACATTTGTCCTCTTGCTTGGCTTATGGTGTGGGTTTTTTCCTGGGGATTCTATCAGCTCAGGCATGTAAGTGACTCTGTGATGGATGCTGTGGCCAAGGTTTGAACACACCGCTCATCAGGGCCTCTTTCCTTATCTCTGGCAGCAAAGGCTGCTCTTCCCTCCGTGCCAGTCCTGAGTGCTGAGAGCAGGCAGGGATTGCTGGCGTGTCCCAGGCTTGGTCTGCAGCACACGTTTCAGCCCATACCAGACAGGCAGCTCTGCTGATTCAGAAGAAACACATTTAATGTCAGAAAGCCTGAAGGGAAAAACGCTGAACTCAAAGCACAAATCAAGTGGTCTTTGGTACAAGTTAAAAAATGGACTGTTGGTCTTGCTCTTTTGAATACCTAAATTGAGAACCTTCAGGGCACCTTTAGGATGGGATGGTTAATACCAGCCTTGTTAGAAGCTGTGATGTCTCATTACCATTGGGATGTAATGCTATCACTTCCCAATACAGTAACAGTATAGGTGGAATGCCACAGTGTGATGCCCGGGTACTCCAAGCCAGAGTGTCCAAAATGTGGTGCCTGGTCCTCAGACCCCAGAAAGACCTGGCTGGGGGCTGAATTTGCCCTCTCAGAAGTGAGTGAAACAAGTGACTTCCCTGATGTCTGATACTCTGCAACTGCCAGGAGGGTTGTGGTTTCCATTGTGAAGGAGAGGGTCTAGGAACCAGTGAATGAAAAGGATGCTTCATCTCCAGCCAGGTTCTCTGTTAAATTGGTGCTACCCTTTTGGAGTAAACTATTCCAGTGTTTAAAAACTCCAAACACCTAACCAAGCAAAAACCAAACCCAAACAAAAAAACCAGAACCAAAAACCTTGCTTTTTAATGGTCAAGAAACTAAAGAGTGTTGGTTCAGAGCAAGCTGCTGAGGAGCCAGCTGGGTTGAGCTTTCAGTGCCAGAGCCATTTTCAGTCCAATGAATGAAGAATAACGTAAAGAGTTGTTCTTGTTTTTTATTATACATCTCCTATTCATTAGGGACAGCATATGTTTCTGACAGCATCATTGTGCCCCTTGAAATTAAACTTCCAAAAACACCAAAGTCCTTGTATGTAGTGCTGAAGGAATGATGTAGGAGCTCTGGTAGTGCTGTGGGGTTGGTAAATGAGGCTGTGCCGGGAGTTCAGGTGGGAAGGAGAGCAGGGGGTGTTGTTTGACCTCACTGAACATGAACTGCCAGAACACCTTGCAGGTAGACATCTGTGCTCCTCTTGAGGGGGAATGTCTGCAGGGGCAATTTACTCCTCACTCTAGGAGAAATTACCCCGAGGAAGTGTCTCCTGCCCTGCCTGGAGTGATGCAGGGCTTTCCATGCTGAGGGCTGCTTTGCTCCCTGATGACAGGGGAAGGCATTCCTCCCTCCAAGTGGGAAACAGGCAACCCATTGGCTTTGTTTGCTGATTGCTGGGAGAGGAGTGACATCCAGCCTGAAGGGTAACTTGGCTATGTTCTGAACAAATCCAGATAAACAAACAGTACTTCTATTTTCACAAGACATGCCCAAAGGAGAGGGGAAAATCTCTGCTGTTGTAGGAACGATTTTTGACTCCAACACAGGTTACTGTTGGAAGGAGATTATTACAGTGTATTGACCAGAGGCAAAGCCATGTCTTGTTCCACCAGTGCTTAAATTCTGAGGGCTGGAAAGGGATTTGACAGGAGCAGGTTATACCTTCATGGTGACCATGATACTTTCCTTGTTTAGCTCTTTATATCAAAGAAATTCAGTTATCACCTAAGAAAGTTTTTGGTCCTATTAGCTTAATTCTATTAACTGAAATTATATATTATGATGCATCTTGGTCCCAGTCCTGTTTTCAAGGAATTAAGTTGCTTCCTATAATTTAAATCTTTAAATATGTTCAAGTATCCAGCCAATGTTATCAGGCAAAAGGGACTTGGTATCCCAGCTGTTACAGCAGGGATACTTGATGTGTAGTTGTAAACTAGTAGGAAAGAACAAGTGAGACGCTCCATGTTGAGTCAAGTTTTCCTCACAGTGGATTTTCAGTCTGCAAACCATGTCAGGGAGAACCAGATGTGTGACTGTGACCCCAGCTCCCAGTGTGAGGTGCTGGAGTCAGCACATTCAGCCCTGGGGCTGTTTTTGGGCCTTGTGATTGATAAAATGACCTTGAAAATAGGCAACAAGTAGAGAATGATGCAGTGCTGTCTGCCTGAGCCTGCAGTGGGAGCCCTTCCATCTCTCTGGGAGGCTGCCTGGGGTACAGACACCTGTTGGTGGTTCCCCTTCCCTCTTCCAGAACAGCTCCATCATTGCATTCCCAGCTCTGCCTGTAGGGCCAAGGCAATAAGCTGTGCTGGCACAGCCCTTTGGATCGTGCAAGGACCTCTGTGCAGGCTGATTTAATACAGATCAACACCCCTACCCAGCCAAGTGTCATGGCACAGAGGTGGATGTGGAGCACATTTGAGAAACAGCATCTCCCTTTTGCAGTCTGTTGTATGAATTGTGGAAAAAGCCTCTCAGTTTTGTCACAATTGGTGTCTTTTCTAATAATTTAAAAGGTTGAATTACTTACATGTGGGGCTGAAATAGCTCTAAGTGCATTTTTATTGCCTGGCTCTGGAGCTGCCATTTACAGGTTTAACAGCCCTAATGCTTTTAAATAGTGGGAGAAGGAGTGTATGTGGTAGAGTGTTGGAAAATGATATATGCCTTGTTATTTGGACACAAGTACAGCACTAAAAGTCCTGTTCTGGCTTTTACAGAATATTTTTCTTTTGCAGACCCTGGTTTGTTTTAAGAATCCTACAGTGGACCAGTAAACATTGGGAGGCTTTGAATGTGTAAAAAATGCTGTTCTATAAATCTTATGATTAAGAAAATTAAACTACTCAATTACAACCATCTACTGCAAATATACCAGTTTTGTGTTCTATTTTAACATAGAGCTGGTTTTCCACTTTTTGTGATGTGAATATTATTTTTGCTTTTCTGTCCCCTTCTGCCTGCTTTTTTAATGTACTTAAAAAACTAAAGTCAGGGTGATAGTGCACTGGAGGAGCAGAAAGCTCCAGGATGTTCTGCATGTGGAAAAACAGAAGAGGTGCTAAAAGTACCAGCATGTGATATTTTTTTTAATTATTCAAAAAAGGAAAGATTGACGTTCACAGACTACTTAGCTTTCTTTATATTCATAAATGCCAGAGTACTTCAGTGGAGATAGGGGTGATAATCTCCCTTCTGTAGATGAGGAGAGTGAGGCACAGTGGCTTTCAGTTCGCCCAACTTAATTGTACAAGCAAGAGAGATCCCAGATCCCTCCCTCTGCATCCTTCATCACTGGGCTTCATCCTGCCTTTCTTGCAGGCTTGTGGCTTCCCCCCAGCAGCTGTGGGCAAGAGGCTTTGGCCTTTCTCACTCCAGCAAGGCGTGCCTGCTGCAGGTTGTGCTCACAATTTTTAAAATTTTTTAAAAATATATTTAAAGCTGTTCACTGCTCTTTTCCTCCTTTAAAATTCAGGTTTTTCTTTTTATATACAGAGCTTGTTTCATACCTCTGGCAGGTTGGCACATGCATTGCTTTTAGGCTTTAACTGACCTGCATAAATTTAGTGAATAAACAAAACCCTGGAAACCAAAATCAAAAACTTTCTATATCAGATGTTTTGTGATGCCTCAGGAGTGGTGCCATGAGTACTTACCTTCTATTGAGTGGCACCTGGTCGAGTTTCTCCCACATTCAAGATGCCATTTGTTTTCTATAAAAAGTGTTAAAAATAGGCTTTGAGTAAATTCTTATGATTAGTTTTGGTGGAAGATGTGGATGACATCCCGAATCTACAGTGCTGGCCTTTCTAGTATTGTCTACTTGCCTGTTCATCCAGGTGTGCTGTGTATGGTGCCTGAAAATATATTTATAAGTCCCTGATTCAGTGTTGACTTGAGGTTTTTTCACTTTCTTTAATGTGAAAAAGTGTGTTTAAATTGTGAAATCAGCACTGCACATATACTGACTGAAGTCAAGCCTAGCACTACACTATTCTGTATGAGGAAGGAGGATTGTATCAGAAGCAAGATTTTGTTGTTCTTGTATCTCCCATTGCAAGAAGTCATCTGTACTGAGCTGATGTGCTAATCTTTCTTCTCTGTAGTGTAATTCCCAGAGTATTCTAGCCTTTCCCATTTCCTCCAGCAAAACCTTAATCATGATGTATTTTGCTTTTCTGTTAGCCATTAGATGCATAATTGTTCTTCCTTAAGTCATATTAAATTATCCAGCTGATTACCTGCTGCAGCAGATTGTCTGGATTATTTTGCACTTTACCCACCATGAGCAGCCTCAGCCAAGCATCCCTTCTCTGCAGCCCTAAAAAGGGAGGCACGTGTGGGTTCTTCCAGTATGTTGCAGCTTTCGCAGACTGAATAAATGACTGGCATACTCAGTATTTTTTTAATGACTCCAGTTTTTTATTCTTTCTCTTGAAGTCATATATTTCTAATGATTGCACAGCTAAACCAGAATTTACTTTCACACTGCACAGCTCACAGAGGATGCTCTGCCGAGGAGGTGTTTGGGTGCACAAGGAACAAGCTCTTTGAGACTGCAGTGCAATTGCCACCATCTCATGACCTTTTTTAGTGCCTTGTCTGCTCTCTTGCCTGGTATTCCTGACCCACCAGTTGAGAAGCAATACCCTGGACAGTTCACACAACTAATAAATAGAATTTTTCAAGTTTGAGCCTCAGGGCATAGCCCATTTGATGCTGTTTTCCATGATCTTTTGCTGCTTGTTATGGAGAGAGCCTTTGATCATGAATGCCTATAATAATCCTCTTAAAGAAGACAGGGTTCCCTGAAAAACCTTCAATGGCTCTTCTGTAGTCCCCTTGCCAACTGGACTTTTCCTGACACTGCTTTACGTTTGGCCAAGGAATGGCTTGGTCTCTGTTTGCATTTGGTCACTGCCATATAAGCATGTTGGAAGGCATTTCAGTTGTTAAAAAGTCACCTTCCCCATCACCTTCCACCCTTAGTCTTTGTTCATACGTTCCTTTTCCCTGTGGTTCATCCCTGATGCTTAGCTGGTCCCTGGGGGGGTAGTGAGGCTTTAAGTACAAATGTGGTGTTACCAAAGCGTGGTGGGATCAGCACCACGTCCCTCAGGTGGGTGAGCTGTGGTGCAGCAGTACCTGTTTGCACCTTCCAGTCCTGTGCAGGCTGTGGGTGATGGGCTGAATTAAGAGATCAGACTCATGCTTTAAGTGAGAAAAGATAAAACAGTGCACAAGGGGCAGAGCCCACATGACGAATGTTTTATTTATATGCTACCTGTGCTGAGCTGAGCAGAACAGAGTGGGATTCCTTGCTGCCTTACACTTCAAAATTTTACTGTGGCTGTTCCTGAGCAGTGAGGCAGCTCAGGGATGATGAGCTGAGCCAACTTCATGCCTGGTGTAAGTGGTGCTGCCTCTGCTCATTGCAGTCGAATTGCACCAGCCTGTGCTATCTGTGGAGTTCATTCTTCTTCACTCATTTGCACTGCTTTCTGAAACATCATTACTCAGGATCCTTCCCCACTTCTCTTACGTGTTTTCACTGCCTCTTCCTTGCTTGCATGAACCTTTCTTCTTCTTCAGGGCTTGGTCTGAGCCCCCCAAAGCCAAGCTGGCTCACAGTCAGCTCAGTCTTGTGCAGTGTGTGGAGTTACACTGTGACTGAGCCACACTGGGTTTGGCCACAGATGTTTTGGTAAAGCTGATGAGGGGTTCAGGATTTGTTCCTGTCAGCTTGGCCATAAACAGCCAGACATCAGAGGTCCCAGCAGCTTTCACTGTGCTGGCTCTTGACTGAGAAGGATGCCTGTATATCCCTCTGCCTGGGATCCAGAGTGCTGCTCCTCTTCCCACACTTGGCAGGGCTCTCCCTGCATCAGGTCCCCACTTGGCTGTGTCTGAGACCTCCCTCTCCCTAGGAAAGATCACAGCTCCACTGCCCTGACTGCTGGGTGTGCTGGGTTCTTGTTTTGAGACTTCCAGGTCACACAAACTGCCTGGGCAATCACTTCTCTTTGTATCACATGGGGCCTGTTTGTTGTCTTTTTACGCACTTTCTCTCACATTACATGGATGGAAAAACATGCAGTTGGAATTCCTTATTCTGATAAAATGTTCTTTGGGTTTGTGTGTGTTATTTGCAGTTCAGAGAGTAAGCCTGTGGAAACAGGCAGACAGGAAGATGGTGATGCTGAGATCCTGTGATAGGCACCTGGGTTAGCTACGGGCTGCTTTCTGTTCCAGTCCCAGAATTTCAGTCTGTGCAAGTGACAGGTGTGGTTGTAACACCCTGGAGAAGCAGGATGTAACCTGGAAGTGAAGCACCACTCTTCTCTCACTTAGGTGATGTAGGCTGACTGTGACTGAAGAACAGCAGACTTTGTTTTCTGCTCTGGAGGAAGTGTAAAAGCTGATTTGCTTTCCTTACCTGGGTCTTGCTTGAAATTTGAGTTAATTTTGTGTTCTGTAGTAGTATATTTAGAGTCAGAGATACCTTATAAAATGCTTGTTCACCAGTGCAAGGTGTTTTGAAAGTTTCATAGAGAACAGAGATTGGGAGACAATCCGTGCTGCTATAAAAATACAATCACTAAAGCTATTACAAGGATATAATGTACAGACATTTCTTGCCTTCAGTTATTAATAGGAAGGTTTAGGCTTATTGTTTTGTGCTTTTGCAAGCAATAGACACCATGTTCTCAGCCTAAAGAATGTTTTCATACTTCTACCACCTCTCATCCACAGCAGAAAAATACCTAATAAAGGAAAAATGATGGGGAGGAGGTGGGGGGGAATCTGTCAGTGATGAGCCCAGTGCTTGTGTTAAGTCATTGTGGGCTAAAGCAACTGCTCTCACTGCTTCCTTTGCTGCAGTCAAACAGGGCTTTGCAAAGGGCAGCAGGATGTTTTCTGAGTAGCAGCTACTGAGACCTGTTGTGGAGTCCCTGCTGGGATCAGAAGTCACTGTCACTCCTAGTCCTGAGCTGGCTGATTTTAATTCCATAGTTTAATTTCTCAAGTTTTAACCATAAGAAACGTTGTGTCATTTCCCCCAGACCTTCTCATTGTAGGAGCTGCTCTTAGGTAGCAGTAAGAAAGGCTCCAAGCCTGGCTCTCTGTCACTCAGCTCCCCTCCTGGGTGCTGGATGGGCTCTGCAAACACTTTGGCAAAGTCCAGGAGTGCTAATCCTGCACAGGGATATTTGTGCTTCAGGATTTCTCATTCCTTTGGTGTGTCTGTGCTGTGTGTGTTTTCTGGACTCCTCAGCTCCCGTGGGTCTTGGCCTCTGCTGGGAAGGGATTTGGTGCTTGCTGTGAGGAGCCAGGGTTTGGAGCATTCTCACAGCTCCGTGTGTTTGCTGGCTCCACAAACTGTGTTATGGAGCCTTCACGCACCGTGTAATGCTTTCCATACTGACTAAAATAACTTTGGTTTGTATTGTTTGTTTTAGAAAACATAAATGGCACCATTTGTGTGGCTTCCCATGGAAACCTTTGCTTGCTTGGGTGGGTCAGCCTGTCTGTAAGCCCATCGAGCAACTCGTGCCCTGGTCAGGCTGTCAGAGGAGTAGCAGGACACTGGCATCACCGACAGTGCTGTGCATGGAGTTTCTTCTATGTGCAAGCAACATCACCATGGTCAGGGGTTCCCATGTGTTGAGAACAGTGAAATTCATTAATGCAAAACATGAAGGTTATTATGGATTCAGTGTTTATGGCAGATGTGCTTGGGGAAGAGGGAAAGGTTGTGTTCAGTGTTGAGAACATTCTGTTTATAATTTAAATTTCTTGCTTAAGGTTTGTGCCCAACTGCACGAGAGCCATGAACATCAATTCCTTTGCACGAGAAGCAGTTTTCCATCTCTTTGCCTGGTGTATTAATTAAGTCAAATTTGTGCCTATTCCTCTAGTATTAAATTCATCTCTTTGCAACAGGAAAATTCATCCATATTCTAAAAATACTTAAGTAGCTTTATTATGTTATTTTAATAGATAAGATTGCTTCCTAACAGCAAGAATTCAAGCAATAGCTCAGCTTAGAGTTGGTTGCCCTCATAAATTATATCCTTCTAGGAAGAAGAGAAAATCAGAAGTAATAGCTTTAGCAAGGAAAAAGGCTAATAATGTCACTAACCTCATGATTTCAAGGATGGAAATTGTCTTGCAATGTGAAATTCATTATGTTTAACATTCATGATACTGTTGGACTGTTTAATGAGAAACAACATAATTGATTTTCCATAATGAGCCATCTACCAAAATATTTAGGGGAAAATTGTCTGTTGGCCATCTAATTTTTTGAAGCACAGTATTGCCTGCTATTGAAATGAGGAACTTAACCTTAGAAAGATTTTTCTAAAAAAAAAAAAAAAAAAAAAGAAATTTAGAAAATTAGCTGGTATTGCAAGTAAATGTGTCATTGTGGAAAGTAAAACTGGATGAGTTAATATAGGCAGCTCTCTGAATTTCAGACTTTATATCACAAGCTGGAATACTGCCCCCCAGTCAAGCTGTTACTTGAATTAAAACCACATTTTGGTGTTTATTGATGAATTTGTTTATAGCATGTGCTGGCGTTCAGTTCCTGTGTGTTTATGGATTCAATGTCCACTCAATGGATCGGTGTCCATGTGATGGATCATCCTCCAAAGGGCTCAGCCCCCTGTGTCACCTGTCCCAGTTACGGTGCGTGCTGGCCAAGGGATCCATTGGGCTTTGTGCTGTGACCCACACGTGGCTGGGAGATCCCCAAAATTCTCACCCCTGTGCCTGGGGACAGGGATGTGCTTCAGCTGAGGAAAGGGGGCTCTCTGGAAAAAGAGCATTCTTGGTGATGCTCCATCCTGTTTGTCACTCTGGGTGAAGATGGAATCAACTTAGATGCCCCACACCAGTTTCTGCTTTCAACCATGTTTTAGAGCTGCTGTTAACAACACTGCTGCACATACAGGGCTTCCCCATGTCCAGACTGAGCTATTGCCCACCTGTCTCCATGAAACTACACCTGACTTTGGGTCCTTATTCCCAAACCAGTTCTTAATCTACAAAATGTACTGGGAAGATTTAGTACCCACACCCTACAAAGGGCACGAGCCTGGAGACCTCTTGGAGTCCGAGAGTCTTCATTCCCTTGGCCCGATGGGCTGTGCACAGAGCAGGAAGCTTTTCCTGCCCTGCAGAGCATGTAAAGTGCATACCCAGAAGGCAGAGGGACTGTAATAAGGCTAGCAGACTTCTGAAGAGCTTTTTAGTGCACATTAAGATGCTTTATAGGCATTTAGGTCTGCCATTTGATATTGATGAATAATCCTGTAGTAGTCATTAGTACAGGAAGGGCTCAGTCCAGAGATGATGGCCCTCTGACACCTCAGTCCTGTTCGTGCTGAGGCTGCCACTGACATGTCCAAGGAGACTCATTTTTTTCCACCAAAATGATTTTGAAGCTTGGGCAAGATCTGCCTCCAGTAGGGTGGAATCTCACTACCTGAAACTTCTTTAAAAAGTCATACATTTGAAGATTAATACTCCTGTTCATTGATTCATTTTGGAAGTGTTATACTAAATACCTCTATAATGCAGTGGGTTTGTTCCATTATGCTTTATTCTTTTGCCAAATTCCATGTTTTATTGCTGCTGAAGTTAGCTGAAAGTGAATCCTCTGTGTATCTCTGGACCAAGTTCCTTGAATTCTGTCACAGGCCAGCTAATGTCTGGAGGGCCACTAGAAAAAGTTGCAAAAATGCTGCTTGAAACTCCTTCAAGTAACTTCAGGTGTTGCTCAAGTGATCTCCAGAGCTGTATTGCCCATTCAGGCTGGCTTCCCTCACTGGCACAGTGCGACCCTGCCATTCCAGTCTGTAGGAGCATAAAAGAGGATTTCAGAAAAATGATGTTTCTGAAGGAAATTCTCAACGTACCATCCACTAGCACTCTCCAATGCTGAGTTTTATGCAGCCTTATTCAGCAGTAACCCTGTGATTACACTGAAGTAAAATGTTCTGGTTAAATTGTTTTGTCTTTGAAATAGTTCACAACTGAAAGCCCTCGGGGAGAAAATGAGCGTGTCATTTTCTCGCTGTTTTAAACCACGTAAGCACTAAGAAAAATAGTATGATTCATTTATTTTGGAGTATGTTGATTAACTAGCAATTAAAGCTTTATAGTATTTTCTTTATAGAACAACAAAGGCCAGTTTAATGCTTTTACTTTAGTTTCGGCTCATTGGACTGGCTTCATACCTGGTACAGACAGATTAATGCTCTGAAAGCGTATGAAGTACCTGCATGCAGCTGAACATGGCCCACTTAGCTCAGAAATATGATGGGACTTCACAGAAGGAACTTTCATTCATTCACAGCATCTGGTTCCATTACATTCAGCCCAATCAAGCCATGAAATTGAAATTAAATGGGTTTTGATGGTGGTGGTAGTATAAGAATGAAAGCAAGGTGGGGGGAAGGGAAATATCTGCATGGCAGAAGAGGCTCTAAGTGAGGACAAGCTGTGTAAAGTGCCTTTAAATTTTCACATAAATGATTGCATGCGTGGGAAGATGAACTTGGAACTATTTGATTTATCCAAAGTGCATTTCACCTGCTCTTCAGAATCTAGTCTGTCTGTGTGACACAGCAGGGTAGCATAACCCCTTCCTGCGTGGAAGGTGGGTTCTGGTGCCCACCTCCAGGTCCCTTTGGTGGGTGACACAGGAACACTTCTCACCCTGCAGCTGCCCCTCCACCCACTCTGTGCTCCCCTGTACTGCAAGTCCTGTTGCTGCCCAGCATTCTTCCACTTTGTGGGTGCAAATCCTGCTGCTGCCACCTCTCTCCAAAGTCCAGGGACAGCAGCGTGGCAGGAAGGGCTGGAGGGGGAGCTGGCAGAGTGGGGTGGGTGGATTGGACTGGGCTGGAGGATGATGGAGGGA
>JAWWEW010000012.1:23592709-23740294 GCA_035583185.1 Anabacerthia variegaticeps | reverse complement strand
CGTGGCAGGAAGGGCTGGAGGGGGAGCTGGCAGAGTGGGGTGGGTGGATTGGACTGGGCTGGAGGATGATGGAGGGATGGCAGAATGGAGAGGGCAGGAGGAAAAGGTGGGTAAAGAATCAGGGCATTATCAGAACCAGAACAGAGTCAGCACTGGGAAATGAGCTGTGGTTTCTGGCCAGCTCCTGTGTTAAGTGTGAGCAGGGGGAAGGTGAGTGTTTTGTGTGTGGCTGTTGAGAAGCATCAGGTGATAGTGTTGCTTTCTGCTTTGAGGTCTGTGGTGAGCTCTGTGCTTGGTGGAAAAACTTGGTGCTTCTAAGACTATTTTTGCCACCACTGTAATAATCTCCATTCACTCTGCAGCTGTGACTTGACAATGAATTGTCTGCAGGAGGGCAGGTACCTATGCAAAGTACTATAAAGGCCATATAGCATAACACATAATATGCAATGCATTGTGTAATGCCCTTGTAGTGTATACATATTACACAGTCACAGACACAATATCCATTTTTAAGCATCTGGGTTTGGAAGGCAGGAGGTGTTCCCAGCTCCCTGGGCAGCTGGCACTGAGCATCTCAGGGCAATGGCATGTTCTCAGTGATGCTGCAGACCAGCTTTGAGTCCTGTGGAAAGAGAAGCTCCGTTCAGACACACCTGAGCCAACCTCTTATACTAGATAAGTGCTGGGAAGATTGTTTCCCAGACTGAGCTGCTGGATCTGCAGGAGTGTTGGACTCTGTTTAGGAAAATAAGCACCGGCTGAAGGCTGTGGGAACGCCACTCAGCTTACAGGTCTGCACAAGATGTCATAGCCCTGTATGATACTTGGTGCCACAGTTTTCCATCAGTAAAATGGTGATGTCTTGTGTCTGAGGGCTTGTTTTCAAGATACTGGTAAGGGGATCATAGTCCTGACAGCACAGGGCCAGGCTCTGTGCTGGTGTGAGTAGGGCAGCTGAAGGCTGGGGGTTGTACAGCCTGCCAGGGTATCCAGGGGAGTCAGGGCTGGTGGAAGGAAGCAAGTCTGTGGGCTTCTCCCTCTCCTAAGACTGAACTTGTTGCAGAGAACAAGTGCTTCATTTGATTTCTCTGAATACCTCATTGCCTGTAATGAGAAACTGCATTTTCCCAGCAGTTTCCCTGGTCCTGAACCGAGCCATGTGCAGCTGTTGTGTATCCAGTTTATGCTCAGTCACCAAATTAGTCACCTCTGCAGATATTTTTTTTCTGTACAGTTCCACTGTAGTTTTTTTCACTGGCTTCTGAATGTTTCTGTGATTGTAGGGGAAGGATTTATTAAGCATTAATCCATTTGGGCTTACAAGTGCCCAGCTCAGGCTGGCTGGTGGGCTCACTGCCATGCAGCTCTTGAGTGACCTGGCTCCCACTCTCTCTGCTCTGCACCAGGGGCTGAGGTGCTCCCCTCAAACCTGGATACTCCTTTTCCTCCCTTCTTCAAGCACTGTGGAAGCAGAATACTCATAGGTGGAAGTGTTGGATATTCTACCCCTACATGTGCTGCCCTCTTGGTGAGTCAGGACTTTATTGAGCATTTCACTAAGTGTAATAAGTGATGAAGAGGTGTCAAGGCAGGAGTTGATGCCGCTGTTTCCACGGTGTATTGAGTTTCTCTCTTTGCAGTGGTATGTTGCTGTTTCAGGAGATTGTTGAGTTTGGTTTTGTTATCTTTTTCCTGACTGTATTAGAATACATCATCTATTTTTCTAGGTTAGTGGGTAAGATCTCATGCAAACTGTTCCTGAAAACAGCTTGCTTTCCTTGTCCAGGAACAGCGTGCCTTTTCATGCCTATATTTAGCCTTCTCATAAACATGGACAGTTCCTAAACCCAGTGCCTTTCCCTTTACACAGCCAAGTCTGCCAGAAACCAGTCCAGAGAAAGCACTTTCATTTACCACAGCATTTCTCCAGCCTTACTATTTTCGGAGGTGTTTTCAAAGGCAAATGCACAGAAAGCAGCAGCTGTTTCAGTCACACACATTAAAACGAAGTTAGCCAAGGAATGAATTTTACAACACATCACTTTCACTGTCATACCTGAAATAAGTGATTTAACTGATGACTGTAATTTAAATCAAAACATTGCAGAGTTCGTTCAGAAGAAGAAAAGTAGGTGAGACTTAAATGAGAAATAGATTGGGATTGAAATTTGAGACTTTGTTTTCTGCTGCTGATTTTCAAAATAATGAACACAGTTCCTCTTGCTGTACAGGTTGCACACCCCTGATCCCCCGAGGCACAGTTTGCTGTGCCTGTGTCACTCCTGACAGGTGCCATGCCAGGGTGGCTCCTGTGTGACTGCAGCCCACCCTGATGTCTGTGTAATGGAACAGGCCTTTTCCCACGTGAATAAATACAGAAAGGAACTAAAGAACACATCAGCTAATAAGACTGGGGTTGAGTGGTGAGGCAGGAGAGTTCTGTGTGTGAATAACATCTAGTCAGAAAACCAGCAGGGCAAGGTGTGCTGTTCTGTAGGGCACTCTTGTTGGAAAGTCTCCCTGGAAGGGGGCACCTCCTTCCTCTTGGCTGAAGGAAAACATCTCCTTCTCCTGTCCATGCTGGGCCAGCAATAGACTCCTCCCAGCACCTCCTTCCCCAGGCAGATGTGGCTCTGGCAGATCTGCTGTGAGCACTGAGCAGGTTCACAGTGCCTGAGGGGTTCTGCGTGGCTGCCCACTGCCTCACCAGAGCTGGATTTAAGGTCCTCCTTGTTTTAAAGGATGTTTCTGTGAGTGGCAAACTGCCTGGCCATTCCCTGTGCCCTCACCTGCAGGACACACGAAGCACAGGGAGCAACCCGAGTGCCATTCCGATCCAGATCCGAAGAGCTAACCTGACACCATATTCCCCAGTGAGTTACCTGCAACAGCGTTGGGCTTTTGGTTTTATTTTTGGGTTTTAACTAATAACGTGCCAGCAAACAGTTGTGTGAGTCGTCTGTCATCCCCAGTTGGAGGGTATTTTGAAAGAAAGTCACGCCAAGTCAAGCATGTGCCGGGCTGCATGGACCTGAGGGAAGCTGAAAGGGCTGTGGGTGCCAGGCTGCAGGCACTGTGAGGGTGGCAATCAGGTGGGTGGGAAAGTCACAAGTCAGAGCTGCTGCTTTTTTTCTCCACTGCTCTATTCCTTCTGTGTCCACTCATGTTGTATCAAGAAGCTACCTTGGTTTTTTTTTAAGCACTAGGATTATGGAATGAGTTTTCTCTCTTCACATGTATGCTTGATGATGGTAAGAAAACATGAGGATTTAATTAGTGAAGTTTGTTTTTTACAAAATGGGACACTTTCAGTCTCTGTTTCTAGGTCTGCTCACACTGACAAATGAAGCTGAAGCTCCCTGAATGATTCCAAAGGGAAGTACCCAAGTATCCTAAAGTTTAGAGTAATTTAGGGCTTTTCTGTGTACAGAATTGAACCAAATCCCTGCAGCTGAGTTATGTGGATACTCTATTTCTGAACAGAAGGGAACTTCTGAATAACTGGCTTTGCCAAGAGAGCAACCTTTGGGAAAGATTTTCTGGCACAGCTGTCTGAGCCATCAAGTTGGTGTTTGTAGCTGAGCTCTCTGGTGGGTCTCTTGTCACCTCTGAGCTGAAGCAGGTCCAGTTCTGCAAAGCAAGAGGGAATTTTAAAGAACCCACCTGCAAGCTCTTATTTCTGGACACTTAAAGCTGACTCAGTAGCTTCAGCAGTTACAGATTATTACACATAGGCACACTAGTCTGTCCATCTGTTAATTATATTCACTGATCCACCAAAATGATGGAATATTTTTCTCAGTCATATACAAGTCATATACTTGTGCTGGAAGGCAGAAAGCAATACAAATCATTGCAGTTCTTGGTTCTTTGTTTAGAGGAAAAGAATAGGCTTCTCTTGTCTTAAGTAGCTTCTCATTTTAATGTGATGTAGCTTGAATTGTGAACAGGTTTTCAGAAAGAAGAAACAGGACTCAATTTGGGGTCTCCAGGCTTTGGCTGGAAAATGTAGGTCTCTTGCTTTGTTCCTGAGGAAGAACCAAAAAGCCAGGGTTTTGTGGAAACAGATACACAGTTGTCCTGGTGGTTGTTCCGGGGCAATTAGTTTGATATCCAGATGCCAGATTTTTCTGTGTGCCTAAGCATGTGCATTTGGAACTTCCTTTGGGAAGCTGCCATCATAGATGCTTCTGCTGTTCGCTGACTCTTGATGTGCACAGGTAATGAATGAGAAAAAATATTTCAGTAATGGTTCGGGAGTGGTAGGAAGGGAATGGAAAAATGCTACCACTCATCTTTTCCAGGCTGTGAAGTTTAATTGTAGTCCTTATTCCCTTCTGGCGCCATCCTGGATGTTACACTGACATAAAAAGGACAAAGAGGAGGAGCTGGTTGGGATGTGTTCCCTGTGAAGAGGAGCAGAATGGGCTCACACTGCGCTCCCTGTTGTAGGTCTTAAAGACACCTGAATCCCTACTTGATATACATGGAGGAAAAGACCAATGTGTTAGGACATAAAAGGGATAAAGACTTGTAATCAAGCTGGGCGTAAGGCTGCCTGGGGACTTGCTGGGTGGAAAGGAATTAAAGCAGCTCTCACACTTAGCTGGGACAAGCCCTAGGTCTGATGTGTAAGTGAGGCATGATCCAGCATCCCTGTCGGTGGTACAGCTCCTGCCAGCACGGGCACAGCTCTGCCTGCCTCTGTGCAAGGAAAGGCATCTTCGCTTCCAAACTGAACATCTCTGTGTTTCATGAAGAAAATACATCACATCAAAATAAGCTGAGGATTATCTTAAAGCAGTAGAAAGAGATTTTGAAACAAAACCCCTCAGAAGTAGGATAGACCCTCTGAGTCTCTGTGCAACTTCAAATGCACCGGAGTCAAAAGTGCCTCTGGGTACCCTGAGCTCTGAAGAATATCATTAAAAGGAAAGTAAAAGAGATCATTGCTTGAAAAGGAAATTCAGCAGTGGCACAAAACCTTCATAATTTCAAATATGAAGTCTCTTCTGGGAGAACATTAACTTGAGGATCCTGAAGGATCAATGAGACTTCTGTGGACTTGGGGGTTGTCTGTGTGTTTTTGTATTGGTGTTGGGTTTTTTAGTGATTTCTTTTTTTTTTTTTTGGGGCGTGGAGAGGGGGAGGAAACTCCTGTATGCTTCATCCTTCTTCATCCTTTCTCTGTAACCCAGAGGTGATTAGAGAGCTCCTGTGAAGGATCAAGCTGCTATCCTGAGATGATACAAAAGATGTGAATAACCCTATTTTAGAAAAAAATCTTTGTGCTTTGCCTAAAAAAAAAAAAAAGGAGGGGATAGTAAGGACAAATCTGCCAGAGAATAAATGTGTGCAAGAATGAGTTTTATCACCTGTGGTAGAAGCTGGATCCTGTGGTTTTTAAAAATAAATAAATAAAAGGACATTTAATCATTCCCTGGAAGTGAGATCCCTGCTGTAACAATTAATTCATAAAGCTGCCAGAGCCTCCCAGGCCTGTGGGAGCGGGGCTGGTGTCCGTGATTGATGCTGCTGCAGGTGTGTGCCTGGGCTTCCACCGAGCCAGCCAGAGGGGATGCAGCAACAATTACTTAACCCAGCCCAGGCGGGCTTAGGCAGAGCCCCCTGCGAGCAGGTAACAGGAGGGGAACTGTAATTTAACAGCAACTCAACAGGAACTGTCAGACCCCTCTTGGGGTGGGTTTTGCCTCAGCACAGGAGAGGCATTAGGTAGGAGGAAGGGCCCTCTCCACGTTACAGGGCTGGAGAAGCTTAGAGAAGTTGGGAATGACCCAGTGCTGGACTGTCCTGGGAAAGAGAAGAGCTGCTCCTTTGCTCCTGTCCTCTCTTTACAAGTCTCCCTAGAAGAGCCAGGAGTATTGGGATGTTCAGGAGGGGACTCTGTGGCTGTGCTCAGTAACCCTGGCTTGGAGAGACCTGGCTGGATCGATGCTGTGTGTGCAGCACGTGGTTCTGGGAGAAGCTTTCCCACCAGGAGAAGGGAGTGTGGGCAGGGGCTTCCCATCATGATCAGCATCTCCTCAGGAGGGAAACAGCAGGATTGGTTAATGAGAGAAACTTCTGAGAGGCACTTTTGTGATGCAACTGTGGTATAACTAGACTGGGGGGAGGTTTTTTCTTTTTTCTTGGTGACTTTTATAAACACATGTACCTGTGCTGTCTGTCTTGGAAAATTTGGCTTTCTTTTACCTTCATGGGGGTTATTGTTACTTAAGATTAAATGGATGAAACCAAACTAGTTTTAATTTGATATGACAAATCTATAAACTAGGGTTTTTTTGGTTTAAGAAGTTTAGCAAGTGCTCCAACTCCCCAGCACACCCAAGGGGATGCATCCCATGCTGTCCAAAGGATAACACCAGTGTGGATTCCCATTTAAGCTCTGCAGACCAGGTAGGGTACCAGTGCTACTAGGGTAGGGCAAGGAGAAATACCATTTAGTGACTGCTGGTGGCACTGAAATCTCCCTGACTTAGAGGAAGGTGCTGGGCTCCATGTGCCAGCTCCAAGGGGGTGTTTCACAGTTAGGTACATGATTTCTACCTGAAATGTCTCTGTGCTGAATTTTTGCATTGCTGGGTGACAGCATCACCCTGAACAGTTTCACCCTCGGTGCTACATGGCACTCTTTGGTGACAGGACAGAAACCACCAAGAGCCAAGACCAGCAGGTGTGCCATGAAGCAGAACCAGAAGGGCTCCCTGGTGCTCCCAGTTGGGGAAGGGCCCTGAGAAGGGAGCACAGATCCTGGGCTGGTGGCTCTGCTGAGTGTTTCCATTCTTGCAGGTCAGCAGTGTGTGGTTTGTGATTCACTGTGTGTGGGAAGAACTGCCCTCAGATGAACACAGCTCAGCAAGGAGCCTGGCAGCTCTGCAGGCACAGCCCCTCTGGCCCTGTGCTGGCCAGGGGCAGGTGGTCCCTGTCCTTTATGAAGATGAGGCTGTGGGGAGCTCAGGAGGAGCTGGGGAGCCTGGCACAGGGGGTCCCATGTGGAGCAGGTGGGGGCCATTGAATTGTAATGCTGAGCTGCTGAGAGAAGCATGGCCAGAGCTTGGAAAGAGAAGCACAGACACTAAATAGCCTGAAAATTTCACAAGGAATTAAGTTCCAGATGCTGAGGGATGCAGAATGGGGTGCCTGGCATTTTAGGTACAGGTTAGGATTTTGGTGGCTGCCAGAATCCCCACACCAGTGTGTATCTCCCTTTCCCTTGCTACCCAAAGGCTTTAATTTCACTCTATGGTGCTTGACTGCTAAAAGATATCTTCTTTCAAAAATGCTGCCCCAGGTCAGCACAGACACAGACAGGCTGTGCATCTCCCCAGGGAGTGAAGTGTCATTTCTAAAGACTTGTGGTGTTTCTGGATTAGCTGTGCAGGGCTCAGCAGCAGACTGAGAGCAGGTCTTGGAGGGTGAAAGGCAAGGACCCACCACTCCACAGCCTGCATGGCTGGGTGTGTCCCATGTGCATGATCAGGTACTTCCTATGAAAAGATTAGTTTTGCTTTAGTCCAAACACTAAGTAATTTGAGACACCATCTAGCATTCCAAATTGATGCAGATCTGGTTTTATGTCGGCATAAAACAAGATTAGGTGTAGTTTTGTGTTTAATACATATTTGAAATGTACTGTGATAATGGAGCCCTATACTTTTCAACCAGTCTAACCTGAAGAGAATTGGAGAGTTTGTACAGAAAAGAGAGGAATGCTCTGTTTTGGTAATTTTTTCTTAAAGCATCAGCAAGCAAAATAAAGAGGCTTATTTCTAATGAAGCTCTTTGTGTGCCTCTGAATTCATGATAGCTAAACCAATTCTGTTAGCTTGCAGATTAGATTAGAATTGTAAAAATGAAATAAAATGTCATCTAGGTAAATGATCTACTACCCCAGGTGCTGAAAAACAATCACAAATAGAAATGGTCTAGGCACCAAATAATTAAATTATGATGACAGATGATAGTTTAATAAGGTGATTGTTATAAGACTTGTAGGTAGGCCTGCAATCCTGAGTGCTTCTCGCAGCACTGGCTGGCACATTTGGAGGGTGGCAGCAGAGAGGATTTGCAATGAGATTTCCATCTGATGACTGTCAGTTTTGCAGGGAGAACTGCATCATTTGCTTCCCATAATACTGTCTGCACATGTTAGGTGGCTTCTTCCTGTTATGCAGGGTTTATTTGGCTTAAATGTGTATTTTCAAGGGTTGTAGAACAACCAGCTTTATCTCTCCTTTTAATAGATTAAAAGGCCATGCATAACAACTAAGAGTTGGTCCTATAAGTACTGAGCACCTTCAAATCTGAGTCTCAGGATCTGTGAAGATTGGCAGAGCAACACAGGGTGGTCAGAGGAAAGCCCATGAAACCAGAGGAAGTGATGAATTTGTTGTGTCCTCAGCAGCACTGATTTCCCATACTGTGTCACCAGCAAAGCCTTCCTCTGAGTTAGGTGGGCTTGCATTCAAAGAGAGGAAACAGCAGTTGCTGTCCTTAAGGCAGACAGAAGTGTTTTCTCTCCTGACAGAGGTATTTGGGTTTAGAGTATCAGTCCATTTGTTAGAGGCTCTGTAGAACCACCAGACAGCAGTGCATATGAGATACTTGATACCCTGGGCCAGTGCCTGTGGTCCCATTAGAGGGGGAAGGTGCCCTGATGTCAATATGCTGTAAAATTCAAGTGTTTCCTGGTGTTCCAAGGGTGAGTCTCAGAGAACAGGTGACAGAGCAAAAGGGAGAAGCTTGGTCTTACAATGCAGCCCTGAGCCCACAATGATAAGTTTTTTTCTTGGGGGAAAATCCAACCTTGAAAGATAACAAACAAAAAAACCCCTTTATTTTGGAGTCTCATGTATTTTCTCTGTGTTTGTGAAGTAGCACATGTTCTGAGCAGCAGTGTGGATGGTTGGAGGCAGCTCTAGGAGGTCACTCTGCACTAGGCTTAGCACAGGAGCTGTGCCTGCAGCACCTCAGGACATAAATCACTCTCTAAAGAGCCTGTTCAGTTCTAAAAGACCTTCATTTCCCATCGGAACGCGCACCAAGACAGGACAGGTTGTAGCAGAGGCTGCTCTACTGCCATAAATCAAGGATCAGAGTGGTTTGGGGTTCACAGTTGCTCTCCTGTCTTCTCGGTGAAAGATGGGGATGAGTTAAGAGACATCACAGAAAGTGTAAGTCATGGCAGAATACGGCTCCAGTGCTCTGTTTTTACAGGAGAATTTATTCAGATTGTCCTGCTGCCTCTTTTGATTGGAATTCAGTAGATGTAACTATACAACCTTGAACATGAGGGCAAGTGTTGGAACCAGTGGAAAACCGCTCTATTAACTGGCAGAATAATTGTTACTGATTTTCATAAGCTATATTGATTTGAGTGTAGGACGTATTAGTTGGTATCTCTAACGCTTTGTAGTGTTGAAATTCATCAATACTCATAAATGCCAACATGTAACAGCAGGTGCTGCTGTGATTTAGTAAATCATTATAATTTCTATTTAGTAAATCAGCTGCCATCACTGTTAATGCTTAATTTGTAAGTTAGTGAACATCCAGCAGTACAGGAGGGATGAGGCTGCAAACACATTTTCAGTAAATATGATATAAATACCGTGACTCCTGCTATTCAGTGCAGCCCATATGTTAGCTGTTGATAACTATGATTTTTCTATAAATACAGCATTGTACCCTGACCTTTAAAAGGATGAGATGTAAAATTGAGAAATTTACCGTGATAAATATCTTTTAAAAGAAAGTGAAAAGGATCTGAATTTAGGCTAGAGCAAGGCAAATGGTTATTAAAGATAAGTATGTGCTTCTCTTTAGGAGTTCTTAGGAGTTGACCTGAGTTAAATGGGCAGTTCTGATCTTGAGCACACGTTTGTTCAGGAGCAGCATTTCTCCCGACATGAGCAAAAACGGCATGTCTTGATGTGGGTGTGTTTGGATGGGATTCCAAGAGCTCCCAAGTAAATGATAGCATTGTCATCCCGAGGTAAGATCATAAACCCTGTGAAGATACCAGTGTTCACCAGAAGTGTCTTCCAGAGTGAGAACCCATCCTGCTGGGCCATGCAGTGTCGGGATGAAGGTCAGCCACCTGGGAAAACTGTTTGCAGTACAGGGGCCCTGACTTTGGGTGAGTCAGGTGGTTCTTTGGTCTGGTGGTGGTTTTCTGGGGAGTTTAGGGTGTGTTACCCAAGGCTTGGGTAGAAAATAAGCCTTGTTTTAACAGTGTTTTGCCAAATGTATTTTGTAAGTCATAAGGGGAGTCAAATCATCTAACAGGCATTGAATCACTGAAGGAGCAACCCAAATTCAGTTTTAAGGGAGAAGTGGAGGGCTGCCAGAACTTTTCCTCAGGTCCATACCAACTTCCTCATCACTGCTGTCCACATTTCTGTAAATATATAGAGGGTCTCAGGTTTAAGTAAGCTACTTTACTGGCTGCTGCCCAGCCTTGGGGCTTTCCGAACAGAGAGGTCCATATCTGTTAGTCTTCAGTCCAATTTTACTGCAATTTCTGTCATCCTAAAGCTTCTCCCCCACCCATGAAGAATCTGCCCAGTATTTGTTCTTTTTTCCCCAAGTGCAATAGATGGCATGGAAAATAGGCTGCAGTATTTAGATATTTTATTACTAGTTATTTGCAAGTACTGTCAACTTAATCCAGAGGAGCTTGTTGATGGCCTTTTTGTTGCTCTTTTTTTCCTTGGTTGGTTTGGGGTTTCTTTTTATTGCTGGGGTGTAAGAGAAATCCTGTATTTGTCTCCTGAGCTCGGATCCTCTTTGCAATTACCTGTCTGGATACAGCCAGAGGTGAAAGTGCTTCAGCCTTGCTGTTCTTACTGTGGGGCTGTGCAAGACACTGGCAGCTTCTCTTGGACTGATGGGTCCCCAAGCTCTCTTCTGCTCAGCCTCTGATTTGTTGTGACAACATCATCTTGTCCACTCAATTTGTCATTTTCTCCCAATCATAAACCCTTGTAAAGGAAGGGTTTATGCAAAGGAAACTTCTTCAGCAATGAACCCTCCATCAGGCTGGGAGCTGCTCTCCCATTTGGATTGAGAACTTCCACCTAAAACTGTATTTCCTCCCCTTCAGGAGAATGTCTCCACGTATGTCTGGAAGTAGGAGGAATGCCAACCTGGCATCCTGTCTCTCCTGAGTAGGAATGGTTTGGGTTCATTCCAAAGAAATCCCCTTACCTTCCTTTCCATTCTCTGTCACTCACAGCTGCTTCTCCCAGAGAACTATTGCAATAAATATTAATAAAATACTGCTGTCATTTTGCGAGTGAGCTACTTGCACTGCCCAGTATTGCACCATTTTACCAAGATTAAACAGTACTTAACTGGAATCAAAAATACCTTCATCAGGTTAAGGTCTTATCATTGAAGAGTCAAAAGGAAGGCTGAATTGTCTTATTCTGATTGATTCAGTTAAAAATACCTCTTTTCAGTATGCCTCCTGCTGATATAACTACATTAAACTCTGCTGGGGTGGGGGAGTGGAAATCTCCCATTTCATTTGCTGCTTTTTCTGCCCTTAAGGCAGAATTCACAACATACAATATGGAAATGCTGGTTCCAGTGACATGTTTTATACCACTATCCAATCTGGCTACAATTTTAATATAAGCATCACATTAGCAAGTGTTTCATCTCCCTAAAATATCTCCTCAGTTTTTTTTAAATATAGTTCCTTCAAGCTTTCACGACACTCCACGTATGCATTATTTCTTCTTTCCCCATTCTTTCCACCTTCTGCCATCCTCACCAACTTGGCAATGTTTCCTCGGTCCTTTCTTCGGTGGCCGAACTTTCTCTCACTGGTACAAAATTACAGCTCAGCCTGTTTTCTTCCAGTCCACAGGAGGCAGGAAGAAACCTCACATATCATGACTAAGTGACATTTAGCACATTGGGTATAATCGGTTTCAGCCCTTTTTGAGCAGGCACTGGTAGATTTAAGAAGTCAACACAGTAGGAAGTGTCTTACCCACAACAGTCTGCCTACTCAGAAACAGCGAGTTGGACTTTATTTAATCTATAGTTCCTTTAAAGTGACAGGGTTGGTAAATGGGATGCTCGTTTGCATCTCTATTTCTGGAAAGCCTCTTGCTGGATCTGCTCTGTTGCTGATCCGGGTAACTGGGATTGCAGGGATAATGTTATTACCAGCAACTCGCAGGTCTCCGAGGAACTGCTGTGAGTTGTGCTTTCAGGAGACCCTTAACAATTCCTCCTGCACCCGGGAGGCACCAATCAATACCTGACTTGCTCTTGCTGGTATTGTCTGCACAGGATATTGGCAGCATCTCGTGCAGCAGGTGCTCATTAAGAACACACAAGCTTTCCCCGCTCAGCCCTCCGTTCTCGCAGCATTTTGTGCTCTGCATAATTCCTTGTGCTTAATGTTTTCCTGGAGAACAAATGAGATCGTAGAATTGGGGCAGTGTGCTTGTGTAAATTCACCCTGGGGACTTGGCTATCAGCTAACCTCAGCTCACGTGAGCGAGCCGTGTGTGTGATTTATTGTTCATGTGCTTGTGTGTACCTTTTTTAGAGGTAAAATGTACAGCAGATAATGCAGTGAAGCTGTTCCAAGGGTGCAGCACGGGGGAGTACAAGATAATGGATGAGGAGGATGAACTGGGAGAGATTTCAGACATGGGTTAGAGGAGGAAAGGAAGGCAACAGGATCAAATATTACTGTGTTTAACAATTTCCGTAGCAGTCATATCCTCAAACAAGTCAGGCCACATGCTGCTCTTAATTACACTGGTTTCAGGCAACAGAGAACAACTGATGAGCTCTTACAGTGACAACTCATGGAGTTAGAGGATTAGAACAATTAGAGGACAGGGAAAGAGACGTCTCCAGGTTGCACATTGACTTGCAGAGGGGCACAGGAACACCTTCCCGTGGGGCAGCACATGCAGGTGACACAGGCTCACTGGTGGCAGCAGCATGAAAGAGCAGAGGGCAGGTGAGAAGGCAGAAACAAGTGATGAGAAGCAGAAGGATTTCCTTTGTCGGGCATCTCTGCATTTGGAGTGCAACAGTACAAAATGTGCAGTAATACTTTTCATGACTCGTGCTACTTTTAGTGACAGTCCCTTTGGTAGTGGGAATTTCATATCCCAGTGGGTCCATGTGCTTAATGCTGGAATAAAGAACTATAAGCTTTAAGAGTCAGACATAAACTCAGCTTTATTGGGCCTCTCCTTCTGGTAGTTGCCATGTCTGAAGTCATTTGAAGGCTGGAGCAGGTAGTGAGCTGTAGGCAGTTCAAAATGCTGCTCAGGATGATTAGTGTGTTCAAACATGTTTAGTGGGTCACATTTGATTCTGTTAAAGTATATTTTCTTTAGTTGAGGTGGGTGATCTGGATCCCTTAGTATAAACACTCCTTTTTTAAATTTACCTGTGCTCCCCCCAGGTTTTAGTAGCAGTAATAATTTATTTGCATCTGGAATGTGGGTGAAAGTGTTGGAAAATATCGGGAGACTAGTAACAATTCATTAGGAAGCCCCATTAGAAATATCTTTTAATGATGATCCTTTGGCAAGGCAACACTCTAATTTTTGCAGTTGATTTGTTATGATGTATTTTTAACCAGAGAATTAAGCTGCACTAATTCAAATCCCATATAACAACTTAAACTTACCACAATGATGAAATGATAATTACCAATCAATCAAAAATGTTGTTATGGAGTGAAAACGGGATTTCCTTTCTTTCTGTTTTGTCATTGGCAAGACCTATTTTCCATAAGAATATTAAGTGACATCAGTTGTGTTTACCTACTGCCAAGCTTCGTCCCATGCATTACTTGGCCGCGTAAAAGTAACACTTGTCCTCCTGATCTAACTCGTGTCTGAGAGCTGAGGCTGTGCTGTGCTGCAATAAGGAAGTCCTGCATAGGTTATTAATGTCAAAGCAAGTCTTTATTTGCTGTGGAAAATATGAGCGTTTCATCTTCTCTGCCACTATCACAGGAAGCAAGAGATCCCTCACTCGCTGCTTTCTGTGTTTCTCTCACAGTCTCTAATTTCTCCCTGGGTTGCTGTATTGACAGCATCTCCTGCTCTGCATTGTCTCTTTTCCTGCATGGGAAAAAAAATACAAGAACAACGAAAAAACAATCTGTGACTTGTACCTAAAGCAATTAAATATTGTCAAATACATTTTACGTGCTGTATCAGCCCTGTCACTGCTTGGGGTCAGCTGCTCCTCTGGGTCCTTTGGGCTCCATGTGCTGGCTCTGCCTGGGCTGGGTGTGGAGCATCATTCTGCTGCTCTCAGACCCTGCCTGTGGTGACAGCTCCCTTTGTCTCAGCTCTGCCACCCTGGAGATGTAACTGAGTTTTGGGAATCCACACTCCAACAAAGCATGTAGTGACCTGGGCATGTTCCCTTGTTTGTTTTCCCAACAGGAGCAAAGCATGAAAAGGCAGGCTGCATTAGTGCCTCCCCGTTTACTCCTGTCCCATTCCTCCCTTTCCATTTTTTCCACATAACTCTGTGTGCCCACATAGTAAAGTTTGAGGAACTGATGTGGAGTGAAAACTTGTCAGTTGTCCAATCCTGCTTATGATAATGGCACCCAGTCAGGTGCGCTGGGAAGAGCTGGGATTATTTTTGGGGATGCAGTACAAGTGCAGGGCACAGGGAACACTCAGACTGGCTCTGTCCCCAGGGACAACACTTCAAACCTGTCACCTTTACCCAAGGTGCTCGGGCCTTTTGGGAAGCCACCACTTTGGCTGTGTGGTGGTGCCTTGAGTTGTGACAGCTTTGGGGGTGAGTTTCAGAGCTGTACATTGAGTAACGGTATAAAACAGGGACGTGAATACTAGCTTTGATGTATCTTAAGAGACCTTCTGAAAACAGGCTCTCAAGTGCATTTTCCTTTGTTTCCTAATCAATAGATGCTGTTTTGGCTTGCAGTTATTTCCAGTCCTCGCCTTAAGTGGTCACAGATCACTAACCTTTGGGTCATGCTGTGTAGCTCAGCTCTGTGCCCAAGTGGCTACACACACTAGGACCCAATCAATGTGGGTTTGGTAGCACTGACAATGGGAGTTATGCTTATTACATTGATTTTTGGATGGATTTTTCCTAAAATGTTGATTGTTGTTAGTTTTGATTTTCCTCCATGAGCTGTTTTGGGTATCTTTCCAGGAGAAGTGTGTCTAAAACTACTCAGACTTCTTTTAGTGCTCGGGCACTGGTAGCAATGTTGGTGGGAAGGTGATATTGCTAACACTGCTCACATGTTTCAGCTCCATCCCATTTACCAGCATCACATCTTATGCTTCTGGACAATGCCTTATGAAAATCATTGGCCTCAGGGAAAAGGTATTAATTCTTTTTTTCTGTCCAACTCCAGAGTCAAGCAATGTTACATTTGTGTTTCAGAAACTTAATGTGCAGTGTCAGAGCTCGAGAAGTCTAAAAAGAAGTATCTCTGTCTTCAGAGCTTGATCCAGCTCCTTTTTCATAAGGAGGGTGTTTAGTCAGTGGGATTTTCACAGGGAAGGTCCCCAAAGCATTGTCAGGAGAGTTACCAGCATATAGTTACATGTGAAGTCCTTATGTTCCATAGGTATACATTAAAGATTTATTCTCACTACCCATTTTCAAACTGACAGAGTGAGTCTAGATTAGATATTGGGGAAAAAATCTTCCCTGTGAGGGTGGTGAGGCCCTGGCACAGGTTACCCAGAGAAGCTGTGTCTGCCCCTTCCCTGGGAGTGTCCAAGGCCAGGCTAAATGGAGGTTACCTTAGCAAAGCAGTGGGTTTTCCACCCTCTCTAGCACTAAATGAAGACAGGATAGAATATACAAACCAGAAAGACATCCTTGGTAAAAAAAAAAATTAGGTGTAAATTGCAGTATTTTCTGCCTCTAGATATTAGTGGGACTAATTTGAAAGGGAGAAGGGGGACCTGCTAATTTAAATAACATTTTAAAAAGAGCAATCAGTGTTTGATCTTCTATTAAATATTTTGCCACTTGTGCTGGAGAAACAGTTGGTAGTTTTTCAAGTAGAAGGTTGCCACTTTGCAGAGGAAGACACATTTGACTGTCAAATGTACAGAAATTGTGACAGAAGCAGTCATGGTGGGAGCTAGGGTGAAACCTGATCTTCAGTCTAGCATGATTAAAAAAGTAGTTTATTTTTCATACATATATATGCAGTTATTTTTTGTGGTTCTGTTTCAAAGCTTTGTTTGTGTTTCCAAGTGGGGTAGAGTGTAATTAAGTGCAGAGGGATGGAAATGACCTCTGATTGCACCTTATCCTGTTGGTTTATACTCTGGTGCAGCAGTGAGTAACCTGTTAATACGGTGTATTTCACACCTCATTGCTGGCCATATTAAAAGTTTTTATCCTAATTCCTCACTAAATATTAATGTACAGTATTCACTAGTATCTGTCTATTTCATTTACTTTCCCCATTCTTCTTTGTAATTCCTTTTATTCCCTCTATCCTATGGTGATTGTAATCAAAGGTAAATCCAGTTGCTTTAATGATCAGTTTTTATTAGTCCTCCAGGCAAACTGCACTGCAGAGATACAGCATTGGAACCCAATATTATTATGCCTCCTCAGAAATGATTAATTTAACGTTTTTGCGTATTGCAAGAATTAAAAACATAATAAATCAGCAGAGGTTTATTATACTAAGTGATGTATGTAACCTGTTAGCCATTCCGTTTGTTTTAGCTGTACAGTGTTTGTCAAGATCTCTTCAAAATCGTTGTTCATGATCCTGATCCAAAGGCTGATGTGTAAGTTTTGTAGCTGACTGATCTCAAGTGCTCCCATATGAGACTGACAATAAAGAAAAATAAATAAAATATTAAGTTAAACTCAGAATTCCCAAATACTTCAGCCAGACTAAGACTGCAGCAAGTAAGGCTGGATTTTCTTAATAACGACACCGAATTATTTTTTTTCAATGAGTATAAAAATCCCAATGTGCACATAAAATAATACATATTATGAGCTTCTCGTTTTTCAGATCTCTGCTGTCAAGTGTACTGTGCTCAAAACCATTTGGACAAGTGGCTCTAATGCCATTACTGTCACTGCAAAATGTGGGAGTTCTTGTCCTGGGTCACAGTTCTGGACAAACACTGAGTGAAAAGCTGATCCCTGCCCTGAAAAAAGAACACAACACAAAGAAAAAAAAAAGAAAAAAAAAAGAAAAACAAACAAAAAAACCCCAACAAACCCAAAAAAAACCCAAAAGGAACCTAAACAAAAAAAACCAACAACCCAGAAGTTTTTACTCAAGTGCAGCAACTCCTGCTCCAGCAAACAGTGCTGGCAGAGGAGAGGCAGAGGATGAGGGCTTGTCCATGGCACCAGCACTTCTGGCAGTGATCTGAACCCCCAGTCCTGGGGCTCAGCTGTGCCCTGAGCAAGAGGTGGCATCATGGGCCACTGCTTTTGTTCTGAGGGAGTTACTTTGGCAAATAGAGACTGGTCTGGTTATTCAGTTAAAAATAATCAGTGATGGGTTGAATGAACATGTTGTATCTCACACAAATAAATAAGGAGCGGTTCCCTGAGTCCCAGCAATGGTTAGCTGAGCCAAGGCAGGGCTTGGTCACTGTCCCACCAGCCTGGCTGGCACAGGGAGCGTGGCTGGGATGGGGGATTTGCACAGGCAGAGCAGCAGGAGTGATACTGATGTTCTCGATACTCTTACCATCCCAAGGAGGGCAAACAAAGAACTTTAATTGGTTTGCAGTTCCAAAATATTTCCCAAACACCAGACGGTGGGAACGTTTCAGTGCTTCTGAAAGGTCCCAGATCCGATTGCCAAGAGGGAGGCTGGGCTGGGGGAGTGGGACAGCTTGGCTGCTGCCACTGGCACACACCCAGCCTGGCAGCAGGGCAGCCACTCGCCTGCCTCGCCAGGGGCTGCCTTTGAGGGTTCCACTGCTATATCTGCATGTTCTCTTGACTTGGCTGTTTCTTACAAACCCCTTTTGTTCAGCAGGGTTTGACAAGCCCTTCTCTCGTGTGCTCATTGCTCCTGAGCACAAACAGCGGCTTGTAGTGGGCAGAGGGGCTTTTCCAAGGGACAGGGGTTTGGGTCCTGCCTGCTGAGTGTTTGAGTGGCTCATCTGGAAGGTTTGCTGCCTGAAGGTTCATTCCTGACCAGCAGGAGTAGTGAGGCAGCAGGGTGCTCCCCTGGGCCAGCAGGTGGTGTGGGATGGAGCAGTGGGAGGGGAGGATGGAGGGAAAGGAGCTGGGCTCTGCCAGCCACAGGCTGAGCGGAGATAATGTGCAAAAAGTACTGGCTTTTGGCAAGTGAAAGGGGAAAAATAACTGAGTCAGGGTGTTGGGTCTTTCCTGTGGCCCCTGGGAGGTGGCAGGGCCCTTGCAGCCACCGCTGGGGTCAGTGTAGTTTGTAAAGTCTGAAGGGAAGTGCAGGGTTACTGTTCCACAGCCCAGCGAGAGGGAAGCCAGGGGTGCCTCACTGGAAAGGACTGGAAATCATCAAAAATGAGAGAACATCTTGGGAAATTGGCACTGGTGTTGGAGGACAGCAAGGCAGTGAAAGGGGCCTGACTTGCAGACTGCCCTATGACATCCACACAGCATTTTGGGCACAGCTGGAGGGCTGTGGGTGTGCCCGGCACAGGGAGGGAGGAATGGGGCAGCCAGAGGAGCCCAGCTCCCAGGGCATCTCAGACTCCCTTTCTCTTCCCCTCTCCTTTCTTTGCCTGTAACACTGAGCTAATCCAGGTGAAAGTCGCCAGGAATTTTCTTCCATAAGCCTGAAAGAGCAGCAGGGGGACCTGAAGCTCTGCCCTCCAGGTCTGAGAGGGGCAGCCTGAAAGAAAGGAGCAGACAAGAGGAGACAGTCAAGGCTGGGGAAGGAGCAGCCTGTGCTGTGACCCAGGGACATTTGGGGCTTGGGCAAGTTGAGCTCCAGGGCTGCTGTTCAAGGGGATGAGTAAAGGAGGGCTCAAGGAAACAGAGTGGGAGCAGGTGTTGATAGAGATGTGAGCATGTGTAGTATATATACATATAGATTTCTATTAAGGGCACTGATATAAATTCTTGTGGGTAAAGCTGAAGAAACAAATGAAGGTTGTTTCTGGCATAAAAAGACTTCAGTTTTGCTCAAAGAAGGAAGCAAATGAGGCTTTTGAGTGCTGTTTTGCACTCAAAAGTGGAAAGGAATAGATTTTGGAGAGGCCAAATGAGCTAGAAGCAACCTATTTGACATTGAGGCTTTTCTTACTGAATCAAACAACATTGGTTGAATGCTGTGAAGAAAGGAAATGAAAAATCAAAAGGCTAATAAAGTTACCTTTTATTCTAGGCTGGTTTTTTTTTCAGCTTTGGGAGCTGGCCCAGATTTCACTTTGTGATATAGCATATCTTTTAAAGAAGCATCCATTTATAATTCTAAAATTATCAGGAATTCCTCCAGTGGTTCATTCCTCTATTGCTAAAGGTGTGTGGCTTTTGCAGTGCCTAAATTTGTCTGGTTTCATGTTCTGCCTCTGGGACTGTTGCACCTTTGCTAGGATGAAAAGCCTCCTCTTATCAGTTTCCCTTTCTTCAACTAAGTATTTACTTAGTGATCAGACATGCCTTAACCTTCTCTTTGATAAGCTAAATAAATCGAACTCCTTGAGACTAACCCTGTAAGATGTATTTTCCCATCCTTTAATCAGTCTCATGACTTAGAGCCATACTGAATTTATCAAGTTCACTCCTCCTGTGTGAACACGCATGCTGAATGTGGGATTTTGCTGGCAGTAGTGGCAACAGCTGTAGTGGTAACATAATTTATTTGGTTTTTCCCCTGTTTTGTGCCCAGACCACTGTGGTCCTTGTAGCCATAAAGCTGCTCCACGAGCTCCTGCTTGGGGGGATGCTCCAGTCAGGCTGGAGGCTTTCTCCCTGGGTGGGTGTGACTGGCTGTGTTCACCTGCTGCTGGGTTTCCCCAGTGATCCAGCACACCCAGGGCATGGCAGGGCATTTCCCCAGTGTTTACCCTGTGCTATTTATCCCATAAAGGATGATCCAGACCGTTCTCACTGTGCTGGTCGCTGGCTGCGTGCAGACCATTACCCAGGGTAGGGATTCACCAACACTGGTGCACAAGTAGCTCTTCTGATTCTATCCAAAGATTCTGTTCTAGCATTAAAAGGCTTTACTCAAAGAAGGAAACATTTGCTCTGTCAACAGTTTCTGAAGGCTTTTCTTTCTTCTTCATGGTATTTTGTAGCTGTCCAGAAAGGCTCTGCACAGCAACAGAGCTGCCTGAATAATCCCCCTGCACTGACCATGCCTTGGGAATTGCCAGCCACCTCCATTATAAAAATCACTTTTCCAGTTGTAGGAAGGAAGGAAGAGATTGTTTATTTGTTTGTTTGGGGGCTTTTTTTGGTGGTTGGTTTATTTTTCCTTTGTGGGATGGGGGTCTGGGGTTAGAAGGTCTGGGTTAAAAGGTAATTATTTTTGTAACAGAATTAAAACCTGAAATACATTGAACCGATTTCTAATACAAACAGGATCAGCATTAGCTTTTAAAGGATTGCTATTATCATTTCAGGACTGCAATGTGATTTAAACTGTAATAGATATTGATTTCTATATTAGTGTTCTTGCTCCTTGTATTGCATTTCTGCTGCCATCTGCTAAAATAGGAATGGCATTTTTCACTTTATTGACTGGACAGTGAGTTGGAATACTGTATTCCTGCATCACCAAGATGATTACATGCTTCCAGGCAAAAGGAAGGTTGGGACAAGTCTGCTGCTGGGGCACTTGCATTTTAGAGTTACAGGGACCAATTAGTATGTGTATATGAAAAAAACAGTTAAAGAGCTTCTAAGTTACTTATGGAAAGGCAGACATTTACTCTAAAGAGCACCAAAAGAGCACCACAGCCACTCCCCAGGGCACTTATTTTTAAAAGAAAAGTAATTTCTGCAGTGTCCTGTGCTGGTGGTCTAAAGCAGCGTGGGCAGGATTTCCCAGGCCGTGGTGTTTGTCCCAGCTGAGCTCCCACGGGAGCAGTGGAAGCTGTGCCTGGGTAACAAGTGTGCCATTTGTGCTTCCTCTGGCACAGACAAGCTCTTTGGTGCCAGTGTCCCCTGGCCCTTAAAGCAGGGCTGCCCCATTCCCTCTGCCTTTCTGGAGTGCTGTGCAGGCAGGGTGGCCACATGGAAAGGGTTGGAAGTGAGGTGCTCTGTAAGTGAACTTCATTACAAAATGCCATTCTAAACCAGAATATTCTGAAATGAAGTTGCTTCTTGATTATGACTTTTCCCAGAAAACTGATTTTGCCTAATGATAGAGAACGGTATTAAGCAGTACTTAATTAGCATAAATTAAGTTTAATGGGAGCAAATTCTGCTAATGCCAAGTAGTTAAGAGGTGTTTAATAGAACTGAAATTCTGAGAGTTCATCTTATACTACCTGAAGGTGCCAACTAAATGTTAAGGTCTGTGTTCTCCAGGGATTTCAGGGGGCCTCTGTCAAGAGTGCAGCTGAAGTTCGGTCTTAATTCTGGGAGAACTGGCCAAGTTGTTCAAGTTCATGAAACAAACTTGTGTAAGGGTCTTTTTTTTAATTCTATATATTTTTAAGGTAAGCGTAGAAATTTGTTTCAAATTTTAGTATCAAGATACCAGAGTAGTTTAATTTTGTCAGAGATCTGACTCTCCCTGACAAATAAACCCTTGCAAATGTATAACTGACAATTCCCTTTGTGTATTCTCAGTTTCCAGCCATCTTCATCTTAGGGGTGCCTAGGATGGCTTCTGTATTTTGAGAGATTTTATTTTAAATTTTCTCCCCTCTTAAGCCACACTGGAACAGAAATCAGTGTATGGTAAAAGCCTGAATTGGAGACAGTAAGTTTTCCATCTTCTGTGTACATTTCCTGATATCTGAATGCTCAGTTTCTCAACCTCCACTTGCATTATGGCATATAGTTAATTACAAGGGTGAAACACCAGTTCCCCTAGTTAGAAACACCATGTTCCTCCTCACCAAGCACAGTGGGCAGTGCTTCCCAAGTCACAGGTGACAGGAACTCCAAGTTTTGAGAAAGGTACCCCTTGTACTGATGTGCCCAACCAAAATGTACATGTCAGGCTGATGTTACTGACCCCACACAGCAACAAAGGACAGAGGTGGAGGAATCAATTCCAGAAAAAAAAAAAAATTGGAACATTTCTTGGAACATTCCAACAAATAACAGTCATGGAAAGTGTAGAAGAAAACAAATTCATTTAAATAATATGTATTTTGCATACAAGAAGTAAATAAGAAGTGGTGTGGGTTTTAGTTATGTTAGGTTTTGGTTTGGGTGTTTTGGTGTTGTCTTTTTAAATCTAAGAAAGGAATCTTAGTCTTAAGACTCTCACAATTTGTAAGCTGTTAAGAAAGGGTATGGAGAGGCCAGCCCACGAGCCCCACACCTTGCCCTGTGTGTCAGGAGTTATGCTGGGAGGTGTCTCTGCATCTGTAGGTGGGAACTTGAGTGTGAGCAGGAGTTCAGTGCCAGGGGAGCACTGCCCTGGGCAGAGCCAGAGTATCCTCTAATGAACACCATCGACCCACCGGATCACACAGAGGGAATGTGGCTTCCCTTAATTTGTCACTGTGGTTTTGGCCAGACTGGGTCTAAGCCTGACCTCCTTAAAGCAGCCTGATCTGGTCCCTGGTCAGCTCTAACCATACAGGTTCAAGTTTCTTTCTGGAGCCTCTGCCTTTTTTTTTCTTGTCCTTTTTTTGTCCTGCCTTAGACTAAAAGCTTTAGTGTACCAAGCCTGAACTTTCCTCACCTTCCATGAGGCTGGCTGCAGCAGTCTGCTGCCATTACCACAGTCCCTCTGGCATTCTCAGAATAAATCCCCTATTTGTTCTTCAGATTAGGAGCAGGTTTTTTCACTCTGTGTTTGTAAAGCACATAAGCTTAATGCTGTTTTAGCCCAGGACTTGGCCTTCTGGCTACTATTAAAGGGCTGCTTTGAGCTCTGTGTGGGTAGTAAATAGCTTGCCCGTGTTTGCTGTGAAAGCTTCTAATTTATAGGCAAATACGTTAGTAAATTCATATTTGGATTTTTAAGCAATTAATTGAAGGCAAGCACAAAGGGAGTGCATGGCAGGCAGCTGAACTCTACGTGTATTTTTGCACCTCGCCCTGAACCTTCTCCAAATGAGGGCTGTCTGCAGCTGCTGCTCTGGAATGGAGTGGGGGGGTTTATTACTCAAACACAGCAGTCTCTGCCCTGTGCCTGGTGCTGGGGTGTGTGAGCAGTGAGCCTCAGAGCCTGGGGTGAAGGTGTGGGTTTTGATCCTCTCTGTGTTGGGCCATGTCACGGTCTGACTAAGCCTAGCTCTCCAGTTTCTCGAGAGCCCACAGCAAACAGCTCCCCTTCCCCAAACCACTGGCATTATCAATTCAGACCCCTTCTGGGCAGCTCATGGAAGTTCTTGGAACACAAGTATTGCTGTTACATTATGGCATAAATCCTGGGAGTTACTGTAGTAAAAGAGGACCTCCTAGTCCTCCTCTGCATTTATTCTCCCTGAGTACCTGCACTCCCATATACAGTCTGGGAATGGTGACACAGAGAGAATGGTTCATTTATTCCAAGGCTATGGGGAAGTCTTTCAGGGACAGGGGATGGAATCCACCTCCTGGGAATTCCAGCCTGGGAATGATGGCCCTGCATTATGGCTGGGCACTGTGTGCTGGCCCCTGCCAGTGCAGCATGGGGAAGGAGAGCTGTTCAGTGGCTGCTGCTGCTGAAACAGAGCCTGCGGTTGGGAATGTTTATCATCCCACTCATAATGAAGCCATTACACTGCAGTCACAACTCTGAATTGCAGCTAATAGATTTTCGTTTTGTTTTCTCAGTTAAGTCATATTTGATAAATGCAGAAATGTGTAGGGAGCTGCTTATCTCAAGTAGACAGTTTCTCTTTAACTGGGTGGCTTGAATGTGCTTTGCATGAGGATTTTTGGAAAGGAAAAAGGGATTCTGCAGCAAATTTTTATAGATATTAAATAACAAACCTAGAGTATCCACTTGCTGAGTGTAAGTCTTCTACCTTTTAGAGATCTGCTAGCTTGCAGCAGTTGAAGATAAACATTATTTTCTTTGTGTGTGTCTGTCTACATGTACTTGTGTGTGTGTGCGTGCAAAAATTTTATCGTATTGGATATGTAATTCTGTGCAATGCATTCTGTGTGGTCTAAAAGATTGGCTTTAATGAATCGTACTGGAATTCTTTTATAGGAAACAAACAAAATTCCATTACCTGCTTCAAATCAGACAAATGCATAAGGATGGATTTTTTGTTTGGTTTATTATCTTTTCCTCTTATTGTGAGTTTAAATGGAGCAGACTAGTTTGCACAAAGCCTAATAGTAGTCTGGGAAATGACAGTGCCAGCATGTGATTATATCCTTGCACTGGGCTGTCCTGTTCAGAATTACTCTGGAAAAGTTCTCAGCACAAAGTTCCTCGACATGCATTATACAGGGATTTTTAAATCCTGGCTCGAAAGGTGCTTAGCGGAATTAAGGCAGCATTCTCCAAAATACTGAAGCTAAACCAGTCTCCCAGTGCTATCCTGAGGAACTTGGTCAGCATTTTCAAACTTCAAGGCCAGTATGCAAGCATGCAAATCTGTGTTTGGGCCAAATGTTCAAAGGAGTTTTCTAGCTGGAGATGGGATTTTTGAGAGCGCCCAAGCAAATCCGCAGCGGACTTTTTGCAGCTATGATAAAATCATAAAGGAAAGTCCTTTCCCTGGGCATTTCAGGTACCGTTCATTTCCGAGGTGCTGAGCATCACCCCAGGCACTGTGGTGCAGTGGGTGCAGCACAGCCCAGCCTGGAGCCCCTTCCCTGTGCCATTCCCAGGCAGGGCGAGTGGCAGGTCCCAAGTGGAGCCCTGTGTGTCTGCCCTGGCCCCCTGCCCAGCTCTGGCTGCGTAAGGCGAGACTGAATGCTGCTCACTGGATCAAAAGGCTGAAGTGTTTCTGTCACAGCCACCCCTCTTTGGCAACAGTTGCCCCATTGTTGGCAATGCTCTCATCCCCCTTTCTCTTTTTGCATCCCTCCACTTTTGTCTCCCCCGTTTCCCTTCTGGGTCTTCTCCCATCACCCCAGTGCTGCCCTGTGTGCTTTCCCAGGGTTTTCTTTCTCAGCTCTTTCTTCTGCCTCTGCTGCTTGTTTCTGGGCTGGAGTTCTCTCCTCCGTGGCTCCTGCTGCTGGAGATGAGTTTGGAAAGCACATCTCTCCCTGTCTGGGCTTTGGGCTTCCTGTGCCTTCACCCCGTCTGTGCTCTGCTCTGTTTCTCCTCTGCCCTGTTCCCACAGCATAGGCTGTGTGTCTGCAGGTCTGCTGCTTTCCCTCCATCCCTCCCTGCTTGCTGGCTGCCACAGGAGCTGCATCCCCAGCCCCAGGCTGTTCTCTCCAGCTGACCTTCACCCCAGCCCAGCTCAGACATATAAAACCAAATTAGCCAGTATCACATATTTTGATAAACAAGGCAGCCAGCAGATCGTGTAAACTGCGAGCTGCGCACCTACGGTAATATGACCTCAGACCCATTAAAATCCCATACTTTGGTCTGGTTTAGGATTTGTATATAAATGTTGTACAGAGAGACTTTATTAGAGCTTAGCGAAGCAAAATCTGCTCTTGGATTTCCATAGTTCAGGAGTTACTGCTCTGAATGCAGTGGATGGGTTAAGAAGAAGGAACTAGAAGTTTGAAACTGTTTTTTGAAACTGCTGATGAATTACACAAAATCAGTCTGTTTACCAGAGCACTGTCATCTTTGTAAGACCAAATGGTGGGCAAAATACACTCAATGAAGAATCCCAACATCAAGAAAAAAAATTGATTAATCTATTAAACTGTTGTTCCAAATGTTTTATTGGTGCAGGACATACACAAAATCGACCTTTGGAGGACATTGCTGTGAACTTGAGAGAGCTCTTGCTTACCTGAGAGCTTCTGCAGTCACAGACCATTACTTCACTTTGCAGTGCTGCTGGGGGGAAAAGGGCATGTTTTAAGTTCAGGTAGATGGTATGAAAACTGTGGTGACTGTTTTCAGCAGATCCTTCGACTGAAAATTACATTTCTCTGTGTTTGTGGTGATAGAAGTAAACAACAGTTGCACTGTCTGAGCCATAGGGTTTCTTCACCTCACTCCCAGGATGGGCTTGCACAAGGGCCTCGTTTCCCCAGGCAGCTTGTTCAGTCAGCTGCTGAGCCTGTGCCAGCTCTGTGTCTGAACTCTGAACCACTGCTTTCCAGGGCACTGGAGACCAGCAGTGAGGAGTGAGGTGTTACAGGCGTTCTGTTGGCATCCCAGGCTCCAAAAATGCATGGGCCCCATCCTGGCAGGTGCTGAGGTGCTGCTTCCCTTGCTGGCCATTCATTCATTAGTGCCTCTAAGGACTGATTGCTTCTACCCTCGGGTCCTGGACAGGAATATGTGTGAAAGCATCAGGCACAGCCACTGTGAGCATGTGCTGTGCTGGTCTGAGGTTTTGGTACTCCCACAGTTGTGTCCAATCCATCTCATGTGTGCACACAGCTGTGTCCAAACTCACAGGGTGACAGAGAACAGCCATCTAGTAGATAAAAAGGGAGAGAATGGTTGGCTGTCTGAAAAGACAGCATGCTGAAATCCTAGGGATTGTACATTCACATCCAAGAAAATCCTCAAGTCTTTGATTCCAAGCTAAGTAACGAGAGTCTTTCCATTGAAGCCAGTAAAACTGGCTTGAAACAAGTAAGAGGTGATTCAGCCTAAAATTGTCCAATTCTTATTTTCCTTTCCTCATACAACAGAGGCACTAACATTTGTAGGGAGTGCAATTAAATGTGTTTTATTTCTGTGTATCAGTTAATCTTGTGCATGCAAATAGTTGCAACTGAAGTATTTTATTATTGCTTGTTTTGCCCCTTCAGTGGGATTTAAGTTTTCTTGGTGCATCTCCATTTTTTTCTTTAATTCTTCCATTTCATTCCATTTCATTACTAAGAATTCCAGACCTATCCATTCAGTTTTTGAGGATGACATAGGGGCTTGTGTCTGCCAGCGTTCTCTGTCAGCAGCAAAACAAAAGTAAACATGTCTGAGACAGTTGCGGTTTTTTTGCTTGGATTTAAGTAAAATATCCCTGTCCAATGAATCCCTCCTTTTTCACTGGTGCAGGTGCTTCTATCACTCAGAGGTGGATATCTGAGCCCAGAACAACCTGTTCAGTGCTCTGACTTTCCATGAAGGACCCCTTTCTGCTGTTGTTGCTTACACCAGCTGTGTGAAGGAAATCCAGGTGCTAAAGGGTCAGTTGCTCTTTGGTTTCCTTCTTGGAATGGATCTCTTGGATCCTTTCCCCAGCTTCCATACAGAGGCATGGCCAAGTTTCATCAGCATCAGAAAATTAATTAAAACACCTGTTTTCACTCCCAGCCTCAGAACTCTGGGCTGAAACAGCCTCTCCTGTGCTGAACTCTTCTCCCAGGAGCTTCCAAGCAGTCTTGGTGGCCATCAATGTCACCATGTGAGAGAGGCAGAAGGTGCAGCCACCTGCCCAGGGGAACTGTGGGGCTGCAGCCCAGCTGTGATGGCCAGGGCTGCAGGGTGGCTGCGAGATGGTCCTGGCTCCAAGAGGAGGGCAGCCCTCCCTGGAGAATGGACTGCATCACTCCTGTCACAACCCTTGAAAGCCATAGAGAGACCACCTGCCCACTCCTTTAGGAGGAGTAAGGCAGTCACAGTGAGGTGTTGTGTGATGGTTACTGGTTTGGACGTCTCCAAGGAGAGAGGGATGGGTGGGACAGAGCTCTGTGTTAATTGTAGTGTGACATCTCCACCATCTGGACTGCAGGTGGGTAACCTGCTCATGCATCTGAAAGGCTCTCCAGTATTTGGACAAGCTGTCAGGAGATTTCAGGTGACTTGGTAGAAGCTGATTCATGGCAGATATGCCCTAAAATGACCAAACTGTCCCTATTTGGCAACGTGTTGAAGTGTATCTCTTTGATGTTAATAGGATGTAAGTATTGACTTGAGGGGTTTGGTGCAGAAGGAATTTTAATTAACACATCCTTTCTTCAGTAATGTGGCTCAGATAAAATCAAACTCCTGGACAACTTTAGTAAAGAAACGTTTCCCACAACATTTGTAAATATGTGGTGGAATTCTTTTTGTGTTTTAGTGCAGATGCAACCCTTAATTTATTTTCTTGTTTTCGTTACATTAGCAAATCTCTGAAAAATAAATTTTGGAAGGGTTTTCTATTGCCTTAGTTAATTTATTCAAGTTTATCATCGCTTTGATGTCTTTTACAACAAAGAATCAAATTCATGAGATTTTTTGATGTATTGATGAATGTTTGCTTTCAGTTAGAAAGTAATTATTCCAGAGATATGGCTTCTCAGCTAACAGGTCTACTTGCATATAGTAAATATGCTGCAACAATGTTTTCCTGTTGACACTAACTATATTTTAAAAGTAGTTGTAAGGTACCAAACTTTTCAAATTTCCTTGAAGTTTCTGATATTTCTAGAAAATCGGATTTTTCTCTCACAAGTTTGACACAAGCATTGAAGAATCACACCTCCCTATACATGGAATTACCTTTAACAGAAGAGATACAGAATTCATCCCTTATTATTAAACCAACCCTTTGATCAAATGCTAACGTGAAAAATTTGAAGGGAGGTTCAGTGAGACCCTGATCAGTCACCACCATGTACCAAGAATCTCCCCTGAGTTTTTTCTGTCTTTTAAGGAGGAAAAGGAATGCTACTTGGATTTGTTCATAGAAACCTTGCAATGTCAGTTCCTCAGGATTAATTTCTTTCCTGTGCAGGAGGAGGTAGGACATACTTACAGACCTGTATAGACTTGTCACTGAAGCACACGTGCATCTGTTTGTTACACTGGGATTTTATTCCCTCAGCAACCTTGTGAAGAAGGTAAATCCTTTCTACAGCACTGGAAGTGGGATGCAGATGAGGTTAGATTTTCCAGACTGTGTGTGTGACTCTGGAGCTACCCCTGGCTGAGCCAGAGGCTCTGCCACCCTTGCCTTGCTGCCCACAATCCACAGAACGTGGATACGGGTCGCTGTCAGACGCTGGTGAGACACAGCACATCTCCAGTGGTCTCGTTTGAAACGTTCACCACATCAGTTGGAAGAGTTTGGACGTCATTTCACTGATGCTGTGTGATCATTTAGTAGAGCAGAGCAGTGGTTCCTGGATCACAGTAGTGGGGTCCATCCAGTCCAGTAAACTCCCTGTCTCCACACACTCCACCCAGGAGGGCCTGGAGAGGAGTGTTCCCTCAGGTGTTTGATGTTTGGTTTGAAATAGCTCTGGTGGTATGCAAGGCTGATTTTCTTAGTAGTTGGCAGGAGGAAATGCTTGTTAGGGATGTAATTTCCATTGGGGACATGCTTTGCTTTGAAGTCTGATTTTCCAGGGAAGTATTGGGGAGACAAGAGCTGTTTCTAGCAGGTTTGCAGTCCTTTTGCATGTGTTGTGTGGCCTTGGTGACATGTCCATGCTGGGTGACAGCTTCCTTCTATCTGAGGTGTCATTTCTGTTAGGAGGTCTGTCACACAGCAGGCATTGGGAGATCCTTCACAGCCTGGCTTTTCTGTGCTTCCCAAACAACACTGAAGGCAGCATCACCCAGAGATGCTGCTGTCCCAGTTTACAGGATCTCTTTTCCCACAGACTCAGGAGCATGGGACCAAAGCGCTCCCCTTCAAGGGTAGTTACAGTTAAATCACAGCTACTAATGACACACAGCGTGTCTTCTGTAGTCTCATTTGAGGTGTTCACCATGTTGGTTGGAAGAGTTTGGACTTCAGTTACTATTAGTACCAAGTAAGGAAGGGACCAGTGGGGCTTGTCAGCCGTACCAGCAGCCCCCTTCTCTGGCTCACCCTCAGCTCGCAGTGCTCTTGTGGAGTGTGGAATTTGGGGATGCCAGTGCCCTTTTAGGGGTCTCACAGCATCATTGCCCTCACCAGCAGACAGCGACGTGCACACTGTGTTCTGCTGCAGCTCGTACAGATCACATCCCACTGATGTTCTGAGCTCTGGGGACACTGCCATCTCAAATGCCAGTGTGAGTTACGTATCCTATCATATGGAAAGGGATGTCTGAACTACCAGGGAGGAAACCATTGATGTCGAGTCAAACTAGTGATCAGTTCGCGTCTAATGAATGCACCTCATCCAGCCAAGTTTGCTCTAGAGGGAGATGGCAGATTCAGGACAGAATATAATCCCTGCTATCAGACGGTAATTATGAGAGCAAATACCTGTCGGTACTCATTTTGAGCTGGATGCTGAGCAGGTAATGCCACTGTGCAGAAAGCTGCCCAGGGAATACAGGGAACTACAGGATCTTCTCTTTCCTTAGGGCGGTAGAACTGAGAGGTGCTCTGTGTGCTTTTACAAACATGTTCATTCCTGAGCCGGGCCAAGATGCAAATTGTATCTCTGATAGAGATAAATAAGCAGTAGAGGTTCTAAATGGAGTTGGTTTGAGGATTTTCTGCCTGGTGGCACATGCCCACAGGAAACTGAAACCCACCCTTGTTTGTCTGCTGGACAAACCATCATGCTGGGGCATAGCCCAAGGTTCTTGTCAGGGGTGTTTTGGTGTATGTGCTTCTCTTTCCCATTGTCCCTGTTCTTTTCCTGCTTGGCACCCCAGATTATGTTTCAAGAAGGATTAAATGTGTTGGAGCTTTTTACTGGAGGATTCTGAAGGTTTATTTCCCCACAGGGACTCTTGAGCTGATACAGTGACTACTTAAAGAGGGGGGGAAAAAACTCCTTTCAAATCTCTTTTATTTTTGAGATTCTGTTAAAGGATGGGGCTCCTCTGTGCTCTTTTTTGTGCTCATGCATAACACAATGTGATACCTATCAGACTGCATAGAGAAGTTGCTGGGTATGAACAAAAAGTGCCCTCAGCTTTCCTCTCAACAATGCTTTTAACTTGGAGCGAGTCACAGGCCCTTATTTCTCTCCTGATTATTCCAGGCAGCTCTCCAGTGTAAATAAGTAATTCATATTTTGAGATGCCAGAAGTATCTAGGGAGAGATTTTTTCCATCAAGCCTCTCTTTAGATTTAGCTATTGCTCCCCCATCTTTTCCTCCTCTCTTTGGTTGCCACTTTGTCACCAAATGAAGTCACCTAGGAGGAAATAAGCAGAAGATATCAAGGGGTTGGGTATCGTGTGAAGTTCTGTAATTCCTTTGCTTTTGGAGTGAAAAGAGGCACTTAACTATTCCAAATCCTTCTCCCTGGTGTGATGCAGCCCAAGCAGTGCTTGCTGGGAGGTGTATTTGTTTGTGTGCCAGGGGAGGGTCTCCAGGGCTCTTTTTCAGACGTGGCCTGAGGGTCCACCTGCTACCCAGGCCAGGTGGGACTGTGGGCACCCCCATGGCTTGGCAGGTGGGCATGAGGGCAGGGAGGCTGAGCAGCAAACCTTGCCCTCCCACCAGCAGCCTCCTCACAGGTTTGTGCACCTGAATGTGTAACCAACCACACACTCTGCCTCCTTTTTTGCCCTCTGCACAGAGAGGGATGGGCAGCCACTCGTTCAAAATGTTCAACCTCAGTGTGGCCCCCGCCTCTTTTTAATGCCCATTTCAGTTGTGGGTGGTGTGACTGATTACCTTGGTTCTGACAGTGCTAGCAAATACAGCTGCCAAATAAACTAGAGCAAAGGAGACAGCAGTAATATACTGATTTGTTCATTTGATTTACATTAGAACAGGTTTATAATGACCATAAATGATTATTTTTACAAGAGCTACATAAACAAGCAAAATTGAAATGACTGCTCTGCGTGCTACTTCACATTCCTAATGCAGCATTTCTACGTGTACAAATGAATTCCTTGACTTCCACTGGCTGATTACTGCCAGAAAGAGCCTGTGGCTGCACAAGATAGCAGTCCCTCCTGTTGTGTGGCTATATGGGGAAGCCCATTCCATTCACTTCCACAGAAAGGGATTTGGATGAGAGGTTTGGGATTACACAGCTTCCCTCTAAATCTTAACCACCTTTTGTCTTTTAAAACACATGATAGTTAACATTTTTATGCATTAATCAGAGCCAGCCCATATGTTCTCTCCTGTTTTGGATGCAAGGCAGGTGCAAAGGTTTTACATGGCAGTGGTCCATGAAGGTCCCTTTGTGCCAGGACCTCACACTCCAGCAGAGCTCCCTACACAGATACACAGTCCCAGATAAAGGCTGAGCTCGGTTACTACATAGCTGTTATTGTGACTTAGTGTCAGGCTGTATCCTCTCTGTCAGAGAACTTGTGCTGTTCCCTTTAGCACGCAGGACTCTCAAAAAAGTTGGGAGCAAACAGGAAAAATAGCACTTTGATTAGGGGAAGCTGTCAGGATATCCAGAAAACCAGAAATGTCAGAGGAAAGGCAAAGAGATATCCAAGGAAAGAATCTTCATTTTCCTTCCAGAAACTTGGGGTGTTTTATGCTCTCTACAGTATCCGTGATTTCATACAGGCAAAAGGCAAAACAGATGAGATGTGAAGAGACTGGGAGGGAAGCAAAGCCAAAGGTTGACAGCTAGACTGGGTCTGTACCACAAGTGACAGTGGGAGAAGTCCTTTCTACCTGTTCTGGCTTCCACACACCAGCACTGTCTGTCTCTAGCCCAGTGTTGCTGCAGTGGAAACACCCCTTCAGCTCTGAGCAGGAGCACATCTTCTGTCACCTTTAGTTCTTCTTTGTGCAACACAATTCTAACCAAAGTGTTGTACTTGGAGGTTCAGCTGTGCTTCTGGCTCATCAGGTGTGTGAGATCAGATGAGAATATTCCAGCTGTGATGAGCACAAAGCCTTTTGAAGAGTGTTAGGTCCAAATCTCTCAATTCTCTTGTCTCTCCCAGAATCCAATCCAGAATTATTAACATGTGATAATCAGTTATGGATGATGTTTCCATTCCATAGTGCTACTTACAGCCAAGTGTAGCCCACCCTTCACTTCATATCCAGTGTGCCTGCTCCCTGTGACTGAGCTGGCTGTTGATTCCTGATGGCTGGAAAGGGGGATTTGATATCTCGGCATAGGCCAAGGCAAAACCACATCAGTGAGTATCGGTCAGCATGGGAACAGGGACAGAGATGAAGAGAGCAGTAAGATTAGCCATGTACCAAATGGCTTCAAAATATTAATTCATTTTATACTTGGTCAAGCATGAAGTTGTCTCCACATAATCATTCAGTGTATTTCAAGGATAATAATCTGACAGTGTAGCAGGTGGGCCAAAAAGCAAATTACTGCCTGTCTCAGCCTTTGCAAGCAGGGTTTGGGGTGTGGGCTGCATGGTCATCTCCAGGTGCTGAGGCATATGTTGTCATTGGGTAACTTTATTCTTTAGAGGCAGGTTGGGTGGCTTTGTAATTTCTCACAGGGGCTGAGAATGTCTGGATTAAATAGATGTTTGTAATAAGTCTGTCAAATTGTGCTTCAGAAACCTGGTACTGTTTGTTTCCATTGTAGGAAAACACGAACACACACACATCCACACCCCTCTTAGAGACCTTCACTGTCACCTGTATCACATCACATGTGAAACTTCCAGGAGACTGCATAATTTAGGGAAGGCTATTTCATCTTGCACTGTTCCATGTGTGTTTGCTCACAGCTTTCTCCATCATAACGCTGCCTTGGATGCTTCCAGCTTGTACTTCACTGCACCTCACAAGAGCAGAAGGTGTTGTGTACTTCTATCCTCACATCTGATTATTATTGTTTATTTTTTCCTGTTCCAAATATTCCTGGTTTTCACTGTTCCAGGAGCCCCAGTGTTAGATGAGGCTGTACAAACAGAACTAAGACAATCTCTCATCAGATATTGTGGGCTAAGGATCATGAGCTACATGTGAACTACACGCTTGAAAGCCAGCTTATCATTACCTGCAGATTGATTTTGATTTGGAGATACAGTAAATTACCTTTTAGTAAATGCCCAAACTTGGAATGAAATGACATCTGGCTGCATCCGTTTCTGGAAGTGTGGTGCTGACTGTGAAGGCCATTGCAGGTTTCTGCTGTGACCACCACCTGGATCATTTTGGTCACTTCATGTCTTTGTTATCTCATCTGAAAAATGGGAATGATACTTCCTAGAAGTGCTGCCACATTTATTGTTTGTAGTATCTGTTAAGACTCTGGAAGGAAAGACTTTTTAGGAATGTAAAAAGTTACTTCCTCCATTGATTTTTCTGGAATTAGTGTCAAGACAGTAATGCTTTGATTTAAGAACTGCCAGTGTCCCTTGTTACCTGCTTTAGGGGGTCAAAACACTTGACAGCTACTGAAATGGTTTTCCATCTGCCCAGGTCTCTTTAACACGTGTTTTGTAGTGGTGAGTAACTGTATTCATTTCAGCTTATGTCATCTTGAGTCTTTCTTCAGGCCAAACTGAAACACTCCTGCTCACAATGAGTAGTACCACACTCCATAAAAAGTCTCATTGATTTCAGAAAGGCTTTCACTGATATGTTGTACTATTCATTGTTAAGCAAGGGAATAAATATCACAGTCTGTCTCTGTACAGTGAGAGCAAGAGAAGCTGGAGGATGGGGAGTGGGAATTACAAAGACAAGGAAACCTTTCATTTAAAGAAGATGCAAAGAAAACGTGATTCATCTGAATGTCTTAACTCTAAAGAAAAGCTTTCACTGGCAAATGATAGAATATAGTATAGAGGCTGACATCTGTAGTAAAGCAGAACTTAGAAAGCTCATTCTAAATAAGAATATAAATTACTTGACTGCTGTGTCATAAATTTTACCTAAACAGTGGAAATTCAACTGAAGTATGACTTCAACCACTAAAGAATTCCAGGATGTAAAGGATATGGTGTTTCTGGGAGCGAATCTGGGGTTTGTTTTGGGGTTGTTACATTCGTTTTTCTGTCACATTTTACAGGCAGCTCCTTCAGAAGTTACGTAATACACTGCCAGCACAGCTTCAGATCTATTGAAAAAGTAGGGATTTAATTTTGTGGGCACAAAACCCCCTGAGTCAGAAGTGTTTTATACCTCTAAATGGCTGTGTATCTGCTGGCTTTCTGTCCCTGCTCCCGCGGGGTCTGTTGTTGTGCTGGCACTGCAGAGCATCAGAGGGCTGAGCTGGGGGCATTACACAGTGCCCAAGGGGTGGCTTGCCTCCTTACCTTGCTGTCCAAGCCAAAGGGGGGCCTTTAGTGGTTGGAAGTGGGGGCAAACCTATTCAGAGCTTCTTCACTGGTGCCTTGACCTTAAAGGAGTCATTGAGAGCTGTGCAAGACCAGGTCCAATTCCCCTTGTACATGCAGTGGTGAGCAGGGATTCACATCAGCTTGGCAGGTGTAACTGCAGTGGGATGCCAAGCAGTGGAAGAGGACCCCAGCTGCATATGCAGTGTGCTTTCCGTGCCAAGAGCCAGGCAGTTTACGAAAGAAAAATGAAACCAGCGTGCCATGCTGGTTTAGACCAAAATGCAGGTCATACTGGGAAGGTGCAGAAAGCAGCTGTCCCTTTTCCTCCCATCCCTGTGCCATCCCCACACTCTGGGGATGTGAATGAGCAAATGGCGTATCAGGTGCTGTGGAGTGCCCTGTTAGGAGATGTGCTGGGAGGCTGCTTGGAAGTGTTTCTGGGCACGGTGTAGCTGCTCCCTTGCTTTGGTGGGGCCATGGTAGCAAAAACTGGTGAGCTGCTCTCTGGTCCTGCTACAGCACTGCAGTTGGATTTTCTTGGAGATGCATTTCAAGGTCTTGATTTTGGTGGGAGCTGCGGATACTCAGTTTGTCAAGAAAACAAGACAAATTACTTAGACACGCCCTTGGAAAAGCATTTGGCTGATGTTTGCAATTGCCTATTTCCTATTATTTTTGCTGTAGAGAGGTGAAGTAAGTTGATGAAAGTTCAGCAATCAAAATCTTATGCATGCTTTATTATTTCCATTGCTGCAGCACCCAGAATCCCCAGTTAAAGCAGTCATGTTTGTAATTTGGGGGGGGAGTCTTGCAATTTCAATAGGTAAGCAAAAGGGCAATAATGAATTTTTCACCAGGCTACCTCTGCCTACTCAGCTTTTGTTTAAAACAGACTGTCTCATAAAAGGGAAGAATTAAAGCACTGGTAATTTTCAAATGGGCATGTAAATCAGACTTCTAGTCATGTTTGTGATTTTGCTGTCTTGAAGTTTTCCTGGATAGGAGGTAAAGCAGAGAACAGTCTTCCAATATAAACCCCAGGCTTAATCAGTCCCTTTGTGACTGTAAGCCAAGCTCTGTTATATCAAATTCAGTCCAGTTACAATTAATTTTTCCCTGGCACAAGTCATTGTTAACAGTATTGGAGACAAGCCTCCAATGATCCATATTTTCATAGAATAGTTAGGGTTGGAAGGGACCTTTGTAAAGGTCATCTTGTCCAAGCTCCTGCCCCGGTGCTTGGGGACTGGGTTTAGTGATGGCTTGGCAGTGCTAGATTAGTAGTTGGACTTCATGATGTTAAAGGTCTTTTCCAGCCTAAACAATTCTATGACTCTAGTCCAGAAAGTAATTTATTTTTTCTCTAGTTAGCAGGTTAGAGAGCAAGGCTCCATTTAATTAGAAAGAAACAGGAAAAATAAATGTCTTGAGAAAACCCAGGAAGTGAAAAATAATAAAAATCAGGCTTCTGGCTTTAAGGAAAATCAGCAGCTCTTGGGCTCCTGAGGTCCTATGGCTATCACCTGCCTCTCAGGTTACAAATGGGCAGGGTAAGGTGTTCAGCAAGTAAAACCCCAGCAGCAGAGCCTGCAAATGTCACGTGCCGGAGGTGCCGGTGACGCACTGTACATCCAGCCACGTGCCCACCTTATTCCTCGCTGAGGAATTCAGGAGCTGGGCCTTTCAAGTCTCCCTCCCTGGCATTTATCCAAGAGTACTGAGGCTTTGAAAAGCAGGATTGTTCTGAAAGGGGGATGGCAGTTCCAAGCAGCCATTTGCCATGGTATTGCACATCCGTCATCTCCCTGTAATACACGACTGCGTGTGCGCTCACATCACAGACAGTGCTCTTTTCACGAGCTGAGCGCCTGGAACGGGTGCCAGAGAATTAGGGGGAACTGGCCAGCCTTCAAGATTTCTTCACAAGGACTTCTTAATCAGCTCCCATGCCTCTGTACTCTCATGTCTGTGTGTCTGGTAATTTGCTGTACTTTATGTACACTCTGTTCATCATACAGATTGGCTTTTTACTTTCTGCAGCAATTCCTCTCACTTTGCCAACACCTTGCCATTTGCAGCTTTAATGCCTATCGATAGCACTTCATCAGCAATAGCTGCCAGTGTATATTCCTTTTACAAGATGTTCACCCTTGTTTTTTATAGATAGTTACAAATTTAGTCACAAACCGATTGAATACTTCGTTTTCATTTGCTTTTCACATGGAATAGATTCATCAAAATTAATAGATCATTGGAAGATTGAAAACAGCGATGAAGAAGCTTCTCTAGTGTGGATTAGTGTACCAAGCCTGAGTCAGCTCTGCCAAACCCTAGTCTGGTTTTTAATACCTTCACTGAGAGGGTTTTCACAGCTTCCCACGGGCAGCTGCCTGAGTAGCCCTGATATTGGTCCTCATCCCAGTGCCATCACACAGCCCCTAGCTTGATTTTCCTCTACCCTGCTGGTCTTCCCTCCCCAGACTCAGCCACAGGAGCCCAAGCAATCACCTTGTTAGAGAAGCCAAGGCTGGGAAGGTGTTTAATACCTCAGTTTTGCAGTGACCTCTCTCACCCTGATTCATTTGTCAGTGGGTACATGTTTTTCCTATTTCACTGGTAATGAGGCCTTATTGTGGCCCTTCACATCCCTGCCCCTTTCAGTGCAGGTGGAGGTTTTGCTCTCTTGGGTGTCACTGTGTGTCCCGTCCCACCACCCTGTGCCTCCCCTTTTGCTGTCTGGCTGAGCAGAGACACCTGGCTGAGCTGTGTGTGGCCACCTCTTCTCCTGCCTGCCCATGCTCTGCCACACTACTTGGAGGCAGTTGGGTAAAATTATTTTTTTCCTGACAGATGTCAAGTTTTAAGCAAAACCTATTAGGGAAAGATATCACTATATAACTGGTTAGTGTTAGCAAAGTCCAGAGCAAACCTCAGGCATTTCTCCCAGTTCAGTTTCAAACTCACCTTGGTGTAAGTCATAAGTGTCAAGCAATTTGCTTCTAATTTTTTAATGGAAACTCATGGGAATGGGGGCTGAGGGAGGAGATTGTGCCTCAGCCCGTGTACTAGGAATTTTTTTCTCTTAAAGGATGATACTCCAGTAATCCTTACACAAACAAGGATTGGGATTTTACAAGAAAACTATGTTTCTGGAGTTTCATTAGAGTTACATAGACTTTTGTGACCACTATCACTCCACAGCAATCTTTTGTTTTATTTACCATCAATGGCAGAACTAAACTGCCTCTTGATATTCATTGAGGTGCAACAATTTTTTGCAGGGAAACAGATATGAGATTGTATCTTCTCCTGTCCTTTCTCCTCCCAGGACACGGCTACAAATAAATGCTCTGAGTGTTGCCAGGTCTCATCTCACAATATCTCTGCTTTATGGAATAGCCATGTCAGAACTTATGGGCTCTTGTGGGTATCACAGGAGTAGCTCTGGTTCCTGTTACAACAACCTTGACTTGCTTTCAGCTTTGGAGATGGCAGTAGCCTGTATTGCTTGAATGTTCCGGGTCAGTGAGAGAGGGATGTTGTTTAGTGCATGTCCCAGCACGTGTCAGCTGGAGAAGATTCAGTGAAATGATTAGTTCTATCTCTTCTAATTATTTTGAATGGTTTTAATCTAAATTTGTAACTAGAGGGCTGTAAATCTGTGGGGTTTCTAGTTTAAGGGTCGATTGCAACCTTATTAATGGCTGGTAACTTGGTAACTGTTCTAAATACCAGTAAATGTTGGGGTTTAATTGAGTAAAAAATGTTCCCTGTTGTTCTTTGCTCTCCTGTAATTGTCAATGTTTATATCTTCCCATTATTGATCTGACAGTAGTGCATGAATGCCTCAGTCAGGGTCATGACCTTGGCTACTGTAGGTCCACAGAAATTACTGTCCATGTCCTGGAGAGCCTGCACAGGCCAGTAAAGAAAACTGAATGGCTGCAGATTGTCTTCTGAGCTCCTTGGTTTTTTATGGTTTGTGGCTCAGGGAATACTGCTCATCAGCAGTGATCAGAAAGACTCTTCCACTCACCTTGCACTGCCTCTACCAGTCTGGAAAACTCTTGCTTCTGCTTTGTCGTGACACTAGTCTTCATGAACTTTGCTTCAGATCTCTAATCTCTCCTTAAATTAGGTATTTTCCCCTGGCTAGCTCAGTATGCAGTGCTTTCTCCATCAGCTGGCTCCAATTATGTGATCCTCACATGCTATCACTGAATAAATGTTCTTTGAAGTTGTAAAGTAGAAAGATGCCCTTGGTAAGCTGCTTTGATTCAGCTGCTTCGAGCAGGAAGAGCAATGTTGAGGTATAAAGGTTAATTTCACCCATCTCAGCTCAAGTTAAACAAGAATTTAATGAAGTCCAACAACGTTGAGTTTACTACTCCTGAAAACCCAGTTTCTCCAACTTCTTTACCCAAGCAGATAGTCTGTGATGTTTTCTTTTCCAGCAAAGGATATATTACTCAGCCTAGATTCTTTTTAAGATCTCAGCTGCCAGGAATTGGCCTACTGAGACCAATCCGAGATGCTTAGTGTGCTCTAAAAAAAAAAAAAAAGTTAAAATGTAATCTAACTCCATGTCGTTTTCAGCTGGGATAGAGTTAATTCTTTTCCTGGTAGCTGGTGCAGTGCTGTGGTTTGAATTTAGTATGAGAATAACATTGGTAACACACTATTTCAGTTGTTGTTAAGCAGAGCTTACCCTGAGTCAGGACTTCTCAGTTTCCCGTGCTCTGCCCATGAGGAAGTGCACAAGGAGCTGAGGGGGAGCATGGCCAGACACATGCCCTGACCTGGCCAGAGGGATATTCCATCCCATAGAACTCATGCTCAGTATATAAACTGGGGAGAGGTACCAGGAGGTGCTCACTGCTTGGGGATGGGCTGGGCATCTGTGTCGTGCATCACTTGTTTCTCTTGGGTTTTACTCCTCTCTCCTTTTCATTACAATTATTATTGTTAGTATATTTTATTTTCTTTCAGTCATTGAACTGGTCTTATCTCCACCTATGAGGTTTATGTTTTTTCTCCCTGATTCTCTTCCCAGCAGGGGTTGGGGGAGTGAGACAGTGGCTGTGTGGTACTTCGTTGCTATCTGGGGTTAAACCATGACGTTCCTTGATCTAATTCCTGAGTGGGAACCCTGAAGAATCAGCCTGCACTGTCAGGCTCTTGGCCTGAGCTCATGGTCAAGCCCAAAGTCCTGTTTGTCTGGGCTGGTTACATTTTGGCTTTGTCTCTGCTCTCACCCAGGGCCACAAACAGGATTTCAGGGATGGAGCACCAGGACTCAAACCCTTACCCCTACGGAAGGGTGAGCCACATGGCTTCACACAGACATGTGGCTGTTTGGCATGCACCAATTAATATACAAAGTCTTAATTAAAAAGGAAAAGCCATCATGATCCCAAATGAATAAGTGCACACCTGAAGTCCAGGTGGGATCTTTTGGAGCGCTGCTGCAGCAGTAAACTGAAGGATCTCTTATAACCTCCGGTGTCAGTGATATGTGGCTTAAATGGATTATGACACAGTTGACTTTTACTGCAAAAGCCTGTAATGGCAGGATGGAATCTGCATGCAAAGTAAGGTTTGCTAGGCCTAGATATCCACATGCTGTAGCACAGCAGTCCCTGAGCAGAAGTTCACATCCTAGATCTTAATTGTCTCCAAACATCAGGCAGGTAATCTGCATTTTGAAGAGTCTCTAAATAGGTATTTACATAATTTATGTTTTACAAAGACCACTGATGTATATTTGCATAATAGACCATAGCAGTGCCAACAGATCCATCGCAGCACACGGTGTCAGCTCTCACGAACTTCCCGTGGGTTTTTTCCCTTTATTGGAGCCCTTGTGACAGAAAGAAATGGCAATAACTGATAAATCTCAGGGTGGACTGAGTGCCTGTCAAAGCTTCTTTGGCTAGCTGGAAACACATGGAAATCAAGCTGCATGCTCTGTCACCTAAGAAGTGCTCTGTGTGTGTTCGTTCCAGTTCTGGAAAGAAACAGCAGAGATGGTCCTTGATTCATGTCCATTCAGTCCCTGAACTGGAGTCCCCACTGCTCTCCACTCATGTGCCAACGCTGCTGCTTTCATGCTCTCCAGCTTCCTCCTCTTAAAAACAAATATGTTTTCTCACCACCTCTCTCAGCCCCCTCAGCATGATCTGCTGGATTTGTGCTCAGGTGCCTGGAGAAGGACCTTGGGCTTTGTCACTAATGTCACCTGGGCAGTCAAGCTTGAGCACATCAGTGCAGAGAGAAGCCAGTTAAAAGCTGCAGACCTTTGAGTTCCAGTGCAGGGTTCATCACCACAAAAATGGTGTTTCCAGCATTCTCATGATGGAGTTAATGCCTTAAGGGGCTTTTATCCCATGTATGGCTAATGGTGGAAATGTTTTTTTCCTCATGGCTAAGTGGGAGAACCCTGGCCAATGTCAACTTGAGCAGTGTTGTAACCCTGCAAACGGGGACCATCTGTAGCCCTCAGTCTCTTACGTACCACAGTGTTAGCAGACTAGCTAAATTCAGTCTGGTGCCTTTGATGGAGGTGACTCCATGAAAACTGGAGGGAGCAGTTCATACCCTCCCTAAACAGAACTGGGGAATGGGATCGTTGCCAGCTCCAAAAAGGAATTTCCTTCCTTTACTTTGCTCCACAGCCTGAACACTGATGGGACTTAGCCTTATGCATATGCTAATGGCTGGTGCTTCGTTTTGTAAGACATTCTATTAGAAAAGTTTATTTTTTTACCCCGGTTGTATGTCTCCTTTCCATTTGTGTTGATTTGGGTATTCGTCATCCTGCCGAATGTGATAAGGGTTCATCAGTTTCACTGCATGCTACTAATAAGATAATGCTTTTAAGCCGGTCGGTATTTTCACATGAGACATGTTCCCCTTGCTGCAGATACTCTGCAGAGTGATGGCTCTAATCATGCTCTCTGTCAATAGCTGTCAGCTCTGATAGAGCTGGGGTTCTGGTCGGCAGGATAAACCCGCAGTGTGAGATAGAGGATGTGCATGCTGAAGAGTTGCCAAACTAGAGCAGGAGAGAAGACTAATTTAAACTTCCCGTACCAGGGCTGAAGCAAGCCTAATGCTGTCATGTTTTGCTCTACTACTCTTGATAGTCAGTCTAAAATGATTAATCCAGGATAATATCTTGCCTCAGTTTCTTTTGATTTCAGTTTTGACTAAAATGAAATACTGGAAGAATTCAACAAACAAATGTTTCCTACTGATTGATTTAAGAACCAGAACTATCCTTTGGCGTTATAACTAATCGTTTTTTGTCGTCTAGATTAAAAGAAATCAGGTGATATGTGGATTGAAGTGATTTCGATGCTGATTCCTATAATTAAACATCTGTTATTATATTCTAGTAGTAGCTCTTTACAAAATTTTTAATATAAGGTTCTGTCTCTACTCAAGAAATGGCAGAAACACAAGGAACATTTGAAATCCTTACTGTTGCCATTGGGATCTGGTGACTTCAGAATCTTGCAGCAGGAATCATTTCTGCATGAGTTTCTTAGGGTGCAATGGGAATAACTGGAAGAATTTGACTGACTTAAAGAATGAGGAAGGATGAGAGCAGCATTTTTGCAGGGTGAAAAGAACTTTTCAGATGTCTTTTAGAGATGCTTGTGATTATTTTCTGTGCCTGCCATGCTGGAGCCTGGTGCTGTGGCTGTGGTTATTCCATGCAGGGGTTTGGGAGAGCCTCCTGCAGTGCACTGAATGCCGCCTGCCTTGCTTTAAAGGCTGCTGAGCTCCAAGGGCTCTGCCCCGAGTCACAGCTCTTGGGTGGGAGGGCAGCTCGGCTGTGCTTTATTTTCTCCTCCTCACTCCTTATGGATGTGACATCTGCTTGTGCTAAAATGTGAGAGGATGGCTCCCTAAGCAGTGAACATTCCCATCTTCCTGCCCTTGCTGCCATCTCCTTGGGGTGGCATGGAGACCTCATCCAGTGGCATGGGGCAGTTTCTGTTGTCTCTTCTCTTTTGGCTGACTCTCTGTTACTTAATCTGAATTGTTCTTCCTGGTGTATTTTGGGCCAGTTTGCTCTCAGGGTAAACCCAGGTAGTTAGAGCTGAGCCTTCTTTGGTCTTAGAGATGTCCATCCCTGTGTCCCCTCTCTGACTGCACAGGGCATGAGACACCCGCATTCAGTCACTGCTCCTGAATCACCTGCAGGAAGGGTCTGAGCCTGGCTGTCACCTGTCACTGGTGCACAGTTCAACTGCTGCCCCAGCTGGCAGATGCCTCTCTGCTCCCTTCCCATTTGGGGTGAGAATCATTATGCCCCTAGGGCTGGGCAGTCGGAGCTTTGGGAATCTCAGTGGTGCATAAACACCTAGCTAAGGCAGCTAGCCTGGCACATGGGAGCCTAAACTAGTGCACAGGTTGTAGCCTACTCAAACCTCTCAAGCTTTGTGATGTCTCCTGGTGGCATGAAGGAGCTGTACATGCTTCTTAGATATGACCTGGGTGTTTTTTTCAGTACTGCTTTTCAGTTCTAAGCCTGAGGGTTGAGAGACATATGCCCAACTCGAAGCAGATGGGTAATAGTGTTTATTTTGGTGGTACAAGTCCTGTTTAAAGTTAAGCAGATGAAGTTCAAATCCTTTCTGCAAGCTGAACTGACACTGCTGCTAGATCATGTCCAGGCCTTTCACAAAATGGAGCTTTGTCTGTTCAGAGCTGCAGAGCTAAATTAAAATCCTCATTACAAATGTCGATTGCAAACACAATTAGCAGTTTATGAAAAGGCTGGATTTTTGTAACATGTAAATTTTCAAGCAAGAAAAGGTGCAGTTTCCCCTTAAGGAAAAGAGTGCCAACAACACATGCTCCTTTTCTTCTCAAGAAATTAAGGAGTGTCTGGGGGAGAGGAGCTGGGATGGCTTCAAATGTTTTTGTACTCCATTCCAAAATAAGTTTATAGTTTCCCCATATACAATTTAATTAAGCCTTCGATTTGACCTTTGTATTGAGCAATAAAATTTAACTGGGAAAGATGTGGGTAGGAGAGCACAAACAAAGCACGCCCCACGTCAGCCAGTGTGAGAACTGTTGCTGTAACCAAAACTAATGAGATCATCAGGACAAAAGCAACAGCCAAAGCATTTTCAATTATTACTAATATTTTTCTTCCTCGAGCCAGTTTGTATTTTTCTTAATTACAGCTTTGAGCTGTGGCGTGATATTTAGCAGATGCCTTGGGCGCTTGGCGTGCTGATCACTTGCACACGGCAGACTGGCAGGGGCACCTAATCTTTGAAGTCTAGAGCACACATTCATCTTTAACCATAAAGGTCAGTCCTGCATTCCTCGCATCCCCCCAAACTCCCATTAAGTTTAATAGGAGTTTGGAGCACGTGAGGCATGCGGTGTCAGGATCGCTCTCAGTCTTGGTGATATTACCAGCGAGGCATGTACAGAATTTCTAAACTTAACTAATTAATTGCACCACACAGTGATGGCAGAAGGCAGTCGCAGAGCTTTTTAGTAGTTTCTTTCATTACAAGAAAGCTACGATGAATGTTCAACAGATTTAGTGGGAACATCATGTTTTACAGATACTTCCATGCTGTGTTTCAGGATATCATGTCAGCTGTGCTGCACTGTGTACGAGGTATCTGGCAAACTAAACAAGCTTAAACATGCAACCACAAACATGTGCCTAGGACTAGACTAAAAACAGATGTTTCCAGGAAATGCAAAAGATGTTTGGCATGTTTTAAGCTTATACTTTCAACTTGTCTGCATTTGAATTAGTCCTGTATTAGTGTAAACAAAATGACTAAACCTTTTCTTGCAAATGACTGATTGATTAATGGAAGTAATGCTGAATCACACAAGGTGTGTTAGGTTAGTTTATTTCTTCCCAAGGAAAAGATGAATTGTTCTATCGTGCCGTTTGCCATGGCAGGAGCTGAGGCATTTATATGTGCAGGTTTACTTTTTAGCCCTCAGAACTAATGCAGTTTTATTGTGGTCCTGAAAATCATGCAGGGTTTGCTATGGCAGCTGTATATCAAAAGCCAAACACATGCAGTGACAGGTTTCCTTAGAGTATGCCCTGCTCTCTCTGTGAACCTATATATTGCATTCAAATGTATCTACATAAAAAGATTGTTTGGGAATGGGGGAAGGAGTTGCTATTTCATGTAAGTTTGTGTTCTAGATGCCTGACATCTCAAACTGTCTCATAGTTATTCCTGCTTGTATTGCATTATTTTCTTTGTTGCCTTTGACTTTAGTTCCTGAAAATTCCAGCCAATGTTACTTCTTGAAGAGAGTGGGTGTGGTTCTTCTCAGACTGAAGAATTTGCATCCAAAACATGCAAAATGTGCAGGAAATACAGTAGTTTTCACACCTGTCCACAGGGAGGGGTGATCTGTCAGATCACACAGAGCTTAATGCAGAATTACAATCTGGACACGGATAATCCTACTCTCGATTTATGACTCTCCCTCCAAGGCCAACTTCAGTCACTTGCTCCTTAAAAAGAGAAATGGAAAGATCTCCAAAAAAAAAAAAACAAAACACATCAGTTTACCCCATAACCTTGTCCCACAGTTCTTCTGGAGAGGCTGGCCCAAACTTAATGCACTCAGGAGTTTAGTTGGCAGAGTGACCTATGCAGTTGTAACTCCTGTAGTTCTTCCATTTTCTGGTTAAATATTTTTTTTCCCTCCTATCCCCAAGTTTCCCTAAGAAGGTGTGTGGGAAAAAGGCTTCTATGGACACCATATTCTCAGCCTGAAAGAGAAAATACATACAGTACATACATGGGAGGCTGCAGAGCTGTTCATTACTCCTTTCTTCTGACTCCAAAAGGAATATGTTACACCTGCTTTTTACTGACTGGTTTTATATAGTGGACAATAAGAGACTTCAGAATGTGGAGAATTGCATCACGAGTTATCACACTTCAAGAGTTCTCACATTCCCATTTCCACAGCATTCCCATTTCCATTTGTCTGCTGCAGCTGTAACTGGAAATAATTAGTGCTGGTCTTAATGTCAGGATAATGGATTATTTGGAAATTGTTGGTACGTTTTATGGCGACAGCATTGTTTTGCAATTTCAGAGCTTCTTCCTTTGAATATGTAAAAGTAATTTCAGCTTTTGCTACCAGAGGTGATAAAAAGCTAATAATAACACTGCAGCGTCTACTGTAATTTAAGAGCCTGTTCCACCGACTTGCACCTAGCTTTAATTTTCTTATGAAGCTGTCAGCCAAACCCAAGCCTGTGATCGAAGGGAAATTTATCAAGCAACTGAGCTCCAGTGTGCAGAGTTGCTGCAGGTGCTGACCAGTTCGCTTTAGACCTGCATTATGAGTATCATTACAACCATGATGAGGCATTCAGGACCAAGGCATTAATTTGCTATCGTAGATGCTGACATTCTGTCTTTTCAAAGCACAGTGTTTGCATGAAAGTCTAGGAAGAATAGATTGATCTGACTTGATGTAATTAATGTGGGAAAGCAGAAATAAACAATCTCCCCTTCTTTTGTCTCCTCAAGTAGCCAAGTTGAAAGTTCTTCCTAGCGGCTCGTGGTGTAAAACTCATGGAAATGTGTTCAGAATCCCCACTTTGATACAGGCACAGTGGATTGATGAGCATGGACTCTCTGCTGTCAGTGCCTGCTCCATTAAAAACCAGGCTGCTGTAATTAACATTTACAAGAGTGGTCTGGCAGATCTCTCTGATTTGTTTTTATCCAGCATCTCCTCACAGGGGCTGTTCCCTTGTCTGGAGCCCTGTCTGGACACAGATGGACAGCGTGGCTGTTGGTCACTCAGGAGGGCAGTGCTGGGGGAGCAGGTCCTGGGGCCGCAGCAGGTGCTTCCCCAGGCACTGGGGGTGCCTTGGCACTGCCCTACGAACAGAGACCCTCTGCTCGGTCTGAGAGCAGGGCAACAAGGGCTGGACCTGAAGGGGGCTGGGCCAGCTCAAACACGGGTTTCTCCAAAACTAATCCAGCTTCCTCCATGTGAGATCAGCCAGTTCACCTGCCCTTCCCTTCCTGCCTTTTTCCCTTGCTCCACAAGAACTTTCTCAGCAGGGAGTCAGTGCGTTTATGCATCCTCTCAGTGGAGGCAGCATTGGCCATGTCTGAGATAGGATATGAGGAGGGTCCAGTGGCACTGGCAGATCTTTGGAGGGAAAGGCTCCTTCTCACACTGATCATTTACAATCACAGGGAAAGGGCTGATCAAGAGAAGGACAAGAATGGAAAGGTTTCTGTGAAGTACCTGAATTTGGTCATCCCCTGAGGAAACATAAACAGATTAAAGCAGACCTTACTGATACTGTTCCTTAGAGAGCAATGGCATGCACATGCACCAAGAAATAGTTATTTGATAATCCCTAGCAGTAGCAAACTGCAAGTCGTTTGGCCTAGGAAGGGGGAACTAACAGCTGGGGTGTCAATAGGACTTGAACTCGTGTCAGAGAACCTGGTAATAACCTTAAAACCAATGGTGTTTTTTTGCCCCTGTATCATTACTGGCTGAGATTAAGGTGTGCTTTAACATACGACTCAGTGAATGCCTTTGGAAGGCATTCTCAGCCCTCACCATAGGGGAGGTTTCCTGTTCCTAAATTAGATGACAGTGACAATTTTGATGTCCCTTTTATCCTAAGCCAGTCTCTCTGAGGAGCAGTATTGATCCCTGTAAGTATTTATGAGTAGTTCAGTGCCATCAGAGCAGCACGTGCATTACTGGGCAGCAATCTGCGGTTAGATCTTTGAGGCGAAGATAATCCTGAGCGCTCTAAACAGCGAGGTCAAGTAATTTTCATTATGTGCTTTGTTTATACTGTCAAGATATTAATTTAGCAGCAGTTAGCACAGATGAAAGTTCAGCTGAGGAAGTGGACTCAATCCCCTGGACTGGCTGAGCTGTTGTTCCCTGCGCTCACAGTAATCACGGGGCTCGGAGGAACTCTGAGCCATCCTCAGTGACCCCGACAGACCTTGTCCTCGGCAAGAGTCCCAAAGGCTGCTCACAAAGGCTGCCTTGGCAGTCAGCTGCCTCCACTAAGTACCCTTTTTGGCAGGATTTGAATATTCACACTGGGAGGCTGGATGAGGGAACAGCACAGTAGCTGCTGCAGGGGCTGTCTCACCATCATGCTGCAGTGCTAAATAAACAGCGTAGAATGATACTCATATGGCAGCATCCAAAAGGCCATCACGTGTGTCAGCCTGAGGTTAGCTGAAGCCCTCAGAGGTTTGAGCCACTGCTCTCTGGAAAGGAGAGAGGGACTGATGGTGGAAGGCAGTTTCTAGCGATGGGCAAAGCTTCTAATTGGGAATCATAAAGCCTTGAAAACACAGAGAGTGAATACGAGAACAAACCAAAGCTGTGGGGTTTGGTTGGTGGGTTTTGTGAAGTCATACTCTGGGGGATGGATTCATGGGTGCTGAACATCTGGGGTTTGCTTTGTTGAGACTGGAATTTCATTTCTGTGCTAGTCTTCCCACTGGCACTTTTTTTTTCTTAGCATGATCACTATTTTTTTGCCTTTTGAATGTCAGTAGTAGAATGAACATAACCATCTCTGACTCAGAGAAAAAGATTTAAGAGGAAAAACTCATTTAACTCAGAGTCTCTCAGCCAAAATCCTGGAGTGAGTAAGCAATAGGAACTCTGAGGAAACAGGAATAAAACATGAAATCTTTACACTGCTGAAATTCGGGCCTTAAAAACTAAATATAGGATTGAAAAAGATTTTGAACTGCATTAGAAGTTCAGCTATTTTTATTTAGTTTTAAGAAGGGAGGAAACAGAGCATTTTATTTAAAATTCCAGGTTTGCACAATTAGATCCCAAATTAGAATTGGCCATGAATAGCATCGAAAGATACTCTGCTGTTAAGACAGAGAGAGAATTAAGAATGTGGTCCTTTCCCTGGAAAAGATAAAGGCAGAGTTTTCTAATGTATTATTTAACGCTTGTTATGTAGTGCATTAAGCAGTGACTGAGAGGAAAGCTTTTAAAAACCAACAGCCTCTCTGATAGCACTAAATCTTACCTTAGATTTTTGGTTAAGTCAATAGTAAGAAAATAAACGAATTAATACATTTCAGTCTGCCCGATTTATAGATGCCAATCAAGTTACAATGGTGGACATGGCCAGCTGAAAGAGGGGAATGGATTTACCTGAGTGAGGTCTTAATTTAATCAGCTGGCCCCAGAGAGCTGAAGTCAGCAGGCTGGGATGATATAAGAGGCAGCAGAGAAATAGTGCCTTTACTGCTGTTGCAAAGGGGAATGACAGTGATGGAAAGGACTCCAGGCAGTGTCAGAACACGCCTATTTCCATGATTTATTCTTAATTTACTTTAATGACAGTCTGAAGGTTGTCCATTTTTCTTGAAATGTCCCCAGAATACTGATATTTTCTAAACATTTGGAGCATGCTTTTTCTCCCCCTCCTTTCTGTGAGCTCCACTGCAGGTTGGAATCGAAGAGGAGCTCTGTCCACGATTTGCCATAAGGAATTCTGAGTGCAACGTCAGATCACCCTTTTCCCACTGTGTCCCTTGCCAGCCAGTGTGCCTTTGCTGAAGTCACTCTTGAGTCAGGTCTGGGAATGACGCATTCCTCTGGGATTAATGTTGGTATTATGATAAAATGGAGGAATCCATTGCATTTCTTTGCGGTTTATTCTGGCAAAAGAACAATGTGTGCTTTCCCAATACAATAGCTCATTTTTAGTATCAAGTGAATTTATTGATGGTTGTTCAGAACTAGTGACGTGCAGACAATGATCTCAGATTGCATTTACATTTCTGGAATACTTTCCATCTTTCCACTTTCTGCCAGGAACTTGCTTCTGTGATTCAGAGTTTTTATTTTAAGATTGGGCTGTTGTTTCATCTGCATTACAAATCTATGCCTTTTGCTTTCTTGTATATGTGCACTGCATTCATTACTATCATAAATCCTTTAAGCTTGGACCTGAACATTTATTGTTAATTATAAATTATTCCAGGTAGGCTTTTTTTTTTTTTTGCCAAGCACTCAGGTGTGTTGTTACAGATTGATTGTAAAATCATGATCCCCTCAGCAGATGAAATAGTGATTTTTTTTTCTCTCTCCACAATGCAAGTGAGAGGGTTCAAGGGCAATATGATCTCAGTAATACTTGCAAATAGCTTGGGAATGTTTAGATAACTGGAGACTCTTAAAATTTTGTCATTTTAAAAAAAAAAAAAAACAACATATTTTTACAATAAAAAACTACTACTACTTTCTTCTGAATCTAGTCCTTTATATGAAAATGGATGGAATTGCCCCAAAATACATCTGGAAGGGGACCCACAAAAAGCAGGGCAGTGACAAGGACAAGGGTAATGGTTTTAAACAAAAAGAGGTGAGTTTACATACTGGGAAGATGTTCTTTACTCAGAAGGTGTTGAGGCACTGAAACAGGTTGCCCAGAAAAGCTGTGGCTGCCTCTTCCCTGGAAGTGTTCAAGGCCAGGTTGGATGGGCTTGGAGCAACCTGGTCTAGTAGTTGGCATCCCTGCCCATGGCAGGACAATTGGAACTAGAAGGTCCATTTGAACTCAAACCATTCTATCATTCTATTAAGTCAATGTTCTTTCCAATCTCCTCCTGCAGCAACTCACCAACCTGAAGGGTGTTTCACTGGGATGTTTAATAAAACCACTCAATCGTAACATCCTGTTCTAAAGCATGAGCCAGTTCCCATCCCAGGTGAAACTGAAGGTACTTTTTCTGAGAGGAGATCAGGTTCTGAGAGCAGCCATTGCAATGCAGAATACCTATTATTCTGCTCAGGCTGTGTCTGTGAGTAACCAAGTAGAGCTGGGCAGTCAGAGAAGACTTCCTGAGGAAACCAGTGGGTGCTGAGCACAGAGGAACCACGCTGGGTCCAACTAAAACATGAGAGCAAGTGCCCCATTTCTCCCCATAGATATTTCAGTTATTCAGAATAAGTGTGCAGCGTGTTCCAGCAACAGACAACCCTATTTAAAAGGTGTGTGATTAATCTTACATTTACTTTCATGTTTTCAGATATACTCAAGGACAAGAAAACCCATCCAGAGAACAGAAATGAACCAAAACCAACTGTGAAAAAGATTGACACCACAACCACCACAAGCACTGTCAAGTCATCCTCCAAACACAGTGTAACTGGGAATGGCAGCAGTCCAGCCCTGAGCCCCTCCCTTGTTGTTTTAGCAGCACTGGCAGTTCTGGGGCATTGTCCACTGTAGCTGTGTTGCCTTGCAGCCACTGTGCTACTGCTTCTGTTCACTGTCCTTTATACCTGCAGCCTTATCCAGGAGACAACAAATCGAAATGGCTCTCTAGTTTATGTGATATGTTAGAATAAATCTGAAGTGATATGCTGGAGTTGACAGATACCAAGTGTCATCACTTACAAGGTCTGAAGATAGCCTTTGGCAAAGCCCACCCAAGATACAGAGGAGATGATGACAGGGGTCTGAGTAGCTTAAGTTATGGGGTAGAAATAATGGAAAACACAAATTGTTTATTGTGTGTTACTGTTTTTCTCAATTTCATTTGCTGCAATCTGACTGGCTGGTTTTGTTTGTTTCATTTTTCTGATAAGTTATATGAATGGTCAGTCTGAAAATTCAAGCCAATTCGTACTTCTTCTTTTTAGTGAGCAGCTAACCAGCTGTGTCTACAGTTCCTGAGATGTTAAGGGGTTGGAATGGACCTGAAAGATCATCTAATCCCAACCTCCCTGCCATGGGCAGGGACACCTCCCATTAAACCAGGGTAATACTCTGTACCAGCTTGATGAAAATCCTGAGTGGTCAAGAAGATCAAAGCATGTTTGAAACTTCTTTTCACTCTTACATTTTAGATTGTAGGAAGCAACATAAAAGCATATGGTGTGTCTAATATATCAGTATAGTTGCCTTAACTATGGAAAAAAATAGAACCACTTTGTTTACTGAGGGATATAGATAGTCAGTTTCCCTGCCCTACAACATGTCATTACCAGATGCTTAAGCATATGCTCAAGGCTTATTGGATGAATGTCCAGCAAAGGGAAACATAAATAAACATAATAATGTTTTATCCACTTGAATGCAGCTCTGTACGGGGGGGGGAGTTAATTCAGTTCAAACTTACTTTGCCTATGTGATGTTACATAGAAACCAACTTAAGTTTTCCATAAAGGTCCCAGAGATATAAATTATTGGAAACTCCCATTAGACACTAACTTGATTTTGTGCATTATGGATCTCTGAAATCAACTGTTTCATAAACTGTGTATTATTTAATTACATTTAATGTTTAAAATTTTGTATCACGTTAGGTGTAAATGTAAAACATTCTGAAATCTAGAACATTCTCTGTTATGCCTCGTCTTGATTGTTACCCTAGAAAATGTCAAATGTGCATTGTATTACAAGGCTTTCTTTTTTAATCAATGATACATTGATGCATTTTAACTTTTTGGATGAAAAAGTACTATTATAACTTCTAATGGGTTAAGAGTTAATGTGTGTTTTCCAACAACTGTTTACAGTGCCATTGAATATATGTATACAAACACAACTGTATGAATACAGTGATTAATATGATAAATATATGAAACATTAGAATTGTTATATTTACTACATTTCATAATATTACAACAGTTTAATGGCCATTTTCATGTTGTAGACTATTATTATGTACAGTTTTGTAAGATTTAATGTAAAACACTTAGCCTTCAGTTTTTTGTAAAACATCTCTTTGATACTTGGAGAGACACAGTCACTGTCATTACTCAAGAGAAGAATTCTCTGTCTCAGTCACCAGCTTCAGGCTTTTTATTGGCAACTTTGATTATAAAAGCCTGACTTGAGGAAGGTGCCATGTGCCAGTACTGCTGCTGGGTGTCACTGCACAGGAAGTGGCAATAATGCAGGATAAGCATACAGTAAGTGAACAAAGGCTCACTACCCCTTACCTCTTCAAACTGTATTAGTGAACGTCTCTAGTTATGTTTGCAAAGGTGGGGCTTGAGTTCCATTGCTGATTTGGGCTCTTAGGTTGTATTTGCAGACATAAAGGTGTGTTCAGAGCCATGGACACACCCAGCTGCAAGGGCAGTGTCTCTAAAGAGTCAGCAGCTAAGTTTTCTAATAGGTAATTCCATTTTAATGTTGAAACAAGATAAAATGGGAAAGGTACTTCCATTAATGTGAAGTATTTTATATCTTAATACTGATTTTTCAAAATGGTAAGGATATTAATATCCCTAGGCAGTGCTTCCCAGTCAGATCAGTGAAAAGGAGTTTTCCCAAGAGTGCTGAAATGGCTGTCCTGTGTTTTCCAGGGTTTGTGAGCTGCACCAGTCCATGAACTATAATTAAAAATGCTGCTGCTTGTATTCATTTTCAGTACCCTTTGGAAAAGTGCTGTTTTGCCTGAGGAGGTGTGCAAGTTGTGTCATTTGTGCTGTGACAGGGCTCTATAATACCTTGCAGTCCTAAAGAGTGTGCTGTGATGGTTGTTGTTGGACAGGCTGCCCTCTGCATACAGAGATGTACTTGGGGTGCTGACTCCCCCTGCTCCTCAGGTACCACCAACCACTGTTGAGTGCACTGGAGCAATTAATGTCTGATGCTTGTGAACCTGACTGCTAATTCAGTGGTCTCACACCTGAGATGCTCAGTCACCATCAGGCAGCTGCACCCACATTTGCACAGTCAAGTCTCCTTCAGGATTCCTATGGATTGAGGTTTCAGGGCTGGGCTCTGATCCTGCCAGATTTCATTCAGCTTTGGAGTTCTCAGTTTTTCTCACCTGCAGAGAGGGAACTTGAATACCCAGACTTGGGTGTCTTCCTGAGGTGTGTTCTGGAAGGGTTTTGAGGGGTGATCCCACTGGCCTCGTGTTCAGCCACAGCAGAGGAGGCTGCAGACAGCCCTGCAGGAGGCATGGATGGAAGAACTCACCCAGGAGATTATTTGTTGCTGCTAAATGTCATGATCTTGCTAAACAGAAACCTCTGAAAAAGCAAGTGTTTGGATTTGGAGGTTGGCTGGCAAATTTGTGTGATGTAGCACCCATCTCAAGCTAAACAAGACAGCCCTTTTTAAAGTTTCTGTAACAAAAGAGAACAGGTTCAAACTGTGGGAGGAGATAGAATCAACTCATTGGATTCAACAAATATTTTAATAGACACAAATTTTTGCAGAACGAGAGAAGAGGTCTCCATATCAATTAATACATTTCACATTAATATGCTTTTACACTGTAAGAAGAGCACTGGTCAAGCCAGCATGAAATATGTTCTAAATGTGCATCAAAAATGGTGCAGTTTTAAAGGGCAACGCTGTGTATTTTTACTGATCAGTTGTGGGTTTTCTTTCCTCCAAATCAGTTGCATTTACATATTTAAAAAAGAATGTTTTCCATCAAACAAAACAACCGGCAAAGGCAAAACCAGCTGACTGTGTCAGATAAAGGAAGTATTCACTTTCAGATGAATAAGGTACCCATTTTACAAAACCTTTTTTTGTTATGCAGGACACTGTAATTATGATGTAATTGTAAAGGTCTAAATTCAAAATACTTTCAAACTTGTCTATGTAATCTCAGTGTAAAATAAGGTACCAGTCCAAGAGCATTGCTGTAGCTTTGCCTAACAGTTATGAATTGTATTTAGCCACTGCTTTTTGCTTGTTTATTGTTTTGCTCTGACTTTCTTTTAATATTTTGCTGTGCCCGCAATCTGTGAATGCCAGCATTGGAAAGTGTGATTGCTGCCACACATTTGTGAGTAAAATCAATCCCCAATTTTCTGTTGATAGTGATGGAGGCTTCTTCCCAAATCGGGCAGAAGTGCCTTAGTGCCAGTTCTCAGTGTTTCACTGCTCTTGGGGCTCTGTGTTACACCAGGTTCCTCTGAGAGGTTCAGGAGGTCTGTGTGTCACTGATACCTTTCCTGGTGTTGGGAGTGTCAGGGAAAGAGGGAATTGGGTGAGCAGAGATGTGTGTGGCTGCAGGGCCAGTGCATGGCACCCTCCTGCTGCCTTCTCCAAGGCCTGGGCTGGCTGCTCTCAGCTGATTTCAAGTGGAGACTGGCCAGGCAAAGAGCAGCACAAGGTTGAGAGATGGCACTTTCAGGCAACTTCACAGGCACCTGCTAGAAATAGGACTTTTTGTTGCAGTTCAGATGCTTTACACAGTCCAGCCTCTCATTTTCAACCTTGCACTTTTTCCTGGCTTTCACATTGCCAGTATCTTTTAGTGCACCAGGTACTTTGTCATTGCATGAGGAACTGTGATTCTGATCTCCCAGTAATGAACCTTTTGAGGCACAAATGTCTGTCAGAGCTTGATAAGGGCAACACAAATAATACTGTCCATCTGCCTTGACTTCAGAGGCTCTGTGTGTGGGAATCTGCCTGCGAGAGTCCCATCTCTCTGATCTCTTCAGTCAGATTGGTATTTAATATACCCCTAGTTCCTTTTGATACCAAGACTGTAACATGTATCATAGTTTTAAATTTGACTCTATAATCCTGTAGGGGTCTGTCTCAATATTGTCCTAAAGGATGTTGTGCATGGACTTGATTTTAATATTAGTTGAGCCTTTTTGCCCAGATTTGCTCAGCTGTTCTTATTCCATATTGTACCCTATCAGTTTTAAGCAAGATGTGTTCAAGTGAAAGAAGCTGAAACATGCACTGAAGTAAGATACTGAGTAGGACAAAATTCCAGAAAGGCCCTATGTCCCTGAATTGGAGTTTGAGGTTTAAGCTGAAATTACAATTAAAATTTCCTAACTAGCATGGTGTCAGTGAGATTCCAGCCTCTCATTGAAAATCAATAAGCAGTCTACCCATTTTTTTAATGTGGGAATTAACTGATGTACATGTTTTCCTATGTCTCTGCACATGGGTAGAAGAAATAGGAGACATTCTCTATCCTGCACATTGACCTTAATGTTACAACTGGCTAAAAGTCTGAGGTATTTGTTTTCATTTATAGCATTTCACTGCTCTCAGTGTTTCTTGCCATGTCATATGGCATATGTGTTAATGAAAATTGAAACATCTTACAGACAATGTCATTATTGCTCTGACTTATATTAGTCAAAAGGAACACAGTTAGGTCTTCTTCCCATTGCTGCAGAAGTCTAGAATTACTCCCAATACCAAATTCTCTTCTGGTTTCCACTGTCACTCTCTAAATAACTACCTTTTAATTGTATTAAGTATTAAGCCACCAAAAAATAAATACTGGCCAAGAGATCATAATAAATAGAGACATAATAAACTCAGAAAAGGATCCTGTGTTTGAAATAGAGAATACTCCTAGGAAAAAAATGGCTCATGGACTAGAACGGTTTTTCAAGTCCCTCTCCCCTCTCCAGGTTCATCAGATTCCAGCTCCATGCAGCACAACATGGAGCATGCAGAAGGCTGGTGTGCTGAATGCAGGAAAGTGAAATAAAAGTGTTGCTGCACGGTGATGTTTCAGAGTATCCTGCTTGAAAGATCCTTTTGCTGGTTGTGAGGAATTCATTCCAGCTGCACGTGCAGGTCAGTCCTTACTCAGTAAACAGCCCCAGTTCCTGCAGCTTTCAGAAAAGGCTGCTGGACGTGGACTATGATGCCATATTTTTGTGTCACTCCCATAGCATTGAGATCAGACTCAGCCCTGGAAATAGATGGGTTTAGGCGTTCTGGTCATTATCAACACTGCAGTGATTTCCCCCCATGGAAATCATGTAATACCCTTTGAGAGAAGGATGCATCAGAGAGAAGCCCCTGATGGTTGCATGATGTCCATGAAGTCCTTCATTGGAACAGCCTCTAACAACCACCTTGGTCTTTTTTTTCTGTGCAGAATGTATTAATACTACCCTGCAAAATTATACTGTTTGCACTTAATCATTTCAATTAATCTTTAGTAAATTACCCAGTACTTTGTAATTATAATATTTGCAGTTAATTTAGTGCCATCTTAAAAATAATTCGTGGCATAATATAAGCAATTAACATTTATTCAGGTTTTTTTTCTGTTGAAGGGGGACATATAAATTATCCTCAGTGGCCTTTCTGTACACCTAATTAGCACCTGTTTGAATTATTCTACAGGCTATGGACATTTCATCTGAAAAATAAATGCATTGCTAGTTTTGTGAACTCCTTGCAAACACACAGTTGTAAAAATTCCTTTTCAGTGAATGCAAAAGCATGTTTTCATACGTCTTCTGGGTTTATGAGCTAGGCTAGGCTTTTAGGCTATTGCACCTAGAATAGTTACTGACATTTTTAATGCAGTTAAAATGGAAGTAGTCTGATACCTCTTTCCCATAATTAAGTACAGTATCCCAGATTTATAACCTGTTTTATTCAGTAATGAAAAAGAAAAGCAGCAAGACTTCAAGAATATAGATCTTAGTGTAACTTTCACGTTTCTGTATATGCATACACAGTTTTACTAATCAGAGGTTATCAAAAGCATTGCTATGCTGAAGTGTCGAGGATGCTGTGTTAGACTTGTGGAAATTAAACCAGATTGCTTCAATCTCGTAAGTAAGCTTCTAGGTAAATGGTAATTTTCTATTTAAATGCACAAAATATTGAGGAAGACATTTGATCTTTTGCTAAAAGGAGATCTGAAAAAAACTCTCAAACAATAATGCCGGTATAAAATATTTACAAGCTCCACACATAGTAAATCAGGAAATCAAAATATGAGACTTTTCTGAGGCTGTGAAATGTTGCAGCAGACCCTCAGCTCCTATAAATCAGTGTAGCTCCTTTGATTTCTGTTCAACGATGTACATTTACACCAACATATTACGTAGCCCAAGACTGTGAGTTCCTGCCCATCTTTTTGCAGGTGCAGAAAATCAAGAGTCTCTGCAGTGGTTATGAAATTTTCATAAGAGTTTCACATTGCCCCAGCCCCTGATCAGATTGTATTATCATACCTGGAAAGCAAATCTGTAACACGTGGGATGCCCCAAATCTTCTGGCATTTTCCCTTTCCAGGGGCCTTTTCCAGCAGCAGCTGGTTCCCCACCTTGTAGCAGGGACCAGAAGGAGATGTTGGTTCTGTGAGTATCTCCTCTTTCTCAGAGAAGGTTTGCTGATACAGATCAGGCCTTGAGGCAGACCAAGTGTGATTTTTCTGTTTCATGATAAAATGTAGGATCCAGGTCTTAAACTGGCCTCAGGAGCTAACAGAGACTCAGTGGAGAGGGGTGACTGTGGCTTTGGGGTGTTCAGAGGAGCTCGCACAGCAGAGAAGGCAGGCAGTTCTGTGTCAGCTGGAGCTGGGGCATCCTTGTGTTCAGTTCCAGGTAAAATCACCTGTGAGCTTCCAGATGAGCAAAATGACAATTTGTGAGTTACCATAGGCTGATATTCTATAGAGAAGGAATTAAATCTCCTCCTAGCAGAAACAAAGAGTGTTTTATATTATGCTAACTATCCAACTTGGAGGGAAACCAAAGCAGGATGATGGACCTCACAAAGACATAGATTCCCCCGAGTGCAGTTGGGTTTGGTGGTGTGTTTGCCTGCTTGTCATGAAAGAGCATGTCTACTCTTCAGCTCTTTTTTGGGGCTTGGGAAAAGCTACAGTTTGTAGCTCACAGATGACAAATCATGTACAGGCAAAAGCTGTAGACAAGTCCCCAAAGCAGCAAAAAAAGCATTGGGGGTCTCATTGAAAAATGAGAAAATGCATTTAACTCACGTAGTTGAGGTTTTGCATTAAGTATGAACAACAGAGTTGAAACCTACTCCCAAAACACTGCAGTTGCATATGGGATCAGCCTAATGGAGCAGCAGCACTACAGAAAACGTTTATTTATCCCTCTTATTACATGGAGCCTTATTAGAATAAAAATGGAAGTTGGTACACTAAACCTTCGGTATCGGAGCACATACAGTTTGAATGTTTACAGTACACTGGGATAGAAATTCTAGTAAAACATCTGCTTTGTCATTTAGCTTTTTAAATAACTAGTTTATGGCCTCCTAGTCTTTTTCAGTTCATTTTATTTTACAGGAAATAATAGGCCGCTCCATTTGTGTCTTACATTAGTTGCATCTTGGGTATTTTAAGTTGCAAAATAGATTGGTTTTGCCCTAAGCTGTATTCAAGCTCTAATACATATTTCTATTTCCCAAGCACGTGTTTTATTTGCAGTATATCTACTTATACTTTTATTGAATAAATTTGTCAATTTTCTTCAGTTTGTTTTCAGCATTGAATACGATAAAGGCAATTTTAAAAAACAGTCTGAAAAGAATGTCTTAAGAACAAGGCTACCTTGAGAAGTTAAACAGCATGTGTTGTGAAAGACAGTGAACTGTGATTGGGAGTAAAAACAAGCAATCCACTGTCATATATTAGAATTTTTCTTCTTTTCCTCAATGTTTTTCATCATCTGTGGTGTAAGTTATAAAATCTTAATTTGTTCAGATGATGCTTTGAACAAAGGATGCAGTCTTTGAGAACTGCAGAAGAACTCTTAATATTTTGGTCATAGTGTGGCAAAAAAAAAAAAAGTCTGTTTCTTCAACATGTAACTACTTTTTTGCTCTTCTTTTCTCTCTTGGGATAAACACAGTGAGATGTAAAGGTGCCTACCTGCTCTCCTGGGAGCTCTTAATGTCACTGAAGAGGTGCAATAATTGTAGCAGTCTCCTGGGTCAAGGCCAGCACACCTCCCACAACAGGGAGGACATTGCCAGCAACCTTCCATTCCTGTTCTCCACTGACCAAGGTCTTGCAGTAACTGTGCCATATTAAAAGCCTTTCCCTTGGTTGTGATTAGTGTTACTCCTCTGTCTTCACACAGGCCAGGGTACTAGAAAAAGGAAACTCCCCGCTGTGTTAGCTTAGTGTTCTCATCACTTGTCAGTTACGAGCTTTGTGGTTTTTCTTCTTTAGAGGGGGAAAAGAACAAATCTGGTATTCTTTTGACAGATACTGATTATTGTGGTTGTGCCTCTACCTAAAGTAACTCAGCAGAGACCTTTGCTCTTACAAGCATTTCTTAAAGTTAATTTTCATGAGCTTCTCTTCACTGCTCTGTCAAAACAGCTGTTTTTTTCCTGCTTAGAAGTTGGTGAGAAAGACACTAGCTGGTTTATATCTTCTGTTTCCTGGTTTGGTGGTATTTAGGAGGTCCTCTTACAGTACTCCTGAATAGGTTGAATAAAAATTATAGGACAGACCACTGAACCACAATGGTATCTGAACAAATTGTTCCTTTATTGTGTTTACATGATTCTGTACCTCCTGTCTACCTACCTGGTTTTCGTTACTCATTTTATTTTCTGATGGCATAATGGTTCGAGCGTTGCCTCCTAAAGCATCCATGATGCCAGCTCTCCTTGATTCTTTCAAAATACTTCCTGTTTGAGGTCTGGGAATTGCATACAGCTCATCTCACCATCTATGGAGGGTGCTTTTTGCTAATACATTCGGGTTTGACCCAACTCCAAAGATAATAGCCAGCAGCTCTTCTCTGCCGATGCTAAAGGAATGCTTGTTCTCTGAAGTGCTGCCTCATAAAAGCCTTTTAAGTTTAAGGATTTCACATTCATCCTCTAATTAAGCAGGTGTCTAAATCTGCAAAGCTGCTTCATTCTGAAATCCAGCCTGCCTCCACTTCAAAGGATGTTGTTTCTTTTCCCAAAGATGTTATAAAAAGCGCTTCTTTGACGCCTCAAATTTGTAGGGTTATTTAAAGGCTTTGCCTCTCACCTGATTCCGTACATATTTCCCAAAAATACACAGAATACATCAGATCTGATGAGATGCCTCAAGGACGCTCTTTAATATCTGGAGTTTGTGTCTCTGACTGGAGTTCTTTAGTTGCATTGAGTTACCCTTCTGCAGCCTAATGGCACAAGTGGTTGTAACTGCATAGGATCCATTTGATGCCACTCCCACCAGAAATCTAAATCTTTCCTCGTTTGGTTGTTCTTGGTTGGTTGAATTTGGTTGTAAGTATTATGTCAGTTTGGCTCTGAAACACATCTAGAATTGATGGCCCCTAAACCCTGGGTAAAAAAGAATGGATTTAGCCTGGCTTATCCCAGGGATTCCAATATGATGCAGCTCCAAATACAACCACTGACTTAGCAGAATGATGTCTTGCCTTATGATTTTGAGAGAGGCACTGTGACTTCAGTGTGGGAAGTCTTCCTACATTTCAGCTTTACATCTGAAAATAAAGTGTCTTTTTTTGGTAAGAACGCCTGTGAAATCATTATTGACTCCAGAATCCAGCATAAACCATAACCATCCTAAAAGAGCAAACTGAAAATACTCCTGCTTGTGTAAGAAAAACAGGTTTTATTTGCATTTATTATGTCCAAGGAGACTCAGAGTTAACTCTAGAAGAAACAAGAAATTCCAAAAGTATCAGAAACCCATATCCTACACGTACAGGTTTATGTCCTAAAGCCACAGATTAATACTTTCCCATCTTGAGTGTTTTCAAGAAAACAGCATATGGATGGAATTTGTCACAGCAACCAGGGGGAGATTGCACCAGATGTGTGAGCCCAGTTCACTCACAGAGATTCCTCACTATTGACTTACAGATATTTGTCTCTGCAGTCACTGATCCAAGGTAACAATCTAGAACCTGAAACCCCCCAGAGAAGACAGAAGACTCGATCCATAGGGTTGTCTCCTACAGTTCCACGGGCACTGTTCTCTCTCAGCCCTGTCAGCCACGGGACCCTGTGTTTCCCCCAGGTTTCCCAGTGGGTCCTACATCACCTGCCATTCCCCTCTTCAAGGTACATGCAGACAATGTCACAGATGCATGAAGGCAGGGGGAAGAGTTCACACTGACCTTCCTCCACCCAGCAGCAGGAAGGGAGGAATTAAGCCTGAAGCCCTTCCATCTCAGAGCTATCCTTTTAAAAAGGGCCTTTTTTTTTATATGACCCATTATTTGTTGGTTCTGGCAAGCACTGGGGCAGCAGGAGGCTGCTCCCTTATCCTATTGCACAACCTGTTACTGTGACAGCCCTCTGTTTTCTCAGCCAGAAGTGAGCAGACTTTTCTAGCTGCAAAATCAGTATGTTTCATTACTGGGGAACTTGTTCTGGAGAACTAGAAAGTATCCTAGTCCTGTTGTGTCTAAAATGTGGATTTCCTCAGCTCGTTCAGGAGTTAGAAACTGCTGAGAGTGGCAGTGGTTTTGCTTTGCCCTGGAAAGCATCCATGGCACACACAGAGCTGGTGTGCACTGCTCTGTTCCTCTGATCAGATCACCACTTAGCACTTGTCTTTCCTTTCTCAGTTCCACCTTAAATTGGATGTAAAGTTCTTGAGACACATTTAGTGCATCAATTTCCTCAGGGCATTTCTTTAATTTAAGGAAAGGTGCAGAGACTCCAATTAACCTCAGATGAAGAGACCCATAGTTCATTGTCTGTCTGGGAGAATGAACCTCAGGGAACAGTACTCTTTACATTGCAGGTGCATGTCAGAACCACGAGCAGAACTCATGTTTTTGGCTCCTACTCTGGCATGTAATCTATTAGAACAGTGTGAACAAACAAGTTCATTAAGGTCCCAGTGTCTTAATTTTTTTTTTTCCTTGCAAAGAAGTAGTTATATTTGCCATGGGTGAAACCCGAAAAACAAAATCAACACAAATTAAGAACACCAGCACGTGCTAACTCACTACACAGGTAACTACCATGACCTTTTCTTTCAGAGAGAACAGGAATTCTTAGCAGTGAATACACTGGTAAATAGTGACTTTCTGATGTTACTCACAAGATCAAATTACTCACAAGGTTATGTTCCTGCCCACAGATATACAAGCAACTAAGAGCAGCAGCTTGTTGTGTCTGAACAGACAGTCGCAAGCACAAGACTGATCCTTGCACATGAGCTAATAGGAATATGATTCCTCCTGTTTGATGCTCCCTGCTACCTCCTGATTACTCATCCTTGGGCAAAGCAGAACCTAGGAATGTGCTTCAGCCTTGGAGAAACACTTGGCAGCACATGCAACAGTAGGAAGATTCAAACCCATATTGGCAGAAAAATCCAGCTATCGGTGCCACCTGCTTTGCCCCAGTAAGCAGCTGTGTCCCAAACTGAGATCCCCCAACTGTGTTACTAATACTGGAGTGAAAGGTGGCCCCAGAATGATGCAGGGCACACCTGGAGGGTCATTGTCTCTTCACCTTTTTTCCACGCTGGCAGCCAGCAGCCCTCTCCAACCCTCCTATTACTCAGTACTGAGCTCTGCCTCAGAAATTAGATTTGTCTTGCAGATGGACAGATCAGCAGGAGTCTCACACTATTATCTCTTTCCATATATAGACAACTAGCTGTGCAGAAACACCTGTGTGTACCTGCAAGTTTCCCCAGGTCTTTAAAAGCTGTATGAGAGAAGCTGGTTCATCTAACAGACTCCAGAGGGTTGGCTCACACAGCAATTTCAAAAGGGGAAAATGTATTTCCTGGCCACTAAAAAAATAGGAATATCTCTCTTCAGTGGAAGAACTGATTAGACACATGAGCCTCCCATGGCTTAGGCACTGCTGTGGTGGTCATTTCTGGGCAGTTCTTGCCCCTTGGACAGCAGAGGGCTGTGGGTGCTTGCAGAAGGTAAGATGAGTCGGTAGTGCTCACTGTTGTATGTTTGGTTCTCCTGGAAAAGGACCCAGAAATCACTCCTGGCCATGATTTAAACAGCCAAAAGAACAAACCAGTGTGGAACATTTCATACTGGCCAGCTACAGTGGACAATGACCTGTGGATAGCTAAGCTTGTAGCCCCCAACATATCTGGGATTTGCTCTAGGGAAAAATAAAGGCAGAGTATTTCTGTTAGTGTTTCTGGGGAGCCAGGCTGGGACACGAGGCTGCAGAACAGTGGCTGAATTACAGACTCTGGGTTACATATAAGAGGGTTTAATTCATCATTTACCGAGAACAAAGCAAGGCAGTGATTTAATAATTGATTTAAGGTGCTTCACTTTAATGATGGTATGAGACTACTTTGTATTGTCACATGAGCAAAGGTCAGTGAACTGTCAGTCCTCATTACTTGAGCAAATGTTCTTTTGTGAACTCCCAAACGACTTTATGGTACATGGAAACGAGTACATGTCTTTAATGGTTATCTTCAAAAATCAATAAGCATAAAGTTTAGAAAGAAGACAAATCAGTAAATGGAAGGAATCATAATTAAAGAGATGCAAAAAAATTAAGAGCTAAAAGAAAAGAAAAAGCATTACTCAAAGAGTCCCATGAGAGAAGAGTTAAAGAGTGAAGCATCACAATTCCTGAGTGCATTGGTGGCCCATCTCAGTCTGAAATAACTTATCCCAGGAAAGAAAATAGAAAAGACGAAGGGTATGTGGAAAGTACAAAAAACCTGCAAATCTATAAAGGAGACTAATGGAATCAGTCATGCATGGAGTACATTTCATCTACCTCCAGGATTTAACTTTATGCTCTGAATTTGCTGTGACAATGGATCTGGGGTCCCCAAATATACATCCTTGTTCCACCCCGTGCAGTGCACATTGAGATCTCACAACTTTTCCTGAACCATTGCCAAACCCCAACCCGGTTTTGATACCCCTTTTGCTCTGTAAAGGTTTTCATTTCCATTTGTCATATTGACCTGCCCACCGTCATGCTCCTAGGTCCAAGCTGTCTTCCAAAAAGGTTTTCTTATTCTCATCTTCCTAGTTCAAATAACAGCAGATATTCATTAACCTTTTGCATGCTATTTACTAATCATTGTATCTTTATAATAGCCTCTCGTTAAAATAATCACTCTAGATCTCTTTTTTTCTTCTCCAAGAGGAGTTTGCCTTCTCTTATCAGTATTAAGCACCTGCCTTTGAACTCTGGTATCTGTTTTACCTTTTCTTTTCCTTTCCTTAAAGGAGGTCTAGAAATGAACCAAATCAGTCAGGAGGGAGAACACCATCAACTTTTGATAGCAGTCTTCATGCAGGCTTTTAAGTGGGGTCTTAGAGTATGCACAGCAAGTGAAAGGCAAGTGAAATATTCCCTCCACCAAGCAACAAAAAAAGAGGGCACAGTTACAGGGCAAAAACATTTTCAGATTCTACTGCTGTTACTGCTACCTTATTTTATTACATATGAAGGAAAATTTACAACCTGTCAGGAAAACTCATGATACACAGAAAAATAGAAATTAAATTCTTTGTCTCTTATTATTGAAGGGTAAATATTTTCTCTTAAGACTGCTAGGTATTGGATTTTGTCCTGTTTTAGGCTTCACCTTTTCTGTCTTACCTTCCTTGCAGTACAAATTATACAGAAGAACAAATTTATTGTTCCACTCAAAAGGCAGTTTTGAGTACACTTAACTCATGAGCCGAGGTGGAGGCTTGGGCTGTTCTTTAACCCATGTTTTATTGCATCAAAAACGTTTGAAAATTACCCTTCACCAAAGAGAGACTATCCATGAGAAAGGGGAGTGTGGTGCCTGTTGGAGCTTATGGCCTTTGTGCACCCTTTGTGCACAGTGACTAATTGATCAATGAAAAAAACAGCTTACACAGTCCTCAGTTAAGGAATAAGTGCTTTTTTTGCTGTCTGGGACCTAATGAGAGAAGGATCCCCAAGAGCCATCCACTAAGGAAGAAACAAGCAGTATATATAGTACAATGATGTGAATTCAATACCCACCCAATTCATTTTAAAATACATCTGTGCACATCCTTTGAAGATATCCTCTGGAAGAAATGCCTTTGTAATCTGTCACGTTCCACTGGGGTTGGCAAACATCTGTGTGTGCAGTGAGGGAGAAGATGGAAGGCATTTATTTTATCAGGTTTTCTCCAGTGAGGTTTAACCTTCCTTGGAATCTTCCAGCTTCTCCTCCTAATGACTTCCCTCGGACATTTCACTTTTTAAGCAGCCCTACTATGTGCAAGCATCCACATTTGACTTAGATATTTAATTCAAGCAATTTTTAACAAGGATTATTCTAGTGGCAGATAGCTGGAGCAAGTCCACTTCTGTCCTAAGGCAGATGTATGTACCCAAAGCCCTTTCTTCTTGCTTCTCCTCTTCCTCCAGGTGCACTGATCAACAGTCAGCAGCAACATGAAACTAAATTGTTTTATCTTTTGCTCCTTCAGCAATAAACCCTCTCATTTGCTACCAGAGGCAGAGATAACCCCTATAAAGAGGTAAAAACCCCCAGAAACTTGCATTGATTTATTCACGCATAGGAATGAAATAATTTATTTGGAAATAACTTATTGGACAGTTGCATCATGTGGCATTTTCTTTCTTCTAAAAGAAGACAGGAAGCGATGAACACACAGAGAAAGAAGATACCCAAGGCAGTGAGCAATGGCAAAAGGATTGGACAAAGCAAAGAACATGCAGGAGAAAGGAAGGTGAGCTGAGGAAACAGAAGCAGAAAATGAAAGTGGAAAAATACCTAGAAAAGTTTCTGATTTCCAGGACTGGGCTGGCTGAGCTCTTTTCACAAAAAATCTCACAAAAACATCAATAAAGACTGGAATACTTTAAAGGTACTTAAGCAGAGCAGGTATAGACACCCTATGGGAGCTTCACAGCAGTATGGTCTAGGTCTGCTATATATAAAAATCCCATTTAGGGAGTTTGGGCTGTCTGAGTGACTGTCAAGTGGAGACAAAAGAGCTTATTTCTAGTGATAGTTTGGGGCTGAAATACAGATTAGAAAATGGGTGGCTTTGTCTGACCCTTCAAAAACATTGGCTGTTCCTAATGTACAGGTGCCCAGATAGGACCTTCCATGTGTTTCCACCTGCTTCCCATGGGTTTGGGAAAGGAAGACTTTCCCTTCTGGACCCGGTCACACATGGAGGGAGAGGCCATGGAGAGTGTTGTCACTGCAGGGTGGCAAACCAGGGGACAGGAGCTGGGACATGGGGCCAGGCAGTACCCAGGTATATGGCCCCTCAGGAAATGGACCGAGCTGTGGGGCTTTGAGAGCTGCCAGGACATCTCTAGTGCCCCAAAACACCCTGCACGAGGCACCCACATCCACAACAGGAGGGTGGAGTGGGACAGAGCCCTGCCCCATCCTCCTGAAGGGAGGGAGGGAGCAGGGACAGGGGGAAGATTCTGGACTGCCAGGCACCTGGAGCTCATCCCTCACCTGCAGCCACTTCCCTATGAGCTGGTGCACACCTGGGGCTGCTTTGGTGAATCACCAGCTGTAACAGGAGATAATAGGGTGGCTCTTGGTGCTCATGGGATGCAGGATTTAAAGGATCTGAAGCTCTGTTTTTAGTTTTATCAGCCTGGGGAGAGAGAAAGCTGCCCCATATGGACAGCAAGGACGAGGAGCTTGGGAAGGGGAGGTGTCTGCTTGGTGCTGAGGGAAGGGGTGGCTCCTCCAGCCTAGTTTGAGTTGTTTCCCTCTCCTTATGGTTACTGTCAGTGAGAGCATGGCCTGGCTGAGCTCCCCAGCTCCCACACTGCCCTGGAAGGAATGGATGATGGTCACTAGGAGGTTTGCTTTGGAGCAGAACAACTCCAGACTCTGCTCCCCTCACGGCTGGCAGGTTCCTCTGACCAGCTGTTTTGCCTGTGCACTTTGTCACCTGAGGCTGTGGCAGAACGTGGCACAGTGTGTGTTGTGTCCATGCTGAGCAGGACTCAGGAGGGGGAATGTCCGAGTAACCTCATTTGTGGGTGCTCACCTTTGCAGGTGTGGGGTGTTAAGCCTGACAAGCTCTTGATGGGTCAAAGGAAACACCCTTGGGACGGTACTCCCAGCAATATTGTCAGAGGACAAAGAGGCTCCAGGTGTTTCCTTAAAGTGCTCAAGCCAGGTTGATGAGATCAACTAAGAATGGAGTGTTATGGACATAACATGGCCTTTCTTTGCTAAATCTTATGGAAGCACAGGAAGCCAGCCCTTGAGCCTGTGTCATCTATCACCTCAGGAATTATTATTGTCTATAGCCACTCAAACTGCCTAAGAAAAAAAAGTATAAAAAGAGATTGATCATAAGTGAAACTGGGAGAAAAAGAACCACCATCTCTGTGGGGGTAATCATCGAGCTGCTCTGCTTCCTCCCACACCTTGGACAATGAAAGGGTAAGCAGTCTTTTACTCTGTTTTCTCTTTTCTTGCCATTACTTTATACCTTATACCTTTCCATCTTTACCCCACAGTTACCTTTATTTACTAATTTTACCTGGCTGACGTCTTTATTTCATAAACACTATACCATGCCTTACATCTCCTACTCTATCGGGACTTTATATTGATTGAGGTGTTCCTTTAAGGTGTGTAATTCTTTTCAACATGTTTTATTAATGGGAGACAGCTATCTTTACATGCAATTCTCCTCTGTGCTATGGGTACTGGTTTGGTTTAGATTGTTGTGCTTCTGGTTAGTTTTCTATTGTTATTTAAGTATTGGTGAGGGAAGATGTTGTTTGATGCTGTATTGAAACTTAGATTGGGTCCCTGTTAGGTGGGACACAGTCAGACTGTGTGGTGTGGTAAAAGGCTTTGCTGTATTGCGGACACTTACAGCTCATAAAAATATATTAACACAAGTGTGGCAGAACAAGAAATCTTTGCATTCTGTTTTCCTTTCCCCTGTTTTCTTTTATTTTAACGTGACAGCAGGATGGTCATCTCCTGCAGTGTCTCCCTCTGCTCTGCTCCACCTTTCTAGCAGTGGTCCCATGGGCTGGGACATTTGCTGTTGTGCTGTACTAGGGATCTTCTTCCCTCACTTTTCACCACAAACCCCTTACTAAACATGGATGAAGCACAAACAAATATAAAACACTGCATTGCACGTAGATGAGTTGTAAAACACTGTTGGGCATGTGTTGTTCTATCTCTAAACCTACCATAAGGAAAGTTCTCATGTTCCTGTGAATCTAAAAAAGCAATGATAAATCTCTCTTATACCACATCCCTAATTTCTGAGACTTTTGGCATCATTTGCTGTCAGTACTTACTGCTTTGAAATGAGAGCTCCACAGTGGTTTGTGCTGTGCCTATTCATAGGCAGTCCCTTCCTAAAGATGATAAATTCCAAGAAAAAGTAGAAGGGAAGTAAAAGAGAGAGAAAACAGCTTGTGCAATGTCATACACAGGTCATTGGTAAAAAAAAAAAATAAAAAAATAAAATTAGTTGATTAAAAAAAGAATGTAAAATCTGGCACCTTCAGTGTTTTCCCCCCTGATCCCCACAGTGCTGGCAGTGATGACACAGCAGCATGTCCAGAGTGGATGTCAGTGATGTGGTGTCATCACCTGCACCTCCTGTTGCAGGCTTGGTGATTCCTCTGATGTAACTCAAATGATTTTTCACAAGTTTCAGGGAAGAACTACTTGGGCTGTGTTGGCAAATGTGGAAAGACTAAAATGCTCATGGTTGTGTGTGTCTGAGCATTTTTAAACTAATGGTCAGAAAGTTGAAGAGAATTTAGAGAGTAATAACCAAAAGCAACATAGAAGCATAAAATATGCAAGGAAACTTTCAGTCAAGACAGACTTTTAAGGGATCTTAATAAAAGCTAAAGCTGCATTATGGCAGCTCCGAAAATAAATGAGAGGGAATGACTAAATAAGAGTCTACAAATCCCAAGTACAAAGCTTGTTTATGGCAATTCACAGAATATATGTTTGGAGTTATATTCATCCCTTGGTTATTGATTTGAACTTGAGCAAGACAGAAGAATTAAAATAATTTTATCTCAGACATCCCACAAAAACACAGAATGCCAACATTGTTCAGTTTGTCTCTTGTTTACAGGTCTCGTGTTTCCATCTCCTGTTTCTTCCCTCCCCATGCAGACATACAGTAAAGAAAATTAATTAGAGATTTTGTATTAGTCCTCGGCTGCAAAGTTATCTTGACTTTTTGAGACTTAAAGGCAGATTTACTCCTCCACATACATCTAAATAATGTTCACTCTCTAGTCCCCTGTCTCTTCATTAAAACTTACTTTGTCAGTTCTTTTTAAAATTAGTCTTAGCAACTCACCAATGCATTTTTCAACTGTGGTATAAATACAACTGACTTTTAGTAGGAATGGTGTCTGGTGAAAGGCTACAGAGGCAAACCTAGAGCCAAAACCAGAATAAAATCTTAACTAATTGGCTGCTCTCTTAACGCATAACCAGGTTCCCTAGCTCTGGTGATTTTGCCAGTACACCATGCTCACTATATAATGCTTTAAATCCATCCCCAAATGCCTCATTCACACTATTCGACATTCCAAGTACCACTCCTCCCACCCATCTGTCTGACACAGGAGTTGCCAAATGCCTTTCCTTAGCTGGGTCTTGGAGAAGTTGATGCAAAAAGAGATGCGAGGTGTCTCTCACTGAAGTCCTACACAGACCCCAGGGCCTCTGTTCTGGAGGGGTAAAACCCCCAGAGCTCTCCAGCAAGAAATACCAGCTTTGGTTCAGTGGAAGCAATGCTGCTGGTCTGGACATCTTCAAGCTACATGAAATTCTTTCACTACAAGTTAGTGTGTCCTTTTCTAACTTTGAAACATGTCTTAATATATGTGCTATTTTTAAAAAAAATATATATTACACATTATTTTTCCCATACTTTCAGCTTCCTTGGAAAATAAAAACTCTTTTTACTAATCTGAAGTTAAATTAAAAATAAAATGGCTTTATTCATGCAGCAGATACCAATAGTTGTTTTCACAACCCTTCAATTAATGAGTGGTCCAGTTACTCCTGGTCTTGGCTCTAGTGGCTCATCAGCAATTGATTCAAGTGGATCTGAAATGGCCCATTGAGCCAATCCTTAAATCATCCATTGCTTTATTGCTAACTTTGTATGGATTCCAATGTAAAACAAAACTCATCTTATGCTGATGGTTAAGGTCTGCCATTAAGTTTTAAAAAAAAGTTGATAGATCAGGTGTTTGAAGATGTTGTGTGACTGACCTGGAAATACTGGCATGGTCTGGTAGGGGGTGGTTCCACATTCTTAACTTTGTATTGATTCTGTTTGTCAGTACAAGAACTATTTAAGCAAGAAACTATTCCTCTAGGGCCCTCAACTTAATACACTTATTGTAGCCTCCTTATCCTGTTAAAATGAAGAGAATCGGATTGCTCTGGGTTGAACAGCTGCTTGAAGTCAATCTCTGTGTCCACTGTTAAGGGAAACAATGTTAGTGAAGAGAAGCAGAAGGCAGCATATCAAAATGATATCCCCAAAGCATTTTCTACAGATGTCTCGAGAGTTCATGGGGTATTATGAAGCACAGAAGACATCTGGTCACATTTTTATAATCTCATCAGTGTATGTAGAAAAATCTTCTCTCTGTTTACCTCTGCTTGTCAAGAGCCACAGAAAGGCTTATATATTTTATATGTGCTTATTTATCTTATTGCTGTGTGAATATACTGATTCTTAACTATCCAAATCAGCTTAATGTGTCATTAAGTCACCAGCTTCTTTCACTGTAACATCTGACTCTCCTGCTAATTTATAGCTCTTCATTGAATCACTTTGTAAAGCAGGAGGTTTGGGGATATTTTTATCCTGTGTTATGGGGCATGTTGTCTTTCATCTGCAAGTGCTGTGAAATCACTCTTTCCTACTCAAGAGTATTATTGCACTTTTGTTCAGTGTTAATGACACTTCAGTGTGGTTTGTGGAAACATTTTACTTCTCCCCTGGAAAGGGAATGTTAAATTGACTGGTTCTGCAGACACCACTGCAGCTCCCAAAATCTCAGGGTGACGAACTGCTCCTGGTGCCCTCCTCCCACAGGTTCACATGGGCTGCCCAGCCAGGTTCTCCAGGTACTGTGGAATCCCAGTCAGACCAAGAACATGTTGCAGAGGCTAATTTTGATGAACCAACACAGCAGGCTTTATTTACTGTGATTTGTCATCTTGACCTAGTTTGATGTGGCCATTTCTTTCATAAGCATTAAGTAAAGCAGAAAAATAGAAAAATATTCTGAGTTTTGTTTTGCCCAGAGGACAGCATATTCTACACTGTTGCAACATTTATGTATGTTTCTTGATCCAAGACTTTTGTTTAAATTGCCAACATACTGGACAATTTATTTCATTCACATTCATTACTTCTGAAGACCACATAAGCCATGTTGTTATCCATGAGGAGTGGTTTTGCTGCCTGCCTTTCATTACCTATTTTGACAGAGGCCTGCATGAAACATCTTCATTCATCTGCATAACTAGTTAAGTCTAGTTTTTTTCTCTTCAGTCTATCCTTCCACTTAGACTAATCCTAGACCTGTATGCAATATCCAGTCTCTGTCCTCTTCCATCTCTGCCAAGAAAACAAGTTGTTCCTTTGGAGATTCTTTGAAGAATGACATGGTGCTGCAAGTCTGTCCTTACAAACCTGAATTGCTCTAGTCTGAGGGGGTTTGTCTGAGCAGGGGCCAATTTTCTGCTACCTAAACCCTGCATAAACAGAAGTAAGTAAATACTAGCTGTGCCATTAGATGAAAATGTCAGCCCTTCCTCGTGCTTTTCCAATTGCTGGGTCGCACCCACAAAGTAAAGTAACCTACGTCCTTTACAAGGCAAAATTGCTCTCCCTTCCCACCCCAAATTCTGAACAGACAGAACTCCCAGTGTGTTGTATACTTCCTAAGGGAACAGAGGAGTTGGATCTACTCATACTGGAGGCCACTCCTTTGCAGATAAGGACACAGTGCCTCCCTTGTAAGCTCTGCTAGTGGAGCCTAAGTGGTAGTGCACTGATTTTAGGGACTGGCCCCAGCCTGGCCTATGGGATGCATCCAGGTGGTCTGTCACATTTTTCCCTGTAGGAGAGAGCAAGCTCTGCTTGAGCACTCAGTGCAGCAGGAGCTGCCAGGAACCTGCCACAGCTCAGTTAAAGGCATCAAGCTGATGATGCCCCAATAAAGGCATGAGAGTGGATTCAGTATCAGGGTCTGCAAGATCCTGCCAGGTGTGTCTCTGCCTTGTGTCCCCTTCAGCAGCATCCAGAACCTCTGGGTCAGGCAGTTGCAGCCTGCCTGGCTCAGGACTCTGCACCACTTTCCTTGGCAACAGCCTGGAGCCTACTTGCCTAAGGATCTTGGAGAACAGGCTTCTTCTGCAAGAGGCAGATGGGAGAGGCTTGTTTGGGGTGTGAGGATAGACACTGACTGGAGCTGAAGGGCTGCTTGCAGAAGGAGGGGTGTTTGGCCACAGCTCATGAGAAAAGGGTGAGAAACCACAGAGGTGAATTGAGAAACTGCAGGGAGAAAAGAAATCAAGCTTAAATAACATTCACCCCGGTGTTGTACTGGAGTTTAATCTCACAAGAACTTGCAGTTTAGTTCTAGGCAGTTCTGTGAAAAGGCTTGGTTTAGCATCCTGAAAATCTGAAAACTTTGGTCGGTCTTTTGAGCCTTAATGCACCTGTTGTGCCTTGAGTATTGCAAGAATAATGGGGTTGTTTAGCCTGGAGAAAATGTTGCTCTCTACAACCACCTGGAAGGAGGTTGTAGTGGGGTCGAGTGTGTTGCTTTCTTCTCCCAAGTGACAAGACGAGTAAATGGCCTCAAGTTGCTTCAAGGGATATTTAGATTGGATAATAGGAAAAGTTTCTTCACTCAAATGGTGGTCAGGCCTTGAAACAGGCTGCTCAGGGCAGTGGTGGAGTGACCGTCCCTGGAGGCATTTAAAAGACATGTAGTCATGTCACTTAGAGACATGGCTTAGGGTTGAACACAGTGGTGCTGGATTCATGGTTGGACTTGATGATCTTGGAGGTCTTTTCCAGCCTCAGGGATTATATGATTCCGTGAAGATCTAAAGTCAGGCTGAGCTTAGAGAACATTTTTTTGCCATCCTCTTGCACAAAGACTAAGCTAAAACAGCCAAGTGACGCAGCTTTTCTCTCAGTGGTGAGCAAGGCATCTGGTGTTTAAATGAGAGCTCTGCTACCCTAGAAATGCCTCCTGTCCTCCCTGGTGCATTGGCTCTATTGCCAGCCCTGCAGCAGAGACAGTAACTGAGTTGGTGTTAGAGATGAGCCTGGAGTAGGTGGTGTGTTCTGATAAAGTTGCTAAATGTCCAGTGGTGGTCAGTTCATGCCATCCACAGTGAGGGCACTTTGCTCCATTTCTCCACAGGTGATGATGGTACCATCTGCAAAGTGTTTTGTTACCAAATGAAAGATAATGGCCTGCTTTGTCACAGTGGGACTTTATTATTGAGTTTTCCTGCTTGTCTGTATATATGCCTTTATGTTCATTGCAAAGGTGTGGTGACCTGGTTTTGTGGTGCCCTGTGGGGGTTGGTGTCTGTTCCTGGAAGGAGGAACACTGGAGCCAGCCCAAGTGGAGCTATTGATATTAGGCTTATGCTGTGCATGTTTTGTCTCCGGGGTTTTCATGTCGGTGCTTGAAAACCATGTTGTGCTGGAGGGATGCCATCTGCAGCTCCCGAAAGAGCAGCTAATGAATGGGCCAGTTCCTTCCTGAAGAGGTGTGAGATGGCCAGTCCCACCTGTGCCAACAGAGCCCCTGCTCCTGCCGGGCCGAGCTCTCTGCTCGCTGCAGCTCCTGCTGTGGAAAACGGGTCTCTTCACCTGCTCGGGCACTGAAAGGACCTGGCCTGGATGTTGGCTGGGGAACGTGTCACTTTCCAGGTTCTAGGTGCTTTATTTTTCCAAGGCTAACATGCCCTCACAACTCACATATTTGTCAGTGTGAGAAGGCAATAAATTTTTTTTTCTAACTTACCTACAGCAAGAATAGTAACACACTGACACGAGGTGTGAAATCATAGTAGAGTGCTTTTATTGACGCTCACCCTAGAGCTAAATTACATTTTTCCAGGACTTCAAATGGAGCAATTTTAATCTTGTTCTGATTTGATAGAACAGTCTGTTTTCAGTTCCTTGAGATGGTTTTTTTCCAGCCCTGCTCTTTGTTTTTTCCAGCTCTGTTCTCTGCTTAGCCAATGGATTGAACTTAGCACAAAGGAGGGAGCTGGTCCTGAAAAAGCATGAGAGCAGGAAATCCAGTGCTTCCCTGAAAAATGAATGGATAGCAGCTCTGTCAGCTTTTCAGAGATCAGATACCTGTATCCTTTCAAGGGGTAACCTGGAGGGGAATTTGCTTAGTTCTGTTTCCTTGGGGGCAAGGAACCACAGGGGAGAGCTCCATTATACACAGAGAATATTTACTCAAGAAGCACTTAAATAGCTTTCTGGCATCCCATTTTTCTGTTAAAAGGTTCAAGCTTTCCTTAAAAAAAAGGTAAAACCCCAAGTAGTCTTCAAATGCCAGCTTTGGGTTGCTCAAGCATTTTTTTTTTCCTCCAATGTATCATATACATATTCTTAAAACAAACAAACAAAAAGCCTTAAAATAGTTAAGCATTACTTTGTTATGTCACTGTGGTCAGTATTTTTTTTAATGTTAATATAGTCTAAACATTACCTCTTGTGTCAACCACATTTAAAAAAAAATATCCTTTTCAGACACGTCCACTCTTGCATCTCCTGTGTACCAAAGTCTCCTGTCAGTCCTGGTCTGTGCTTGCTTGGTGCTGGATACATTTGGTTCCTTAATGGATTCCTTCCCCTGGAGCTGGATGATGAATTTCCTGCAAAGCCCAAGCACGAGAGATTCCCATACCACTCCTATCTAAAAAGTTTCACAGACGTCAGGCTGGGAGTAGAGCTGTGCTTTGTTCCCCCTGTGCTGTTCAGTCATCCAGTGTGTTTTTCTGGTTGAAGTGTTTTTAAGGGCCATGGAGGGATTCTGTGGCCGTGTTATGTAAAAGAGCTTTAGAGAGCAATCTGTTTCTCTCACTTGAAGTTCCCCGCAACCCACACACACAGGTGCTGATTTTGTGGCCATAGTGATTCCCCCTTCAGAGAGGGGGATACAGAAATGTTAAAACAGGGGCAATATATTCTACACCTCTTCAGGACAGCACCCTTTGTCAATACCCTCTTCTCATTACCTCAGAAGTGTTCCTTTTATTTCTCCTGCTTAGAGCAAATGTGTTACAGTATGTTTGGGGGGTCAGGGGGTGAGGTGGAGTTTCTGGGCACTCAGTGCTAGAAGCAAGTGCTGCTCTGGTGCCCTTAGCAAGGGTGTGTGTTGGCTCCGTGCCCTGGCCCTATTCTTTGCTGTGCTTTGTGCGTTGTTATGAGTGGTGTCCCTGCAGCTTCAGTAGGATCTGGCGGTGGTTTCTTTGCAGCCCTACATATTGTGCAGACTTGGCATATACTGTGAAGAAGGTGCTGTCTTCCCACATGAGACACCAGCATTTCAGCAGCTCCACTGCGGAAAGAGAGATGCACCATCTGGTTGGAGGGGTCCTGTGGTGAATTGGATGATTAACCACAAAGATGGCACAAATCAGTGGCCACAACTGGAGAGCTTTGGTGATTTTTGTCTGTGCATGTTTGTGTGGGAAGAATGGGATGATATATCTAAGTCATCACTCACAGGAAAATGTGGCTGCAGGATGACTTCATTTGGTTGGAGGTGTAGGCAGGGAGGCAGCATATGTGAAAATCTTATTCCCCCCCTCCTTTTATTTCTGGCATACAAAGAGGGAAAGTCAGTATAAGAATGCCTGGGTGCCTGTAATTCCTGCTATCTCATTTGACTTCTTCTTTACTGGTGGTGGGGAAATGCTTTCCTTTCCTGCTCTATAAGGTACCATCTAATGCACATGTTTGAAGCAGTGACTAGGGAGTTCTCTGCAGTCTCTCATTTGATGTGCCACATCTCTTTATTGGTCTAGCTGTTCTGTCTCTGCTGTAGCCCAGCACAAACTGGCTGGTTCATGGGTTGTTAGCTAAGGATGTTGTACCTGCTGTTGGTGACTTCATTTTAATCCATTGCCACTTTCTCCTCTGTTCAGATGCTGGCAAACTTTACTATAGTGCTGACCTGTGGCAATTGCTGTTTCCTGACCTTTTCTTCAGTGGATATAATTACTAGTTCCATCCTACGTTTTTGGAAATCATTTTAGTGTAACTAAGACAGTGATTCCACCTCTTAAAAATGATGAAGGGTTGTCCCAGCCATCATTAGGCTTAAAAACACTGCTGCTAAATGATCAGTTGTGATTCTGCAAGGAGATTTCACCTTCTGAGGGTGCAGTGATGTATAAAACTGGAGGAGAGCAAAGTTCATCATCATTTTAGTAATTCTGTTAGTGAACTTCATTTGCCTGCAAAGGTGTCTTCTGCTGTTAATCATTAGGTCATTAACCTTAACAGCACTTCTTAGTATCCAGTCTGCTTGAGCAAAATATGTCGGTACATCTCTAAACTCAGCAGAACTCCACAACCTCCTGACATTTAGTGAGGAGACATCGTATTCTGAAGAGCAGGTAGAAAGTGTGTAAAAGTGATTGTGGATGTGGGAGTGCTGGGTCTCTTGTGGTGAGCACAGTCCTTTTAATACTCAGCTCTTCTGCAGCCACGAGATTCATTCACTTAATCTGAAGCATCTTGAGGGAAATGAATGCAGGCAAGTTCAGATCAATTATCACACCAAGAAAAAAAAGAAAGAAAGAAAAAGCTTGCATTTCTCTGGGCAATCTGTGTGCGCTGTAATGTCAAGCTGTGCATGAGAATATGCTACCACAAAGGAAGGTAGTATGCTCTAATTAGCAGTCACAAAAATGAAATACCAAGGTGTTATTTCGGTGACTAAGAGCCAGACATGTACAGATTGTGATAGAGGAATGTTACGTAGATGTGCCGTACTCCGAGAGGTGCTTTTCCCCAGGAGGGTATTGCATACTATTAAGCACTCACCACATGGAATTGTACTCCTCTTTTTTGTAGGGTTCATACAAATTAAGCTTGAAATGGCTTTAAATGCAGTGCTATTTCTGTAGGTGTATATCACAAGTACAGTTGGATGGGAACTTTCCAAGAAGGTTTTTTTTTTTTCCCCTTTATAGGAGAGGGAGTTTGCTGGAAAATGTCAGTTATGTCAAAACCAAAATGTTTGAGGAAACCTGGCTGTTTGACAACGTATTGCTGACACATTTGTGAGTTTCTAATGGAGAGCTGTGTGGTTTCTTGCTGCCTCGTTGATGCTGGGGAGCTGAAGGACTCAGTTCAAGTGCAGGCTCCATGTGTGGTCTGCTGAGAGGTTTGGGACCTCAGGCCTGCTGGGCTCTCAGATATGGGGTCTGGAAATGAGGAGCTTTGGGCCCCTTGGCTTCAGTGTGAGATGACTTACTGTAATCTTCTTGGCAAAGAGCCTCAAGGATCTGTCCTTCTACTCTATGTAGGGTCCCACTGATGACTTTCAAGGACTTTGGTGAAGTCCCTCAGAGTAAGAAAAAAGGCAAAAAAATCCTCCAGAGCTGGGAGCGATCAACTGTTCTGTTTCATTCAGGAAAAAAAACAGTGTTTTGGCTTCTCTACTTTTTTTCTATTTTTTTTTTCCCCCTTTCACAATGTCCTTAGTTCTGGATATTTCTAATTTTTTTTTCTTTTTGTTCTAATTCAGAACAAAGCTTTCACAAAATACCAGAATTTCCCACAGGAAAGAAATCCTGATTTCTTCCAGTTCTATGTACAATGTCTTTGGATTTGGTCCCTATGGGGATGGTGCTTGCAAAGGAGATAATGAGGCTTCAGCAGGCCACTAGCTGGGTCTTTGCTTTTTAAGAACCATCTCTGGATCCACTGTTGAGATGAATTGGAAACATCAGTGCTCCTGCTTTTGCTGAACTCCCTCCCAGCACACTGAAGGAGTCATTATGGCTGCATCCTGTTACCCTTTCAGATGTGTTTCTTGATGCACGTATCAGCCTCGTTCCACTTTGTTATTCTGTCATAGGGATGTCTCATATTTTACTTGGTTGGTTGTTTTTTTAAATAAACTATTTCTAGAATTAGAGTTCATGCAGAAAAAAAAATTAAAAGACAGAACACACGCTAAATCCTTTCATCACATTAGACCCTGTCTAGCTGATTTCCCATTGCCTGCCAGGGCTAGTACTTAATGATTTTAAATGTTGCCCTGGCCTGAGCTGACAGCAGACCTTTAGCTAAGGCTTTACATGCAAGGCACTGGGTAGTATTTCTTCTGCCCTGAAACTGAGCAGTTGTCTCCTCTGTCTCTGCCAGATCCTTGCTCTCTGTTTTGCCTGGTCTGCACAGATCTGGACTGTATTATTTCTGCTGGATTCACAGCAGTCTCGTCACAGCAATGGCTGCTCAACAGAGCTGACATTTGGGAAGGAGGAGCAAAGAGAAAACTGCCCAGTCCACTTTATTACTTATTTCCTCAATAAATTTTAAAATTTGAAAACAAAACAGATTTTGCAACAGTTATCAAGTCCAACAGTATCAGTTTTCCAAGCTATATATACTTTGTGCTACAGAATATATTAATGTTTTGAAATATTACTGTCCTGCTTTTACTTAGCCAGTAATCTAAGAGGTAAATAGATAAAACATAGGTTGTATTCACTAGGGAGGACTGTTTAGGGTCAATGATGCTACAGTGTTTATGAGGGAGCTAAAATTAGCAATGATTACAATTCATCCACTTTGAAGTCGTATCTTTTAAAATGTATTTCAAGGGCTGCTGATCCTTGTAATCCAGAGGAAAAGGCAGAACCACAGAACCAAAATTCGTTCATTGAACATTCATTTAACCCCTAGTCGAAGTTCATTCAATAAGGTCTTTCTTTTGGAAAGGTTTTGGATTGAAGACTGTGAAAGCATCTGTCGGATTTAGACTTCTGCAAAAGTGAATGAAACTGTCCAGCCAAACCCATTGGGCTCCAACCCCTGTTTAAAGATCACAGCAAAATGTGGGTCTGCACAGGGGCAATATTTGCATGGCATTATCAGCAGGTGCTGGCTAACACTGGGAACTTCTCTCAGGTGACCAAATTCTTGACGTGAGCAAGAAGAAAAAAAACTTCCCAAATTTCTATTGGGTACAAGGGCCAGCATAACCAGGACTAGGTTTGTTTTGATCTGTTACCCGCGGCAGGAGGAGGTGGCACCCAGGACTGCCAGCTTTCCAATCAGCTGGGGCCATCTCGCACATCAGAGCCAGCCAAGGTGTTTGTCGACCTTCTGAGGGGTCTGGAGCAGGTGTATGTGTGAAAACTGGTGTAGGATCCATGCTCAGCAAAGGAAAAAACCACTGAAATAGATGCTGATAAGCTCTACTAACAGCTTTAAAGCGTCAGTGTCAGACATACTCAGCTGAGTGTAACAGGCTTCAAGATGTGAGCCCTCTGGAAGGCAGGTAGTGAGCACAGTTCAGCGCTGACAGCCTTGCAAAATCCTCCTGCCCTGGGAAAAATGAGAAGCCTGCCAGCACCGGAGTTTCCTGGGAGACTTCTGTTGCTGACATCCCCTTCTCCAGAGGCTAAACTTTCATGTAAATGGAAGAACTAACTTTTCAGTCCACGCAAAGAAACCTTTCTGAGCATGGCTGTTGGTGACTGCTTGACAGGATACAAACAGTTTCTAAATCTGCCTCAGTTCAGCAGCAAAATGAGCACAGAGGTTTCAGTAGCCACGTGTGCAGGTTTATTTTGAAGCACTCCCCAGAGGCAACCGTAGCATGGGCTGTTCAGGTTGCCTTTTTTCCCCTGGAAACACACATGGGGGTTGCACTGCACCCTTGGCAGCAGCAGGACCTAGAAGGCTTGGTGTTGGTAGCCCTGGACCTTTCCAGGCTTCCCCTATGGACTTGAGAGGGAAGACTCTCTCCAGGAACAGGCCAAATGACCCTGTGGTTTTGCTGTGCTAAGTAAGCAGGCTTAGGGAATGTGGAGTATCTGCTTATGGAGTGCAGGCTCCACAACAGATCTAGAAGAAAAGACAAGTTTAGGAGCAGAGTGCTCTTCAGATCAAGAATGGTTAGAGGGTGTATAGGGGTGATCCATGACCCCTGATTTTCCCAGGGAAAAGTGGGGAATCGTTCCTGATTCCTGTGGATAAATCTTCACTCCAAATGTTATAATGATTCATTGAGCACATGGAGCTGAGAGAATACTCTGGCATTAGTGAAATGTCATATGTAGATAGCACATGTCTGTTGTGTGTCAGGAGCAGAAAGATGTGAAATAAGAAAAATACTGCAATTATTAAAAATAAATTGTGTGATCATGTGATGCAATGCCTGTTTGGAACTGTAACTTACTGTCTGCTTTTCTCCCTTTATGATTTCCTCCTATTGCTTTGCAAATTTCTCTGATAAAGGGAACCATGTGTTGCTCTCTCTAAGTCCTTAAAAACATAGGCATTTCTTCCAGGTGGCATGTGGCTTTTTACTTCTTTCTTCACAGCATGACTATCAATCATGGCACGTTTTCCTCCGTAACTGCGTGTCCACAACCCTCCATCCTTCTTCTGTTCAGAGTCACTTGCTGTGCTAAAGTACCAGCCTTTCATTTATACTCTTGCTAACCATTCTGCCCAGCAGTAGGAGGATTATAATAATTTATCATTTTTAAACCCAGTAGGGGTGTGTTTGACTTTTAGTCATTCACAACATGCATCAGAGGGGGATGAAATGAAACATTAGCAGTGCAGTTTTTGTCTACTCTGTGAACCCTTCGAAGCACTGGGAACAATGGGAATGAGCTCTTGCCAGGTGTGGATTGTTTAACTAGAACAAGAGCATTATTTCATGGAACAAAAGATCTTAATATACAAGGTACTTCGTTTCTTCCATCTCAAAAGCAGCAGGTGGGTGTTTGCCCTGTGGTTATTTCCCTTTGTCTTTTGTGTGGGTTTTTTTTTTGGGGGGGGGGGCTTAGCAAATTGTTCAGCACTGTGTGTGAGAGTGAGGGGTTTTAACAGGCACTCTTCCTGAGGCCTTGTCCCTTGTTGGTGTGTCAGGATTCATCCTGACGGAGGGCTGTGTTCCCTGGGTGCTGTCTGTGTGGCTGGTACCCTCTCCTGTGCTCAGCAGTGGTGCCCTCCCCAGGCCCAGCCTTGTGAGCCTTGGAGCTGCTGTACCCAGCAGCTCTAGGTCTTGAATGTGGCCTCATCCAGCCAAGTGATTTGGTCACACCAAAAAAAGAAATCTAGGAAGAGTTCATAACCTTTTGCACATCTTGCCCTTGAGGTGCAGCATCCCAAAATGCTCATGGGGCAGTTTAATGTTATTGCTTATTAAAGAAGCTGTAGCGTATTCCATAAAACCTGATAGAGAAGCACAAGAGAGTGGAAGAGTGGTTATTAATTAAGATTGGTACATGCTTTTTGAAAGGTTTGTTAGAGGATGGAGACTCCATAAACAACTTGCTTCAGGATTTGACCATTTTCACAGTAAAAGAAGTGCTTGGGGTTTTTTGTCTCTAATAGAGTTTCATCTATTCAGCTTGTGTCACTGCTTCTTGTGCTTTTACCAGGCAGCCCTGAGAAGCATCTGGCTCATCTTTGTTCTCTTCCATAGGTATTTATACACACAGGAAAAATCTCCTGAGTTTTCTCTATTCCAGGGTGAACAGTCCCAACTCTATCAAGCTTTTCCTCACCTGACCTGCTTTGGTCCCTTTAGTCATCTTTGTGACCCTTCCCTGGGCTTGCTGTTTCCCAGGAATTGAGGTGTGGCTGACCGGCCTGTAGATCCCTGGATCCTCTTCCTTCCCATTTTTGAAGCCATGGCATCCTGGCACAAGGGACTTTCCCAGTACAGACCAGAGTCATGTTGCTTGGTGCCCATACACTGGGCAGTTTTGTTCCATGGGTAGCTCTGCAGCAAGTCATTAGCTGTGTTTAAAAAATTATAAAAGCAACTTACCAGTTGAGATAGAAATGTGATGAATAAAGGAATGGGACAACATGAAAGCAAAACACTAAATGGATTATTTTCTAATATGCTCTTTTATCAATTTAAATATATATGGTCAACATGCTGTCTGACACAATCATTGACTGGATTTTCCTTCAATCAACCATAGGTTTTCTTCAGAAGAGTCTTTCAATGCCGCACTATTTTCTAGTATCTTTCATTGTTTCAGTCCCTATTTTAACTGGAGATGAAATCCAGCACTCTTGCAGACTGCTTGTTGTAGGCAACCCTTTGAGAATGCCAGCTGCAGCCTCACAGCTCGACAGACTTTGACCTGATATGGCTTTTTTTCCTCTGCAACTTCTGCTTCTTTCTAAATCACATTTCGGTGCTGAGATCTCTGCATGCCTGCTCTGTTTTATCATTGCTTGATTCAGCATATGTATTTTTTTGGATCAATATTTGAAACCAGCCTGTCAGATTGCTGACTTGCATACCTCGTAGCAGCAGTGGATGATCAGCAAGATCTCTGAAAAGGAAAATAAATAAATTAACTTCTATATTTTGGGGAGAGTGATTCTTGGTATGACTCACTGCTTCTTCTAACCACGAATTCTGACTCACTGTGTAGTGTAGCTTGGAAAAGTTATGATAGAAATAGCAAGAAATCTCTAGCAGTCATACCTAAAGCCCTATATGGTGATTCCCAGCATCTGGAGTTCGCCCATCCCACAGAGAGACCAACAGATTGTTAATTTTTGGAAGCCCTAGACTCCGTAAGTGAGTATCTGATATGTATTTTCTCCCCTGGCCTTTGTGCAGAGGGGTTTCAGTATGGTTGGGCTGCTCCAGGCTGTGAACCTGAGGTGGCCAAGACCTCTCTTGTGATGCCTTTTGAGTGGGGTGAGGAAGTAATTTTGGGACTACTTTATAATACCCAGGATTCCTGCAGCATGAAGCTCTCCTTTAGCTTCTGCTACACACCTTTGTCCTCTCAGACCACCAGTCAGGCTTTGTCCCATGGGCAAACCAAAATGAACAAGTGCAAGCCAGTTCACTAATGTTAAGAATAAAAGAAGGAAGAAAATACCTCCATTTCAAGTGTTAGTACCCTTCTGTTAAGTATGGGAATGCATATGTGGAAAGAATTATCTTGGAGAAAGTTATATATACTTCATTGTGTCAATGTGTCTCAGCATCCTACAGTGATAATGTAAAATTATTTTGTCATCATTGAGAGGAGTCCTTTGCTGATTGTCCAGATTCTGTTTCTGACTGTAAGGCTTTGTATCTTGTGTTTTTGTCTCATCTAGATGCTGGTTTACTATTTTTTTTCTTTGGTATCTTGTGTACAACCTCTTTATCTACTTTAATCTTGCAGTAATCTTTGTGTTGCCCAGTTTCAGAAGAGCTGAGCAGGCACCACTGCCCTGACTGCTCCTTTGTGCTGCTGTTGGCACTGCTGTAGCATTTGGGGGCCTTTGGACACTGCTCAGAGCCCTTCTGGGGTCACCTCTGTCCTTTTGTGCTTCTTTCTCATGCACCTTCTGGTTTGTAACTTGCTGCTCCACCAGTTTAAGCCATCAGGATAACTTTAGGCTTTTACCCGGATGGAAATAGATGGATACAAACAAATTGCCACTGATGTTTTGCTCCAGCCTGAGGTCTCTGGTTTTACTGTACAGGCTGCGTTCCTTACCTTGTCTTCTCTTTCAGGCAGTATTGCACTAGGCTTAGTCTACATCATTCAACTGACTTGTGCTAACTAAACAATCCCTGGTTTTGAGGAGATGCTTCCAATACTTTAATAACCAGTTTGTCAGCTGCGTTCATTGTAATGTGACGCTGCAAGCAAATACTAAGCAGCTTGGTGGTTTGACCACCGCAACAATTAGCTCTGAAGTGACTCTCTGCTATAGGCAGTCACTTCATTAAGTATTTATGAAACTGAAATGTTTCTGTTAATAAAACACAACTGTAGCTTCTCAGGGAAAGATTGATATGTAAGTGCTTTGCCTCCTATATCATTTAATGCATTCACTGACTGGTAATGTCCCTGGGACGAAGAATAAAACAGGATAAAAGTAAGAAATAGAAGCAGCAGTTTTGAATGCAGTGATGCCTCTTAGGAGAAGAACAAGCAATAATTGCCACTCTGGTGTTTCAACCCGTCTCCAGTGAGGTGTGATCCCATGGATATATCAGTTGTGTGAACTCAGCTGCAGCCTGGGCTTGTGTCCTTGTCTGAGGAAGGCCTTGCAGGGGCCATCAGCCAGCACCCTGTACCCATAAAACCATGCACCTAACAGTACAGCTGGCCCTGGAAGCCTCAGACACCACTTAATGGGCAAGGCACACAATTCCCATTAAAGGCAAATAGTTACACGCTGCTGGCAAAGGGAGGAGAATGCATGTAACAAATCAAATTGTCTTTGGATTCATAGTGAGATACTGAGGAGGTCTCTTCGTGACTGTATTTAGTGTATATCAAGTGTCTTTTCACGTGAACATAAGCAATAGAAGGCACCTAAAGACTCAGGCTATCAGAAGACCCCATGTTATGAGGAGGGGTGGGAGCAGCCAAGGGGCACAAGGCACAGCTTGTGGGTTTAAATAGAGACCAGGAGAGAAAGAGAACTGGAGTCAGGCAGTGAGTGGTTCACCAGGACCTGGGCAACTGGGACCTTCCCTGCTGGAAAAAGTTCCCTGTTTCCTGCACTAATTAAAGGCGCTGCTTCCTCACCTGGAGGAAGAGAGAATGTCTTTTTCTTTCTTCAAAGGCTGCATTTCTCTCTGTCAATTTTCCTAATGGAGCCTGGCTGGGAGCCTGCCATGGCTGTGGCACTCAGTGCTCAGGCTGTCAGGAAGCCGGGCGAGTTTATACAAAACCATAATGGCACGAGCTAATTTTAAGCAGAATGATCTCAAACAAAGCAGTGGTATACTCCAACAGCTTCCACCTTCCTCCTGCTTCTGGAAAAGAAACTCCAGATGAATCTGCGGCTCTGATCAGCAGGCCTTCTTCAGGGAGGGGTGTCCAGGCTGAACTTGACTTCAATGTGACTATTGCATAGCTATACCCTTACCAGGGGGGAGCTGAGTGACTAACTTTGCTTCCACTGTAATATGTAGGAGTGTTCATCCTTCACCTGAGTGGGTGAAGGGCCTGACATCACTTTAGTCTTAATCAATGGCAAGGTAGCCACATACCCAGGGGAAAAAAAATTACAGTCCAACTGGTTACAGCAGTAAAACACCATATGGGTAGGTTTATCCCTTTATGAAGCTTATAGAGCCAAACCTGAGCTATCAAGAACTGCTTCACAGGGAAGGATGTCACCATTTAGTCAGGATCATTTCAGTTAGCTGATACAGTTACAAATATTTCCTTAAGGAAAAGAGCAGTGCCCAAGGAAGGAGAAAACTGGATTCAATATTAGTACCTTTTTTTTTGTATTATATAATTTGCTAAATATTTCCAACATTCCTTGAAACACCAAAGCTATAAAAAGGACTGATTGTAAAGCAGAGGTCTTAAAAGTCATTAAAAATTATTCCTTCCAAAATAAGCAAGCAAATGAAATGAGAATTCAGTGTGCATTGCATTTTCTCCTTTTAGCTTTAGGTAAATACAGACAGAAGTTCAGATCTCTATTTATTTGCAAACACTGCATAATAAGCATAAATGTACTGCTGTTAAGAATAATAATGTAATGCTAATGATTCTGAAAAGTAAGAAGGGGAATAAAAGCCATCTGAAGGAAAGGGGCAGGTAATTAGGAAAAGCACAGAGATGAAATAGTAGATAAGTACTTAAGAAAACTGAAGGTAAAGGCAATTAAAAAAAAGGAATGTAAACTGTACATTATTTGCTAGAACAGAAAATACAGGATGTGCTGACAAGGACGAGCCATGAAAGGGGAATCTGAACTGCAAGAGTTAAGGATTGAAATGCAGCTGTCCCAAAGATCATCTGATCCAACAATCCACTCTTGTCAGAAGAACTGGGGTGAGACTTTACAGTACAACCGAGAACACTGACGACAAATAAAAGCAGAGCAAGCACATAAGTTCAGCTCTCCATATCTGGTGCAGAGCCCTTGGCTGTGCTGAGGAGCTCCAGCTCCTCCCTCCCACCTACCTTTTGCGTTATGGCCTCACAGGAGCTCCACTATCTGCTGCTCACTGATGCTCAGCCATGGTTTTTCACTCATGGCCCATTTCCTGCAATGCAGTTGGCCAAGAAGATTTTCATCTCCTCTTGGATGGACTCCCAGTAAATGGAAATTTAAGGGATGCCACCTGGATCAACACATCTAGGCTAAAAATACAAGGCTTTTGCATATCCATGAAAGAGGATGGTTCTCAAGCTGGTGATTGCAAGACATTAAAAGTCCCAGTGGATCAGCACAAGGGAAAGAAGGTTCCTAGCAGGCAGTGACCAGTAGATAACATGAATTAATCATGATTTTAAGTAAATTTTTGATCCTACTACCCTCTGTACCACTTTTTCCATTGCTTTTGATGGAGTGACCTTATTTCTGTTTCCCAGGCCTATAACTGGAAGAATACAGATAAATATAGAGAGAGATTGACAGAAAAAAAAGTGCATGGAACATTCAAACCTTAGGAAAAAAACTATTAATTAATTTTATTAATAACTCTAAAATAAAATACTCTAAAAGTTTAATATTAATACTTTTTTGTGGTCAGCAATAAAAACTGGATTACTTTCCACTTGGAAGCAGTGAGTTTGGGGCACCACAGTTTGTAATATTATTCCTGCTAACTGAGAACCAGCTCCCTTGTAATCAGTGGCTACACAGAGACGTTGCTGAGGAACAACACTTTTACTATTGCCAGTGAATGCCTCTGATTGAAGGAAGTTTTAATCAGAAGTTACATCTCAAAAGGAACAGTGAAATTGCAGAAGTGGAGCTTTTCCCTGGAAGAAGCTGTGGCTCAGCTGCCGGGAGCGGTGACGGGAAGCTCCGGCTCCTTGGGTGAGTTGCTGTTGTGAGCAGTTACAGCAATTGCCAGATTTTTCTCCTCAGGAAGGAGTGCCTGTGCAAATAGAGCAGCATCCAGATGTTACCAGATACACAGAGGTGCAGAGAGCAAACAACTTGGGAAGCAGAGCCATACAGTGGCACTGTTTCACGGGGAAAAAAGTCTATTCTTTGCCACTGCTAATGACAGTAGTTCATCTTTTCTCAGACTTCATTCCTCTGGGCATTCTTCCCTGCCTGCTGTGTGTGCCTTTCCTTCCGAATTTTTGGCAGTAAAATGATTCTGGCCAGCCAGCTTTATATATAATAATCGCCTTTGAGTATCCTGAGCACCCCAGCAGGGAACAGCTAAGTAGTCCCAAGCATGCAGATGAAGGGTTCCCTGTGAAGTATCAGATAAAAGGTCAAAAGATGAGGCCTCTCGAATGCCACTGGTTGCTTTGCAAGGCTCGTGCTGCAGGACATTGGTTTCCATCTGTGGAGTGGTTAAGGGCACTGTGATATTTATTTAATATTTGTAGAGGGGAAAGTGGTAAATATGTTTAAGCTGTACTTTTCTCTTCACAACTGAATGAGTACTTTCCCCTACAACAGTGCAAACTTGACTTTTGTCTAAGATTAATGGCAGGGATACTTTGTGTGGTTTAATACCACTTCAATTTAGCTCCACCAACCAACTGTTATTGTTATTACTTTAACATTTCTAACTGGATGTCACCTGTGCTACTTAAGCATGTCGTGGTAATGAATATTTAGTTGATTTAGTGATTAATTGAATTGATTTAATTATCTTGGGTAAATAATATTATATGCTAATGTAAGTTAACTTATTTCTTTTTAATCTCTTAGAAGCCTATATACTGCAATCAGATTCTTTAAATATTTACTGAAGCCCTTAGATGTAATAAATCTGATAGAATTATTCTGGAGTGGCAGTATAAGTTCCTTCTCTGAGCATTTATGGAAAAGATGGCCAAACTGTTCCTGCTATGATAGACATGGAAGGAAAAGGATTTTTGAGGCATTCCCAGGATTTCATACATACCCATGGTAATTCATGGGCTGAAGTTGCCTTTGTTGCCTGGCCAGGGAAGCGGTTCCTGCTACAGCTGGCCTCCCTTCTTCCCACCAGCATTCCCACAGCTCCCCTTGGGCAGAGAGGAAAGTGGGAGCAAGAGGAAGTGGCCCAGGAGAGGGGTAAAGTGGTTGGCGATGCAACAGTGGTAGCGGGAGGAGGTCACAGGATGCACTGGGACAGAGTGTGTGGTGAGGATTTCCTTTGGGAACACGATGTGTGGAGCCTGAGCAGAGGCTCAGCATCACTTCTGGCTCTGCTGCCCCAGCCACTGTCCTGACTTCCACAGCCATGACACAACAGTGTGTGTCTCCAAGCACGTGCTGTATATCCCAGTCTTGTGGCATCTTGCTCCAGTTTAGTCCTGTTAACATTTATAAAGAAAATGAAATATTTACTGCTTTAATACATGCAGGCCTTGGGAGTCTCATAAAAATTCTCTATTGATTCAGTTCTATACTAACCTATTACATAAAACTGCTCTAAAGATCCATAAAGTTTCTAATTCCTGGGAAGCTTGTATAAGTCTGTGTCTGCCTTTTATAGCATTTATAATATGTCATTGGAAGCTGCCTGGGTGTTTTGTTAGGCAGAGCTGTGTGTTCTTGGATGTGTCCTGATGCAGACAGTGCATTGTGTCTGGCTTAGCTTGAGCCTTCATTTAGAGCAAAACTAAGGGGAGATACTGGACAAGCCTTGAACAGGGTGAGATGCTGAAGGTTGTAGCAGGTGCTGAAGGTTGTAGCAGCTGCTGGGTGATGAGCTGTTCTGAAATTCAGGCCATTTCAAGCAGGTATTTGTGTGAGCATCAAACCCATTTAAAGTGCTTGTCCACCTTTGTGGGATGAATATTTGAAAATTTGACTCAACATCCACAGATGGTTTGTAGAACAGTTTTGAAGTTACTCTACGATGCTCATAAATTGTAGTGAAAGTATTCTTAGAAGTAGCAAAACTGGTATGAATGTATTTAATAACTGAGGTCAGTAGCAAATTTTCAAATACATAGGCTTTAGAAGCATCTCTTTTCTCAAAAAAAAAAAAAGAATTGGTAAAAACATTTAGATGCCTTGCAGTCTCCATAACAATGAATTACATGCTACCCTTTTTCTTTCTTTCTTTTTTTAATGCTGAGATGTCTGTACCCTCCAAGTGAGAAAAAGGATAAATCTGATCTGCTGTCTACCCTAAGTATTGCATAATGGGTTAACCTCACTGAACAGAGAATACTAATAGCAATCTGCCTGTCTAAATATATCGCCAAATACTTATTTCATCAACTTGATAGGAATTACAAATGCTAAAAATAATGATTAAAATTCTTATAATGAATAAAATTACTGGAAAGTAGGACTGGGGATGAGAAACCATTAAAATCAAGATATAATGTTCTTGCACAATATTTAGAAGAAGCCCCAAAGGCAATATTTACCTCACTAAAATTTTGGGGTATTTTCATGGTTTGCTAAATGCAGGAAAACCCCTCCACTGGAGAACATCAGCAGGATGTGAGCCATCCCTAACTTCTGACTAAGGACTGACATAAACAACACTTGCAGAGTGGCCAGTCTGTTCAGTATGGATGTCCTCAGAAATCCTATCACACTTGGGTGTCAGGGCTGGTTGAGTATCCTACAGATAACTCATTTTCAGGCCTGAGCTCTGAAAAATGTGCAACATGTGATAAAAGAAGTTAAAAAATACTCTGTTATCTCCTGATTCTGAGGCAAAAGGGAGTTCTTTAACATATATTAAGCAGTCTTTCCCAGACACTAAGCTGGGACAGCAATAAGCCCTTGAGCATTGCTTACAGCTTAGCACTATAATGATGGCTTATTGATACTTATATAACATTTTAAAGCATCCAGGTTCTTCACATTATTTGCAATACATGTACCTCTACAGCTCCATTCAATCATTTGCAGATATAACTAGGTGCACTGTGGAAGCCAAACCTGCTTTCACATTTGTGTGCAGGGAAATGAGACTTGAAGTTGCCTATTTTGGGGGCCTAACAGCCAATTCACACCAGCAGTTCTTTATAGCTGCCATATATCCTATTCTTGGAGGTGGCTTATTTTTAATTTCTTCAGAGCTGAGCCAGGCAGATTTTGGGCAAGTGTAGCCTGTGTTCAGATTTTGAAAATGTTTGCCAGAAGCAGAAGACAGAACATCCTTCTGCATGCAGAGTCCTGGGAAGACATGAGCTTGGCTGGCCGGGGTGGGAAGTTAGAACATGGCAGTGGAAGCTGGAGGAACATCAGAGCTTGGAGGAGGGACAGCAGAGGCCACAAAATCAATAGTCATGTAAGCATAAGCAGAACAGCTGGGTCCCCAGCAGGGCTTGTGGCCCTGAGTTAGGGAGTGGGAAGTCTGGCTCGGGGTATAGATATAGTCAGAGTGAAGATATTGAAGCAGAAGGGCATTGTGGTGGGGACAGGACTATATGGGAAGGTGTTTGGGAAAGAGGAGAGTGGGAGATGTGGGACAGAAGCACTCAGGAGCTCAAGTCTGTGGGATATGGGAGGCTTTGGGGTAGAAAGGCTACACAAATATTGACAAAAAGGATGGACGTGGGTTTGGGGCAAGAGCTCAGGGAACAGGCACTGTGGGGCACAAGGGTTGTAGGTGTCACAAACCCACTCCATGTGGGCACCTTTACCAGAGACACTGGCTTGGGAGCTGGCACAGCTCTCCCACCCATTCCCTGCACTGCCTTCCCTGCCTGCCACACAGGCAGAGCACGTGAACTCAAGGCCCCCAGAGTCTGCTTTTGGGTTAAATTGTGCTATTTCAACATCCAGGCTTTTTTGTTTGAATTTAGGGGCTATTCATATACATAGGCCTGTCAGCTTAATATGTAGTCCTTTACATCCACATTTCATTTTCTCTGAACAACAGAGAAGACTGAATTAATTCGCCTTAGCCCTTGGTTGCCTAAAGCGTCCAGGTACAGTGTAAAATAACAGCATAAACAGAGCTTTACTTCTATTAGGAATTGCAAGCTGAATTTATAAAATAGTGATGGGAACTGGAAATCTTTCTCTTTTATATCAGTGGGAAGATGTGCCTTTTCAGTTCAGGAAGCATGTATTTTGAATTGAGCGAGACAAAAACAAATATTAAAAAAATATCTTTTTAGACATAAAGAAAACACAAAGCAATTCTCTTTGTAACCTCCTGCATATAAAACACCTGACATGAAACACTGAATGGCAGCTAGAAGACAAGGTATGCAGGAAAATGAATTCATTTTCTCTTCTCTTACCTGTCACTTCAGACTGTTGATTCAAAATCTGGCCCCAGAGCAGAGGTTGGGTCAGAGAGAGGCTTCAGTGCCTACCTGCCACTGAGCTCTGAAATCCAAGATGCAGAGTCCTCTGCCTGGGTGCTGGAGCTGTCTCTCAGCACTTGCAGATGTGCACTGTTGTGACAGGTTTGGGGGTAGGTAGGCACTTACATTTAATCCTTGCTTCACAAACTGAGACTCTGTCTTCCTTTTCTCCTTTCTCGGGCCTCAGAGCAAACCTAGTGATTTGGTCTCCGCACCAAGTACAGCTGACAAAAGAGGTAATAATGTTTGTTCCCTGCTCTCCAGCAATGAAGCAGTCAGGGAATTTTCTTGGGATGTGGAAGGCCTGGATGTACTTATTGCTTTTGTTGTGCCATGTGAATTTGTAAGTTTGGGCTATGCTGGGCTGTGTGAGGACCCTCAAGTCCTTCTGCTCAAGCTGTTCCACTTTGCCTGACATAATTAAATATTAATTGGGCCAGACTGAGAGTAAATGATTTTTTATAGCCTGGCAACTAGGCCACTAGCCCAGGAGAAGAAAATCTCAAATCCTAGCACTCATATTTTACAACTGGAAGCATAAAACTATATTTAAGCATGTGAATGTTAGATTTTTATTTTTTTTAGCATATAGATGTCGCTTCTTTCAACTTCACCATACTAAGCATTTTTGAGGACCAATCCACCTTAGTTGGATGCCTAATACATTGAAGCTTATGGCCGCATTAAAAAACCAAACCAACCAACCAACCAACACCCTATACCTTTCAGCTGACTTTGAAGAATGTGAGAACAAAGGTCAGCTCAGTCTGATGCTGCAGGAGATGAGTCACTTTGGAATTTTTTCAAGAAAATACAGTGAGTTGCTATAAATCATTGCCTTAATTGCCCAGTTTGAAACAAGAGGGCTGCTATTTCTGGAAGCCTCATTGAGAGCACTTATGTTTCCAGACAGACCTTTTCTTTCATAAATTCCATCAAATAAAAAAATTATGGTTTCTTATAATATTCAAGCCTACATTTCCTGCCTGTATAAGGCAGTGTCTGATTGTTTAAGGTAGACTTTCCAAGATGTGTGTTTGTGCCAGGTGTAGGCAGAGCTTAACCCACAAGCTGCAGAACACACAAACCCCTTGTCCTGGTGCGACGCCACAGCTGACACTGGAGTTGGGTTTGGGAGGGGTTTGTATCCCATGGGAATTCCTCCTGTCTTGTGTCCCGTGCACGTGTGATGGAGCAGCGTGAGCCAGCACAAGTAGCTGGGATGTCCACGTCTATTATGGCTAAGACACATGCCTGTTGAGCACAGACTTTTCATTCTGGCAAGTTGCAAGCAAAAGCTTTAGCCTTGCAGAGGCTGGGACCTGTGGGCAGGCACAGGGAGCTGCTGGTGACTCCCCCAAAGGCAGGGAGACCCTGCAGAGGGACCTTGATAAATGAAAGAGCTGGGCAATCACCAACCACAGAAGTTCAACAAGGGGAAGTGCCGGATTCTGCACCTGGGATGGGCAACCCCAGATGTATGGACAGACTGAGGAATGAGATGCTGGAAAGCAGGGCCATGGAAAGGGACCTGGGGGTCCTGGTTGATGGCCAGTTGGCCACGAGTCAGCAGTGCCTGGAGCCAGGAGGGACATCCCTGTCCTGGGGGGCATCAGGCAAAGCATCACTGGGTGAGGGAGGGGATTGTCCTGCTCTGCTCTGCACTGGGGCAGCCTCACTGGGAATATTGGGGCAGTTTGGGGGGACACGATGTAAGGAAGAGATAAAGCCATTAGAGAGTGTCCAGAGGAGGGTGACAGAGATGGGGGAAGGTGTGAGGAGAGGCTGAGGGCACTTGGTGTGTTCAGCTGGAGAAGAGGAGACTGAGGGGAGACCTCATTGCAGGGCCAACTTCCTCGGGAGGGGCTGGCTCCCAGACACCCTGCTCTGGGACTGGCCAGCCAATAGGGGTTTTTCACAGTTTAAATAATTGAACCAGCATTGCTGAATAATAAATGATTTTAAACATTTCATAAAATTTAGTTATTAAACATTAATTTTTTTTAAAAAACTTTCAATATCTTTTTTTCTGCTAAGAATTTATGTTCAGTGGTTTGCTCTAAAGACCCAATATCAATTATCTCTTCCCTGAAAAGCACTTTTAACTCAAATGAAATATATAAAAATACAGCTCCTCTCATTATTCTAGATGCTTACAGTAGGTGAAAGTAGATAATATTTTTGTTTATGAAATAGATGCTACAATGTCTGCCTGTCTTTTTGAATTGAAAGACTGGGCTGCTTGAAAGGGAGGGGATCTTGTTCTTCACCCTCAAAAATGAAGTGGTGTCATACTCAGTTCCTAGGCTTTCTCAAGCATTCTGTGAATGTATGATGTGCTTCATATTTCTCATGATACAAATCTGACAGTAAAAATAATGCTTAGCCCAAATTATTCTTAAGATTTCAGAAATGCACAAACCAGAATCAAATGAGATGTTGATTTTATGATTTCTCTCTTTAATAAACTGTCCTGTTTTTTAATAGAATCAGGGAAGGCCTTTGCAGATGGACACCATTCCATGTCCAGTACTTTTTCTTTTGCTACAGAGGTTCTTCATTAAAGATTCACAAGATATACCTTAATAATTTACATTGCTTTAATTCACTGGGCACAATAGTTAAGGTAAAAAAGACTACAGGCATTCAGGCAATAGAAAGAATATGTTCCAGAGAAAGGGCTTTATTAGAGCCACTCTCTTTGAATAGCAGATTCTCTCTGTGTGTGTATCTACATTTTAATGTTGGCTCGTACTTGTCTGTTCTCTGTAGGTGGTTTCCCATTTTAAGATGCTAGATTGATAGTAGAATTATTTGCTGTTTAATAAACTCTGGGCCATTTCCACTCAAGTCAGTGGAAAAAAGAGTCTTTGGTATTTTACATCCTTACCTCATGTTAAAGTGAAGGGTCACAGAGGAATGTACTCTTGACCCTGGAGGAGAGAAGCTTATACATTTTCTCAGCTATTCTCACAGTGATTCATGACAATGCAGAGTACTTAATACAATATGGTTTTCAGACAGTCATCTAATAAAATATGTAGCTCATGAACTTTAGCTCTATAAACAGAGGTCGCTGCCTCGTGGGAACTTCCCTCATTTCAGTCTGTGAAAATACTGCTGTGTGTTGTAGGTCTGACATAGCCCTTACTGGGACATTCTACAGAGGACAGTCCCCATCTGCAGAGGTGAAATAATCTTAAATACTGAGATTATCTATACCGTTGCATCCAAATAATGGAAGAGAGTTTTGAAAACACATGAGAAACCTCACTGCATGGTTTGCTAATGTCCTAGTAATAGTTTACATACATGAGTACTAAGCCAGTGACTTCTGTGCAAATCTGGTCATCAAAATGCTGCCTGCTGCACCAGAAAAGAGGAAAAACAACAGCAGAGAACAATGCTGAAATCTGAAACTTTGAATTGAGACCTTAAAATTTAAACTTTATGGTGCCTAATTGTTTTTCAAGGTTACAGGTATGGAAATTAGACTGGAAACGTCTGTTAATGCTAAATTATTGTGAATTTCCTACAAAATGCATACTGTAATGTTGTAGTCTGTGCTTCCAGATGCAATCATGTCTACAAAGTGTATTTGTCAAAGTTAATATTTGATATTCCATGCAAAAACAGTGGCTTTCACTGTCTTTTTAAAGCCAGAAAAATTATTAAATAAATGCTTGGACAGACAGCAGTGTCTGTGCAGATGGACCTTGTAATCTTCATTGGTACAGGGGAATATGTTGGCATATTCCAAAAAAGAGTGATAATATATTTTGCCCAAAATATGACCTTCTAAATGACAATATAGCAAGCTTGCTATTGGTGCAAGAGTTTTCTTGTCCACTTCTTACTGCTGATATTTGAACATAGCCAGATATAAAATCAACACAGGAACAGGTTTCCCTTTAGCAAAATCCTGTTGTTGTGAATACATCAACAGAAAACATCACAGCATTGAATGAAGGCTAAATTCTGTTTATATTATCTTCGAGTGTTATCTCTCAGATAAGCAAATCTTATTAAAAATATCCTTTGTTAATTCCATCAGAATAATTATAGAAGAAAACAATCACAATTACATTGTAATTTCTCTGAAAAGTAATAACCCAGAACTTTGTCTGACATCTATATTAGATTATTGCAAGAAATTGCAAATGAATTAAAGTAAACTCTTCAGGCTTCCTACTCTGAAAGTCTGAAACCAAAAATTCCTCTTTTATAAGTCACTGGTGCTTTAAAGGCATTTCTGCATTCCCAGAAGGTGAACCTCAGATTCTTCACATCAGATGTGGAACCAAATCAGCTAAAATAGCTGTTTTCGGGAGTTTGGGGCTTTTTCCCCCTCGCCATCCCTAGCATGTATCTTCAACATCAGCATCTTTTGCAGGGAAACACACAGTGGCTGAAATTGTTATTTTCTGTTGACTCATGTAAAATACTTGTCTGTAAAGTGGAAGGTCCACACTGATGCCTTCACACCTCAATACTACGTTTGTGATGCTCAGGGCTGAATCCACACAGAGGTTAAACCCCTTCAGCCTGCAGGCAGCAGGAGGGTTTGGAGGCAGAGGACTGCCTTGTACCAAATAATGGGATAGAGGTGGCCAGTGGGCAAGTCATGCAGCCTCCTCTTCCACAGGATACCACAGGTGGATTTAGAGGAGTCCACTGCAAATGCAGCCATTGGAAATGCCAAATCCAAGAACATTTGTTGGGCAGGGGCTGCCCCTTGAGTGGCTGCAGGTGAACATTTTGCCACCTCCCCACTATTCCACGGCTCCTGCTGAGCCACCACGTTCCTGCTGGCACTGCTCGTCTGCTCCCAAATGAGGCATCCTGATCATCAAAACTGCTGAGCATCCAGAAATTCTTACTCATCGCAGTGGGAGCTGTGGGATAAGTGGTCTGGAAAATGAATTGATATGTCTCTTTGCTTGAAATAGCATCTCAGGAACTCCTTTTGAAATGCTCATCTTTAAATTCTTTTCTTTCTCCTTGGTTGTGTCTGAACTGCTCATCAATTTAGGAACTTCTGATTCAGTTGATCAGTGTCCTGACAACAATCCTACTCAGAGTGCAGTGTAAATCCTCCACTGGACTGCTCCTCAGGCAGGAAGTAGAGGTATGCAAGGAAATAAAGGTAGTCCATAGGAATGCAGTGGTTGTTTTATTCACAGTTCTCCAATGGGAAGAGTCCCTTGTGAATCCACTTGCCTGGCCAGCAGTCTGCTGCTGCATCAACAGCCTGTCAGAGGACATCCCACAGCACACAGACACCCCTACACCACAGGTCTCCCTGGGGCTGGCTGCTGCTCCCAGAGTTTCCCACTCCTGGCTGCAAGACTGGGATCTTGAAAACTGGCACCAAGGCATGACTTTGGGAAACCCTTCTCAGTGTGCTGATCAGTTATGTGTTTGGAGTTCCTTCATTTCAGATCTTTCTGTTGTGAGGTTTAAGGTTTATTTCAATAGGAGAATTAACTTTTTTCCAATGACATTTTGCCTGTGGTTTTTAATGCAGTGGGAATTCTGAGCTCCTGTGAGATGTAGGCCTGTGGCTTGTGCTTTCTGCAGCAATTTATGATTGCTGTCGCTGGAGTTTCTTGTTTCTGCAGGCAAAGAGTTGATCTTCCTTCCATTCACCCACCAACCAAGCAAAGTCTCATCCATCCATTAGCAGCAGAGAATACCATTTTTCCCACGTCCTGGCTTTTCTGGCAGCTGCAGACAAACGACGGTCTTGCTAATAGTCCCTCTGTTCCAGAGATTAGTGCTTTAAGCATGTGAAAACAGTATTTCTCAATTTATTTTGACAGAGTTTTATTTGTCAAGTTTACAGAAAGCTTAACCAAGTCATGCTGTGACACCCCTTTCAAAATCATCCTTAACTGGTTCGAGTGAAGAAGCTTGGTGTTTTTTCTCCCCGTGTGTCCTTTTGCTGGTATTTTGCTCTTCCACCCACCTAACACCAAGCACACTGTAGATTTAAAATACAATTTTTTTATTTCTTTCTTCTGTGATACACCTATCATTGTATTAGAAAAAAGATTGACTGCAACTATATCTGACTGCAGCACAATTCTATAGCATGAGAAGTGACTTAGGAAATGTTGGAAAACTCTCCTTCATAACCATTTAAACCTAAATTTTTCATTCTTAAGAGGCAGAAACAAATGGGCTGTAACCATATATAAATTCTGGAGCGCAGGAGGAAGTTTCTACCAAAGGATTGTGAGATTTGGGGCAGCTCCCAGCAGGACTAATGAGGGGATCTGCTTGTGAGATGGGAAGAGTTCACTTCATGAACCTCACTGTATCCCATGGCTGTCTGCAGGAGTGGGTTAGAGCAGGTGATGCTCAGGCATAATGGCACTTCTGTCTCTGTCATTGGACAGGTACTACAGCAGCCTCTAAAAGCCATTGACTGACTGGCTCACCTGCTGAGGAGGGTTTGTGGGGAGGTGGGGATGTGAAAAGGTGACTGGTTGCAGTTACCACTGTGGATTCCTCTGTGTGAGGCTTGTCAGGGAAGACCAGAGGTGTGCCTCAAACGTTAGGCTTGCCAGTAGCTTTTTCTGAAAGCAAACTCCAAACCCTCCGGCAATCAGTTGTATCCTTTAAGCTTCTGTAAACACCCAGGAGCTCTGTTCAAACCCATCAGAAAGCAAGGAGTATCCTCAGGGGAAAGGGTAGCAGGAGAAGAGGAACACTGAGAACTACAGCAAGCGATGCCCCATCCTCCCGTGCTTCGGTTCTGCAGAGTACACAGCGCTGATCCCCCGCAGTGTTGAGGGATGAGCAGTGACAGTCTGAGCAATGAGATGTCTTCCTGAGGCAGCAGAAAAATCAGGCCCTGGGCAGAAAGACTAACGCTGACACCCTCCCAAAACAGGGCAGGCAAAGCAGCAAGAGGCTTCCTACAGGGAGTAACGCTGTGCGGAGACGAGATGGAGCGGGTCATTAGCAGCCTCTCTGTCGTGTTTAATAGCAAAAAGCATTCGCAAACATTTAATTAAAATGAATTTAATGGCTGGATTTAAGCTGTTATTCCAGAAGTTAAATGCCAGTTACCAACGTGTTAAAATGCACAATCAGCACTGCATAAATAAATACATCTATTGGCCTAATCTGTAACTATAGTAATGCTGTGCACTCAGTAGAATTGTGCTGGGGGGCCCTGGCTTTCAACTGCTATTGCAAGAGCTGTCATCTATCACATTTTCTTGTCATGTTCATACTTTTGCTATTGTTCACTGGTTAAGAAGGAGGGCCTTTTTTATTTTCTGAGCGACTCTGGGAATTAGGGAAATAGAGAAAGTAGACACCAAAATTTTAATGTCCTAGGTGATAGTCCTTGTTAGGGTAAAAAGACAAATCTCTGGATTTTTCAGTTTGGGAGGTTAAATTAGACTCTATAATTTTGATTTTAAAAGGAAAGCTAGACCATTTGGAGTCATTGTGGAGCCTGCTGCAGGCTACGAGGCTTTGCAGGAATTCCTTGGTGTTTGCTGATCCTGCAGAAACGACCTCAGCAGACCAGCTGTCACGTCTGTCCAGTCTGGCATCTTGTCTGCAAGAGGGGCTGACACTGTATGTGACAGAAGATACATGTGCTGTACCTCTTTGTTAAAAAGATTAAATTCTCCAAGTATAGAAACATGAAGCTGCGTGACGTTCTGAGGCTGTTGTCAAGCAGAAGTCAATTATGAAAGAGAAAATATCAACATTTTTCTGCAATATTTTATCAGAAAAAGCCAATTTAAGAAAGCACTTCAATGAATAAGCACTTCTGAATAATGGCCTGAACTCCATAAAGTGTTAAAGTTGCCAGAATTCTTGGGACAGTGCTGAGGAGTCCACCCTGCTCGCCAGTCTCTTACATTAGCCTCACGTGTTTCCAAGGTTTTGTTCTTCCCTTGGGATGTAACATTTATTAAGTGAAATCACTGGGAAACACTACATTATCAAAACTTTAATGAATCGCTTCCTGTTACTTGTTGACCTTGCAGGTTTCTCATTAACTCTGAACTAACCAGTAGGCACAAAACTGTTGATTCAAGATGCTGTAACATCTTGACATGGATGAAACTTAACCTGGGAAGCTCCTCTCGGGTCAGGAAGTGGTCCAACTTTTAATCTAGTGTGGGGAAAAAACCAACTAGGAAATAAGTGACTTGGAGTACATCTTATAAAATATTAAAGAAATGCAAAGCCAAGTTAGCAAATGTTTTCCTCAGCAGCTGAGTGCTCTGTCTCTAGCTGAGACACTTTCCTTGAGGAATCTGCTGAGACCATCCATGATGCCACTGCTGGGGCTGGGGTCCCACTTCAGTGCTGGGAATATCCCCTCTCTCCCCTTCCCACCACCAGTGCCCATGGACTGCTGACCACAGAGGGGAATGAGGCTCTGAGTGACACCTGAGCTGGCTCTGTCAGCACCTCCCATCCCATCTCCCACATTCACTGTGTCCAGGGAAGGAGTGTTGTTTCTTTGGGGATTCTACACCCCAAAGACAAAGCTGTCCCAGAAAACGCCTGGAAATGTTCAGAAATAGGCTCAGCTGCAGGGAAAAGTAGAAGAAGAAAGACTTTGAGTGATGACTACCTATTTAAATGTAGGTAATTAGGGTTTTAAAGCATATTGGTGAAAGAAGTCTGCCAGAAATAAGTACAAGAAGAGTTAGCACATTTTATAGGTCCAATAAAAAATGGAGTCACTTAACCCTCTTGGATGTGTGGGCTCCTTCAGCTTATCTTTCAGCTGTACTGGTGGTGGTTTGTTTCTTCCCATGCTTATTTAAGTACTTGCTGATTGAAATGAATTTGAAATGGGCTGCAGACATCAGGTATTGTTACATGTTGGCCTTTGACACCAGCAGACAGTGCATTTGACATGCAGATACACTTCACGGGCTCTCATCTGACTCATTTCCCATATTCTAATTCTTAGATGGCAGAAGATCTTATGGAGGTCACTTCAGCCTCTGAGCGTTGCCTGTTAAATGGGGACAGGAGGGAGGATAACATAAACAGTGTTCATCTGTACGTGAAAAGGTCATTTTGATAAACAGATCAAAGGCTTCATCTCAAGTAAAGAACTGTTCTATCACCGAGATTTTAACACAAAGAGCATAAATGGGAATCCCAATTAACCAAGCTGGAGAACCCTGGTGGTCACCTTACCTGCACTCATTCCCCTAGGAGAAACCTGGCCCTGAGCTGTGGCCACTGATACCACACTCCAGCACAGGGATGGTGCTTCCCACTCCACATCCAGCTTTCCAGCCCTGCATCCCTGGGGCTGCTGAGAGCAGGTAACATGAGAGAGGGCAATGTGACAGTGGGTTATGCCCAGCCACTCCCGAGGTGTGTGCCAGAGAGCAGCCTGCTGGGGAGCTGGGAATGAAGATTTTGATCATGTGTAGTTCCAAAGGGCCTTGTAATTCATTGTGAGCAAGGCTGCGAGAGCATCCCAAATCCAATTCCAGTTACTGCACCGTGCCCATCTAAATCCCCCCGACATGTTATTTGGATATTGTGCTGCCTTATAGATTCTCCATAAACTGCCAGGCAGGGCTGCTGTGTGCAGCTAAATTATTGCTGTGCTGTAACACAGAAGCTGCCCAGAAACTGCCTGTGCACAGCAATATACAATTTTATACAGAGTTTGTTTTTTAACAAGAGAGGTTGTCTATGCTTTTATGATCGTGTATGGGTGCCAGGTCTGGGCACCTTCATTAATTTTACTCTGTCATCTACTGAAGATACCATATATTGCATTTATTGGTTGTCCATTGTGATTGATTGTGACCGTGACTCGGAGAGATGTAGATATTTTTTTAATTTTAATTCTGTGCGAGTCTTCATCCAACAGCAGATTAGTTTTGAAGAACAGGTGTGCTGGAAGTGAAGCACTTGAAATTTAGAAGATTGGGAAATGGTGCTTTATTGTCAGAGCTCTTCTGTGTCTCTTCTCATCACCACCTTGGCAACGTGCTTCTACTTGAAGGCTTGTCATCATCACAACAAATTTGTGTCCTCATGTCTTGCTCCAGACCAGTTTCTTTCCAGTTACTGATATTGATCTGATAAGTGCTGAGAGAGAATTCACGCTGCTGTTACAGTATGTAGTGACTGGCTGCTTTTAAATCTTTTGTCCTGTCATAGATGAGGAAGATTTCACCAAAATAAATATCATGTCATCATATTTATAGATATAGATGATATATTATATATCATGTTGTTATAATTGGTTGTAGCTAATCAACAAAATCTACCATGTAGACTTTAATCTAGGCTACAAAAGAAAAGACCTTATCTGGCAAGAAGAAAACAATCATGTTCTTCAAGATATCTTTGAGACAGCAAGAGACCAAATGAAGAAGCTGAATAGATTTAATAAAATTCAATATTATTCCTTTGGTTTATTCAAGACTTTGCAAATTACTATCCAGGCTTAATGGCATTCACTGACATCATGACAACAGAGGATGCTCCACAGACAGAAAGGGGAATTAGAAGTATGCAAGGTTAACCGAAATGATGCTGCCTGTAATAACCCACTGGAACTAGACTGTCACTCATCTTCTCCTTCTGCTTCCGGATCCTGATTATCCTGTCAGTTGTTCATATACTTCTTCCATCAGCTTCAGTAAGAGGAAGGTGTGAAAAAGATGGACAAGGTGATCATATATTTCAATTAAATATACTAAATACTGTAAATATAGGGTGTGACATGTCCCAGATTATGCGTACGTCATGATATATCATTTTACTGCCAAAGGATATTAGATGATACAGGCTAATGCAATGTGAAATGACACAGCCTAACTACAAGGGCCATTTGATGCAGAAAGATGTGTTTAAAGAGCAATGTGATGAATCCACCATGTGCAATGATTTTTTAGCAGCGTATCCAGCCTGTTTGTGCTCAGAGTTGTGAAGATGTTGGACTCTCTCCCATTCCTGGGGCTCTCTGCTCCATGGCCACTAGCCTGTCTTGGTCTGGCTTATGGCTGGAATTTGGTGCTTCATCTCACTGGTCTTTGACAGGGTGACATGTTTCAAATGAGTGCCAGAAGCCACTTGTGATCCATTGCCATAATTAAGTTTGGATAACCAGACTTTTTCCGGTGCAATTATTTTTTCCTTTCCTTGTTTTTTCAAGCTCCTGAACAAATAAGAGAGTAGGTAATGTTTGCTGGGGGAGTCATTCCCACTCCTTCCTTTCAGAAATTTGACTATCCGTCTTCCTTCTGTGCATCCCTTACATATTTTCTTTCCATCCCATAACTGCAGGCAGCTGCATTTTCCAAAATGCAGCAGTGAAAATGGAGCTGAAACAGCTTTGCATGCAGAGGTAGAGGCCATCTCATGAAGCACTTCTAGAAACACGTAGGACCACACACACAAAAAAAGAGTAGAAGTGTCCACAGGAAAATCTGAACAGTTTAACAGCGGCAAAACCCACCCAAATTGTCATGTGCTACTTTGTGCAACTTAGCTGACTTCATGGCCAGGCTGTTTTTCTTGGTCTGGTGCTTGGGGAGGAGAACTGCACATGCTGCAGATGTCCTGTCACGTTATGTCTCTCTCGGGCAGCCATGGTAACTTAAAGGAAAAAGACCATAGTGACATGTCCCAAAACAAACTTAACCAAGTTCTCTAAAGCCAAGTGAAAATGGGGTTCCAGCTGGGCTTTTCATCTGTGCATTTCAGGCCAAGAGCTAGAACAAGGCTCCCCGTCACATATGAGAAGGTGAAGTGTTTGGGGAGCTTGGCAGAAATTTAAGGGAGCAGCAGAAGAATGAAATGGGTTTTTTGGTTTGGGTTTTTTTTGTGAAGTTTTGAGATCATTGTACAAAGTTTTGGATCTGAGACAAGTCAGTGGGGCTGACGAGGAAGTCTTAGCAGAGTCTTGAGCTCTGGTATTTTTGTGGGTGCTATCAGCCAGAGAGCTTGGAATAGGAATATCAGTGGTGTGTGCTAACTGGGACATATAAAAGCAGCTCTGCTGCTGTATCCTCCTAAACATGTAAGTTTACATCTAGGAAATTTAAACTTGTGAGCACATGTTTGCAAAATGAATAGGAGCAAGCACATTGCCATTCTGGGGCTGACTGACTACCTAAAACTCCATTGTTTTCTGGTAGTTCTCAATCAGATGCTGGGAAATTTTCGCACAGTTACTGTTGGTCGTGTGAGTGCTGGTATGTGCTGACAGTGACCTGGATCAGAACAATGTTTAAGGAGTTATATGATGAAAGTCAACAGTAATCCCAGCCCTGAAAACTGGTGTAGTGAGGCTGGAGAGATTGGCCACTGCTCCATACACCCCATCCCACCTCTTGCCTCCTGAGCTTAGGCCTGACACAGTGCAGGATCACAGACAGAGCCCTGCTTTTCCAGAAAGCATTATGCAGAGCTAAATAAATGTCAGTGCTGGTTTTATGTAAATTAACTGTATGTGGAAAAAAGGAACATGATCCCTGCTGTCAGGGATCAGTCTGGGGGTGCCAGGGAACGTGATGGAGCTGGGACACATCTGGCTGTCTCGAGCTGAAGCCTGATTATGTTCAGACCTGAAGCAGAGCCAGTGGGAGCTGCAAGGCTGGGCTGACTCTGAGAGTGCTCCTGGGGTGTCCTCGCATCACTGTGGTGAGCAAAGAGCTGCCAACAGCACTGACCTGAGCCTGGAAACTGGAGATACATAGCTGTGTGTAGTAATATGTCAAGGGAAAAGAAAAATGGAGAGTGCCATTACAGGCAGTGCTTTGCCTTTGCTCCTTCAAATGTCTTTGGCTTTATCTATCACTGCTCTGTAGGGAACGGGAGGCAATGAAGTCTTGGGGGTATTTTCAGCACAGGCTAGGTTTGTCAGGTTTTCATTTCCAGTGATGGCCAGGAGTGTGCTCCTGCCTGCTGTAGTGGGAGCATCCTGCAGCTCCCCGCTGCATCCGGGCAGCAGGGACAGGGTGCAGGTCTGTGGCCAGCAGTGGAGGGGGTGGAGTGGCCACAGGGGCTGGTCCCTTAGCTTGGGTGCCAAGAGGCTGCAATGCCAGGCAGTAGTTTGAGTCTGATTTGTGTAATGGGCTTTTTTGCTTGTGATTACTGCTTCTAAGGTCTTAAATTAAGGCTTTTTTCATATTATCAACATGTCAGTGCTACTGCCCTTCCATTTTTCTCTGGGTCCAATGCTTCCCAAACTAGTACTGAGGTGTGCCCAATTCTGTGGCTTATGTAGGGAGGGAGATGCTTAAGTATGTTTTTAGTGGATTTACTGTCATGTTCTTACACAGTCCATAGTTGCTCTAGACAGCAACAGTACTGATCTGTATACACAACACTGAGTAAAAATGGTAAGTCTGTCTCCAGGTCTCCACAAATGCTGCATTAGCCAATTCCTACTGGAGGGTAGTTTGGGTTGGGGTGAGGGAGGGCAGTAAGTCTCTTTGGACTCATTTCTTAAGCAGTGACTTCCACTGAAGTTTGAGGACAGGGTAAAGTGTCCCTAAATTATTAATCCTGCTCTGAGTAGGGAAAATTTATGTGTTGCTCATGACTTTGGAAAAAAAAAGGTGTCTCCTTGGCCAATGGTGCACTTTAACAAGTCAGAGCCTAGCCACTGTTGGCCTGAAAATGGCAGCAGTTTCCTTTGTACCTGACTCTTGCATTAAATCTTGTTCTTAAACTCTTGGTTCACTAACATGCAGTTAATCATTTGGCAATTAATTTAGCAGACATCTGTCGTTTTGCATATTTTTGAACGTAATAACAGTTGCAGCCATTGGAAGAGACCATTTGCCAATGAGTCTGAGATAATGCGATGGAGTCTGTTCATTCCAGGCACAAAACAAACAGAGACAGCACTTTCATCCTTGAGAGGAACCTTTCAAGTGCATCCAAGAATTCCACAGGGCAAACGCCATGTCTGTGCATCTGTGTCTCCAAGCTATAGTCAGGCTTTCTTCCATTTCTCTTTGCCTCTAGGGATCCAGTAGCCACAGTGTGTCTGAACTGATCGCTTACCACCAGAATTAGCTGTGTTTTGGAGATCTTTGATATCTTCGGCTCATCCCTCTCAGCAACATCTGAGGCAAGACTCTAATTAAGGACTGTTGTCTCTTCTCTTGGAGGTTAGTATTCTTGTGCTTCTGTGGCCTCTGCTTTGAGACTTCCTGACTAATGTCAAGGACTGAGCAAATTACTCAGAGCTTCTTGTCAGCGATGTTCCTTTTCAAAAGTTTAATTAGCAGAGAATAACACAGTCTGAAATAAATGCAGCCAACCTAAAATCCAGCTCTTGTGAAGGGCTTTGCTTGTTAGCAGTAAGGCTCTTAGGACTATATCTTCTTTTTGAATGGTGCAAGCTTAAGACAGGTTGGAGAACTCCATAATCAATGAGTCCCAAAACTGCTTTTACACACACCTGCAGACAAGCTAAAAATATAGAACATCTGGTATGTGTGTATGTAGATATAAAATGAGCTTTTTTTTATTTTTCCTTAGCACTGAGTGCTGCTATGTGAGCTCAACCAACATAATGTTGCTAGTGTTCTTTAGAACTAAATCAGTCCAAAAGTGCGATTAATTCTTTGATCATGGAGTATTACAGGCCATTCTGCAGCACTTTGGAACTCTCAGGTCTGGAACAGGGACCACATATGCATCTTTATTATTATCTTGTGATGTGGCAGGAATTATTGTTTGAATCTGTTCAAGTGTTCACAAACCTCAGTGAAGCTGGTGGGAAAAGTTTAAAATAGATAAAAGAAAGTGCTTCTTCATGCAGTGGGTGGTGAACTTCTGGATCGTGTGGCCATAGGTGTTTGTAGGGTTAGGCAGTAGGAGCAGGTGGAAAGAGGGGTTAGTCATTCATGGACCAAGAGTCTATAAATGGATACTAAGAGGACTGAGCAATACACCCTATGACATTCTCGGTACAACAGCTTTAGGGGAGTAAAAAGTAAATGGAGAGCAGAGAGTGACTAGATTGACAGCTCTTCTATAAGTAGTTTCTCCTGTTGCCACCGAGTCAGGATCTTGGGCCCTGTGAAGCATCGGTCTGACCCAGGAAGCAGTTCCTAAATCCTCCTGTTGTTCATATAACTTGTACTCGAGCAGTGCAGGTTGTCAGGTACAGCCTTGGCCCTAGAGGTCCAGTCCTTGTCAAATCTGCAGTCAGAAGTGGCCTCTCTCTGGAGCCTCCTTGCTGGCTCAAGGAGCACAGGCTGTTTGAGAACACAGCTGAGACGTATCGGCCACTCTGTCGGGAAAATGGTTACCTTGACTTTTCCAAAGGAGCTGTACTTCATCATGCAAATAGCAAGGATCATTTCTCACCAAGCCTCTTACTTTCAGAGGTGATATATCTCTAGCCATTTCCATTAGTTCATTGTCCTTCCCCGGCACTGTCCTTTGGCTCAGCTGCTTGGCTTCAGCCTGAGGTGAGATGGATCTGAGTGGCATTTGGCTAACATGCTCTGAAACACTCAGCTCATCTCAAAGTCTCTGCAAGTACTAGCTGTTTCTACAGCCACCTTTTTTGGAATGAACAGGACAAATCAAGGGCAGTAAAAGCCTAAGCAAAGGGCTCTGTTTCCCTTCTGTAGAGACAACATACGGAATTTACGAGACCCACATCTTGGATTTCATTTTCCCTCTTGAATCCCTGCAGTGCTGCAAGATACTGCTTGCTTTGAATGGGAATTTTCTTTTTTCATTCCCATCGCTTCGTACTGTGCATTCTGTGATATCCATCTCTTCTATCTGTTTTCACAGAGCTTATGCAGTCAGAAATTTCTGTTTAGGGCCAGATCATCAGCTGACAGACACTGCTCAGGCTCCAGTGAAGCTATATTGACATTCTTTGGCTAAGGAGAGCTGGGACAGTATCTCTGAGAACAGAGTGCAAAGTGCTCCATATTTCTTTTGCTGGTTCAATGCTTGGAAGAAATCCAGCAAAAAAAACAATGTGAATTAAAAATGGAAACTACTTCTCCAGCCCTCTCTGCTTGCTAGCTTAGTGATCACATGAATTTACTGGGCATGCCTTTTGCTTAGTACAGTGCAAACATCTCCCCATGTGCAACTTGGTGTTAAAGTGTGAAAAATCAGTCTTGGTCTTGCTTTCTTATGACCCTGTCACCACAGCTGACTGTACCTTATCAGAGAGAGCACCTTTTATGTGACTGTACCCCAATAAAACTCTCGCAGGTCTCAGTGCTTTCCATTAGCCCGCAATGCTCACTGATTGCATTGATTTCATCATTTCCAAGGTGCAGATCAAAGGCATCTCAGCACATCTAATACACAATGCAGACCATTAAAAAGTGTGAAAGAAAAAACAGCCAGTTCGTACAGAAACTCAGGGCAATAAACCTAAGGACCTGGCACAAAAGCAAACCCAGTAGCTGTCAGAGAAACCACTTGGGTAGTAAAAAGGGGCTTCAGATATTTAGAAAGTACTGTTCCTAAAGCCTATTTAGGCATAAAGCATTCTTGTCACACTTTGCAACAGCTGTGATTAAAAACTATTTGAGGGTAAATGTGTTTTCTGGTATTTATCAGTGGGTCATTAACCTTAACAATATCAACATTTCAATTGTCAGCAAGATTAAAAAAGCCCATTATAGCAAAATGAGCACATTGTATGTAGAGATATTGGAGTGCTGATGAATTACTAGCTCTGTTCAGATACAGACTTCAATAAGGTGCAGCCTTCAGTGTAGTGAGAAACAGAGGATGAATTAATTGTTGTGTGAAATATAATGCAGAAGAGTTAGAAGCAAACCAAATAAGATGGTCTGGCACATGGAAGGGACTTAGAGGGTCTATCCACAAGCCAAAGAATATGCATAAGCTTTCAGTTTTTGTAGGTGCTGGCAGTAATGATGGTGCAGACCTGAGTAACAAAGTCTGTGGATTCGGGTCCTTATTTACATACAGATGGGAGAAGGAGTACAGGTGGGAAACAGGCTGATTGCACTCACAGGACCAAGCAGAGGGACACAGAAAGGGCACTGGATATGAAAGAGGAGAGGACCTGACAAGCAATACCATGCTGTGTCTACCTGGTCCCTTGTTCATGTGATTCCAGAGGAGAATAATCCAAAAGACCCGCTGAGCCTCTACATTTGGAGGTTGGAATTGAGTGCACGACATGCAGAATTAGGGCCCGTATGGCAGGAATTGCTAATTGTTACCTGGTAATGCAGTGTAGGTCTAACGTGCTGAAACCTGCTGTAGAGAGAGCCACGGGCACAAAACTCATCTCGGAGGAACAGGCAAATCCAGGGCCAGGGCTTCCAGGTGAACACAATGGAATGGAAAGCTCAGGGGGGAGCAGGCTGAGTAGGAAAAGAAGTGGTTGGGAGATAAAAGGTCATTGAAGGCTCATTGAACGTTGCCCTGGTATACTGAGGTAGAAGGGGGGCCCTGGCACTGACAGGATCTTTGCCATTCCCTCAGTGGCAGAGCCATGGCAAGTTTGGTTGGAAGGAAAGGCTTAGGAAGGAGCTCTTTCCTGCATCACAGGCCACAGCTCTACTTCCCACTTGCTTTCCCCAGAGGCCCCCTGTGTGAGGGACTCTGCAGAATGCTGAGGCACCAAACTGCCTGTGCATTGCAGGGAAAGAAGGGGCACGAAACAAAGGTCATGCTGCCACCCCAGGCCCCCTGACTGTCTTGCTCTCTGGTACAGCTTTTAAGTTACAAAAGTGAAACTATAACAGGAGCCTTTGAGAAGGGTTTTTTGTTGCTCTCTTTTCCCTCTGCTGGTTATTTTTCTAAGTGTGTGTGCTCATGAGAATGCTCTTAGGGGTTCATTTATTCCTGTCAGATAACTTTCATTACCGCAATAAAATTCCACTGTGTGGTGGCTTTTATTTCTGGATTCTGACTTGTCATGCTTTCCTGAGGTTTCCCTCTGACCTCTAGGATGTTTAAGGTTGGGGAGAGACATGTCTAGCATTTGTGAATATTTTAGAAATACCAGAATTCAAAAAGCCTGGCAGTTCCTGTCTGGTAGAGCTCATTTCAAGCTCTAGTAAGGCCATGGAAGGAAACTGCAGGTCAGCCCAGAAGGCAGCACTAGGAGAAGGCTCATGCTCTTTGAAATGAAGCATCAGTGCAGAAATGACCAGAAAGGTCAGTCACACTTAACAACTACAGATCCTCCAAAAACAGGTGGAGATCTGACACCCATCAGACTCCTCTTCCCTTTTATATTTTCCTTCAGTCTGCTGCCATTGTAGGCACCCAAGTCCCTTCTGCAACAGCACAGACAGACTTACTCTGCTAAGGAAACTCCAGGGACAGAGACTGGTTGGTACAAAGTTCTGTTCTTGTACAGCGAGGGCTGAAATACTTATTTTTGGGTTTCCCACATGAAGACAAAAGCATATGCCAGCCCTCTGCAAGGTGTCCTGCAGACATGTAGTAGGTCTGAGGCTTTTTGAACAGTTACTGTGCAGGATTTGCTCCACTATAATCTGGGTACAACATGCCTGGCAGTTCCATGAGTCCCAGGAAAGGAGTGTGCATATATGCTCTTGTGTGGGCTCTGTGCAATCCAGAAACTTGGAGCCAGAGCTCCCACTGAGCTGCTGCTTCTCCCACTGCAGCCATGCCTGGAAACCTCAAACAAGTACCAGTGCTCAGAGACAATGCACTGAAGTGTCCCCACATACAGCGATGCCTGCTTCTCCTTTCCTGCTCTCCTCCTGTCACAGGCCCCTGCTGGAAAGTGGGACTGATCTCTCCTTTTCAAATAGCAGAGGTTTCCATGTGAGACTGCTCAGGTATCCTGAGCAGCACCCACTGCAGAATCATTAACACGTGCTTTATACTGGGCTATAAGAATGAACCCTGAGCTGAAAACTGCATTGTTGTGAACCCAGAAGACTTGGCTTGATATTAATGTGGTTTGTGGTGAAGTCTTGCACATAAAATTTAATTGTGAAACGTTTTGGAATTTCTAAGTGTCTTTTGGTTGCAGAAGGGTGAGAAGCGATTAGAAATAAAAGCAGGGGGTTGATGAAGATGGTACCTAGTGGAAATTACCACATTTGAATGACATCCATTCTTACCTAACATTCTCTGTAAATCTGAAAGAGCTTTTGCTGGCATGTGGAAGCAGATATGATGCAAGTGTGGACTTGACATGGATGCTGCTCAAGATGAAGGAAAGATAGAGCAGAAAGGATAGATACTAGAAATATGACCTAAATGCTACTGAATAAGAATCTGCCTGGAAAAAAACATGGAGGGCATCTGGTAGGAAAAAAAACTCCAGACCCAGAGATTCAGTGGCATGGAGGAAAATAGATGTGCAGTCCAAAAATGAGTCTGGACAGCAAGTGAACTTGTAGTGCAATACAAAGTGGCAGGTAGAAAGGTCAGGGAATTGTCAGCTGTGGAAGCATAGATGACATGCCATCAGAGCACGGAGGCAACAGCCTTCCTCCACGTGTGCCCAGGAGGAAGAACAGCAGCTGCAGGAATGTTAACAGGAGAAAGTGTAAGCAACCCAGAGTAATGCCAAAGACAGGAATAATTAATGGGATATGTATAGTTAAAAAATAAATATAGAAAAATGGTATGTGGCTTTTGACCAGTAAGAGAACTGTAGTAGACTCTCCTGCCCTACCCTTTTGTAATCACAAAACAAAGTTTGGAGCTTGTAGGTATCCACTGGGTCTCCAAAAAGACATGGTATCAATGCCAGCACCTGCTGTAAATGAAGCTGGAGGAGACAATGCTTTAAGTTAAGAGAAATCCATTGTTTCTGAGGACTATAGGCCAAAATCTACTCTCTTCACATCTCTGCACTTCAACTAAGGCAAATGAACTTGCTGAAGGAGTATTAAATCAACCATTTTGATTTATAACAGACCAAACCCTTGATGAAGACACCGTTCGCAACAATTAAAAAGACTGAGCAATTAACAGTATGGATAATTGAGAGCACAGTGTCTGATTGATTTATATATAAATGCATCATTATCTGTCAAAACATTTATTGTTAGCAATACAATATTCACAGCATAGCATTGAGAGTGTTCTGCAAACTACCTGCTATCCAAACAGTGGCCATTTATTACCTGGCAAGATCCATTGAATTATATCTCATTAAATAGTTTGAAAATGTTGTTCAACATCCTCCATGATGTCTGAATATTCATTGCCAAATACTTCACTGGCTTTGCTTTTTGCACATCTTGAATTACTGAAATTAGACTGCTTAACTTAATGACTGCTGATCTACCAATGACAATGACTGAGGAGGTCTGATACATGCAAATGTGAGCACTCAGAACAGTTTTCTGGAAACAAAACCTATTTTAAGGAATACATTTAACAAGTGTCTTGGGAAAAGTCGTCTTCTCAGATTTCTCTTGCTATTTTTGGTTGACTTGAAACAGAGAGGAAGAAATACAAGAACAAAAGATAATCGTGAGGTGTGAAACCAAGTTCCTCCGTGAGGATGTTTTATAAATATTTGATATTCCCCTCTGCCTGAATGGAGCTTTGTTTGGGGGAATTAGGCAGCAGATGTTTGGCTTTACCTGATAGCTACTTTGGCAGCACATTTTACTTCCCTGTTTGGTGTGACGTGGTGCTGAACCCATATTTTGTATTTATAGGCCAGACCCAAAAGCTGCAGAAGTGACAGGAAGACTTGCATTGACACAGTTGGCTCTGGACCAGGTTCAGCCTCGCTGTTTCTCTGAGCAAGGAAAGGACAAGTGCTGTTTTCTGCCGTGTGACTATTAGATGAAAAACACTGCTCCTCACCTTAATCATCTTTTAAATAGCAGAGAGCCATCCCTACCCTAGTATCATGTTTCTATATTAAGACTAAAAACTTAGGGAAGGTTTGAACTTACATCTGTATGTTTTCAAAGTAAACATGGAAATCTGATCATTTTAACTCGAATGTAGTTTCTGTAGCAGCTACTAAAATATTTGTGTTGCTTTTGCATTCCCGCGTTTGGACTAATATTGTTTTAAGTACTCTGTGTTCATAACGGAGACGGTCGTTCTCTCAAACAGCCGTGCAGTGCCAAAGAACATTTCTCAGTGCTATTTGTTAGTGTCTGCTGGCTAGTTAAGCACCACTGCAGACGTAAGATAGCCTGAATTTGCTAGAACTTAACCTCCAGAAATAAATCCCTGCTATAAACAAAACGGGGCCGAAATACAGTTGCTCATGGCAAGCTATAAGCTGGTGAGGAGAGCAGTGGGGAGAGGAGAGAGCTCACCATCACACGTGCAGAAGGAAGCTCTGTTTTCACCAGTGTCAAATGCCTTGGAACAGGAATTGTCATTTGCCAACAGTGACCTTACCTGTCACACTCACACACCTGTGTGCCCTACTGTACCCTGCAAAAGACAAAACTTCCCGAGCACTTCTGTGGCCATTCCTCCTGGACTCTTAGCCTGCTTATGGTCTTGTGTGGGTTGTAACTTTAAAAGGAAGAGCTGGCAGCAAATGAGCCGGAGTCACTTGCAGGTTTTTTCCTCAGAAAGCCTTCTGACCTTGAAAAGCCTTAAAGCTGCATTCCTCATGAAAAATAACTTCTACTTAGTGCTGAGCACGTGTATTGTTGCACAGACAAATAGACAAATAACAATGTGAGTATATGCCTTGATCATTTATCCTCCTCGGAGGGCCATAAAACATGAGTAAATGCAACAAAAGCAGAAGATTAATAGTGGCTGCGTAATGCTTTGCATTTTTCATAACGATTCTCTACAGATAGAATCAGTAAGTGTCACTAATTGGTAGGCACTTGTTCTGCACCGGGGCCTGATCCTCCCTCTGGCAGAGGTGGAGGCCAGTCCCTGGTTCTGGGGTGGGAGAGCAGGAGAGGCTCCTCAGGAACTGCAAGGAGTGTGCTGTTCAGGTGCCCTAACTCGGGCAAAGGCTCTGTGCAGTGCACAGGAGGTGCTGCCCAGCCTGCCTGGGCACGGGTGGTGGTTCCAAACCCACTGGTGGCTACTCAGGCTGGAGGAGAAATAGAAGGTTGGCCACAAGGCAGCTGCTGGATTTCACATGTACTCAGCTGAGTGACTGGGCTGGCATAGTAATGTCATCCTGCAGTGTCCCGCTGATGTCCTTCAGAGCTTGTTGGCTTGTTGGCTGCCCCTGATCCTTGTCCCCTGTGGATGCAGGACTGCCATGTGGGAAACTGCTGGAAAGACTGCCTACTCAGTGTTGGCCAAACACTGTCCAAAGCAGCAAATCCATGCAGCAGTACCCATGCTGAATGTTGTGAAGCACTGCACAAGCCCAGGAAAAATGCTTTCATCAAACTTTTATCTAATTTGCTCTGTTGCTTAAATTGATTTTTGATTTTTTTTTTTTTAAGTCTTACATAAAGAATGAGAGCATATTGTGTCTATTCTAATGCTCTAACTCTGAAATTACAGATCTGCATGTATCCAGTATTATGCCAAGTAGAGGTACCCAAGCTTCCTCCCTGGAACAGTGCTGTTTGGGCAGGAAGCTCTGCCAGTGCAGCTGTGCTGCTCCCAGTGCCCAGGCGGAACTGGCTCTCTCTGAGCAGTCTGGGTGTAGTTTATGGGCTCACAGAGTGACCCTACAATTGGTGCTCCGAGAGGGGAGCCGGTGCCACACCCAGCACTGCAGAGGGTGATGAGCCCAAAAGCCATGAGCTCTGGTTTGCCCTGGCGGCTTCACTTTTGAAATTGCCACACATATATTGTATGGCTGTTCGTGTTGCCAGCCCTCCAAAATGTAAAGGCCAATGATTTGGGCTATGCAGCCAGAATTTCCCCAAGTGAACTCAGAGAAAGTTATCTCATGCAGATTTATCCAAAAAGCTGCCTAGTGGTGGGGATCTTTTTCCATTTCCCCAAATCCAGAATACCCACATCTCTGCTCCCATTCTCCATAACAATTAGTGTCTCCCTGTCTCATACTATTTCAGGGATCTGCCCTGCTCTAGTCTAAGAATGCCACTGGAATGGCATCTCGTCTGCAAAAGGGAGGATGTGGGACATATGGAGACAGAGGAGGGCATATGTGACTTTCCAGCCTCTCTCAGTCTGCACCCCTCTAAAGGAAATGGACTTTGTCCCTTTGTCTTCTCCCCACTCCTAGTTAAAAGCTGCTCTGTGTCCTACAGAAACCTCGATTGTCTGTTGTTCCCAAGGAGGCAGGAAAATAGGAAAAGCAGCTTGTTAAGCAAGGTAAGGCTCAGAGGAATGTCACTCCACAAATGGCTCTGGCAGAGGACAAGCCCATTAGGGAAAAGCTGTCAGTGCTTTAAGTGTCTCTGCTGACCAGGCATGTGCTCTTTTACTTGTTTTTTAACCTATTGCTAATCCTCTTCATCTCTCCCCCTTTTCCTGGCTATTTGTACTGTTGTCTCTGTGCAGTGTCTTGAACACAATATGGTTTCAGTCTGGCTTCTTGGCACTGCTGTAACAGAGGTATTTCTGTTACTAAGGGCAGTCAAATAAAATCCAGCAGGCTTGGGATGTGAATGTTTGTGGTCAGTCTCAGAACTGAAACCAAAGTAGCAGCTTTGTTCTTTTCAGGCAGATCATCAATTAGGGCCAAAATCGGTACCGTGTCAGTATGACTTACTGACTGCAGGCTGCTTTTTAAAAAGCATCCAAGATACATAGACCATTACTTGACATGATATAGATATTGGTACAACATTTACCCTGCAATTATTGAGAAGCTTCTGAACACTCTGGGATGTTTAACTTCTGAGCTCCCCCAGTTTACTCTTTATTTAGTGGCAGCAAGCAAACCACTATTCCTTATGTGAGGCAAAGATTTCTAAGAAAAGAATGCAGAATATCACAAAACCCCATCCACTGAAGTTAAGGAGAATCATTGCCTGAATGAGAATGACCTGAGCCTTCAGTACTAAACTGTGCCATCGGGTACTTTTGGGATAACTGGAGATTATCAGCTCCGGAAAAAGTGCATCTGAAAAGAGAGACTGGCTGCCAGACAGGCATCTCTAAAGGGAGAGGAGCTTCTCTGCTGCAAACCAAGGAACATATGCTCTTCCCTCCGTGCTGCAGCGTGTGGTAACGAAAAGGAGCAGGGCTTTTAGCAGAGCTACCCTGGCACACCAAACACACATTTCATGTTCAGTAGCCTAACACAAGTGGAAGAGGAGGGCTTGGATGGGAAACATCTGAAATGGTGTCAAATGAGGCCACCAATGTGCTGTGGATCAGAGCTTGAGTACACTGCTAGAAAAAAGAATTGCCTGCAAAAACCCTTTTCCCTTTTAATTCAGCATCTCACATTCTGTTATTTACTGGTGCTCTCTATAATTTGCACCACTGCATGTTAGGACTTGCTGAAAAAAAAAGGGGACTTGAGAGAGCAGATTTCAACTAGAATGTCACATCCAGGCAAGTTTCCTTGGTATGAAGTTTTGAAAGTTTCTGGGTCTGAATGTTCCACCTTGGGAATGGTTTACCAGTGCCCTTGTACCCTCTGCAGATCCAGGGGACTGAGAACCTTCCTCTCCTTGTTGCTTTTAAAAACTGTACCTTCTGTGGGCTGACAGCTGCATCTTTGCACTTAAAATAATCTTTTGCCAATGGAGTTTCTGTAGGTTTTCTGAAAATCCCTGCCTACAAACATGACTCTGTAAGAAGGGAATATCTGAATCCTCCTCTAGGCATAAGCACAGGAGTGTGTTTTCTAGGTAACATGTATTTGGGGTCAGGGAAACAGCCATTATCCCATGGTTGTAATTTGGTAGGTGTCAAAGCTCTGGAGAGTCAAGGTGGCTGCTCCTGTCATCGATGGAAATGAATTTCAGACCTTGCAGCGTGATAAATCAGAAATGATACCCAACAGGTAGATGAGTCCCCAAAACTACGTGAACCAGAATATGGATGTGGTAACTCCCTGGAAATCAGGAGTTGACCTGACAGAGTCTGTTGGTTAATTACTAATGCAATTGGAATCAGCTGGGTGGGATCGGCAGGAGGATTTGCCTTCTGAGGGTTAGTTTTCATTACTGCCTGATGGAGTGCACCTGGAGCAGGAAGGGGTTGTCTGCTAATCAGGAGAATGGGGCACACCTGAAAACCCTGCCTTAAATCTCTAGCTGGGAGGGCAGTGCCCTGTGTCAGACTGAAGGGAAGGGATGGTGTGTGGATGTGGTTCCAGGTTCCTAAGAACTCAGGGTGAGTTTTTACCACAGTTTCTCCTTGTCTGCCTTAAAAGAGATGTGATTTATAAGAGCGGTATCGTGGGGATTTTTGTGGTAAAATGTGCACTGTACTCTGAAGGCTTTTTTTTTTTTGTCTGAAAAGGGCCTTTTGAGAGTAGGGGTTTTTTAACATCTCTAATTAAAACAGGGCTAAAAGTAAATTTCTAGAAGTAAAAGTAGGATGAAAACTTAGTTAGGCTTTGTGAAGTAATTAGAGTGGCATTCATAAAGCCTGTGGCCAGATAAAAAATGCAGTTTTATCCAAAGGACATCTGCTGTATCTTTTCTTATTAAAGCACTTTGACCTTCTCCTGTGAACAACAGAAGGTTTGGCAGGTGATATTATGTGCTCTAATCACAAAAAAAAAAGTAGGAGAGAGTTGTAATAACCCTGGAGTTCATGGAATTTTGCTTCCAGAGAGTTTGTTATGATTTTTGCTTGTCCCTATGAAAACTTTGTACTGAGGGCAGATTTTATGTGAGCTCAGAAAGAAAACAACCTAACTGGTCATGTATGCGTGTCCTTTCCTCCCACAGCTAACCTGGGCTCAGGCTTGGCCTAAACTTACCCATTTTTATCTATTTACTTCTTTTATTTAGTTCGGACATGAATATAAAAATAACCTTTTGTGCTTGAGGACTTTATTTTTTTTCCTATCAACTTTTCCCCTCTAACTTTGCCTTGTGAAGATCCTCTCTAAAATAACACGTTGGCTGTGAACACAGTTATTTTATGCGATCTGCGTGTTGGCCAGAGCCAGCATTAGGTTGTTGCTATACAATGCCATGGGTTGTCCCTGCAGCTCCTGTCTCTGCAATGCCATCCCAGAATACAGTTCCCTGCAGAAGGCAGGAGCTGGGCACTGTGCTCTGTGAGAGCAGCAGCTGCAATCACAGGAGCTGCAAGGGCACCACTTGTATTAGACAGTGGAAAGGCTCCTGTGAACTTTTATTTGGTGCCTGTGAAAAAGGGGAGATGGTTTTTGTGTTTTGGTTTTAACATGGAAGCTTGGTGGGTGCTGGGGCTGCTTCCAGCTGTCTTGAACAGAGGTATATCATGCCTGTGCTCCCTTTCCTCTCTGCCACTGTTCTGACACATAGACCAGCCATGGGCAAAACTAGAAACTCTGTCCTCAAGTTGGAAAATTAAATACCTCCAGTAAAGCATAGAAAAACTATGTGGAGACAGGTCTTTGGGAGAGATTGTTGAGCAGGAGAATGGTCAGAGGTGGGGTAGGCTGTACCCTGGCATAGGGTATGGGACTCTGTTTTGTGTGCTGTCAGCACAGTCACAATTATGCAGGTATGGCATCTAATCTTTCCCTTATAGTTCAAACCTTTAGTAGTGACAATTCTGTGCTCCATGAACCTCCCTGAAATTTCCATTTGAAACATCTTATAGAGATTCTCTAAAGAGAATGAGAAGTTATCCTGAGAAATCAGATCTTTGACAGAATGTTTCCAGTTGTAAACCCCAGACTGTGAGCCACAGCTGAAGCAAATAGGGGTGGTTTACAAAAGAAAACATGATTTTATTTTCTTTCTTTATAGATATTGAACTAAATATGATGCTATCTAATGTGGTATCATTGCAATCACGAAAACCTACTGATTTGCTTTCTTTTGTTTTCCCTATGCAAAGCTTTTTCTAAGAAAGCTTTGCTTTTTCATGGAAATGGGGTGTGGTGACAGGACAGAATTTCCTTCTCTTTTCCAAGTATTTATCTGGCCTAGGGAGTCAAGTGCAGGCCTTAAATGAAAACACATACCCACCCTTGTCAAGCCACCAAGGGATGGAGCCCAGCTGTGCAAGTTGGGTTGCTTCTGCTGCAGAGACTTCACTGAAGGTGAGAGAGGCTGCTGCTGCTCAAAGGCTTCAAAGATAACAAAACCCTTGGTTTTCTTTAAAACAATTGAGTTTGATTTGGTTTGCACTAAACTTTCATTCATTATCCTGTGCTGCAGGAAATGCCATGTCTTGCAATTATACTTGAGGAAAGATCTTGCTGCTCTGTGTAGAGATGCCTTGAGAAGGGTCTCATGTGAAGCTGTGCTCACCTGAAATGTGAAGATGCTCCAGTTGGTGTCCTCCAGATACAGGCTGGCCAAAACGTGCTTTCTGAGGCCTTTGCCTGAGCTTAAGGGCACAGGGGTTCAACCTGCAGTGAAATCTGATGTCAGTCATGCCATGGGTTGGTGGCTTTTACTCCTATTCCAGCAGTGGGCAATCAGAGAGACTGTGTTTCAGTGCAAGGGGTGGTGGTTTGGTTTGTTTTCCATCATCTGCTTGGCTCTTCTTGTAGCCCAACCTCTTGTCACCTTCTGAGAAATATCAGCAGTAGTTCTGGCTTTTTTTAGTAGTTACAGAATTAAGTAAAGTGGGACCCTCCTCCCTGGCTGGTGTTTGTAGGAGCCAGGGTGGCAGAGATGTCTGTGCTGTGCAGGCTGCTGGGGGGTGTCAGCTCCTGGAACAGAATCCCTGTGTCAGCACATCCCTGCTGTCACCCCTGTGTATTCACAGGTGCTATCAGGTTGTGCAGGAGCACCACTGAGCAGTGCCCTGGTGTGTGGTGGTGTCAGTTCCCCAAAGATCTGCTCGTGTGTAGTGGTTGCCTCCAAAAGGATACCAGTTAGGCAGCAGCATCAGTGCTTGGCAACTTTACTACCCTGAGGAATCCCATCTGGCCATGGGATGAGCAAACACAGGGTTTTACTACATTGTCAATAGTTCTTGTAAATGAAACAGCCTGCTGGAGAACTTAAAATTCAGGTCCTTGTATTCTTTCATTATGTTCTTCTATAGTCAAGTAACTCAAATTGGTCTCCACCCTGCTCTTTGCCTTCCAAGCTCTATGTGAATGGAGAGGGAAGGACAGAAACTGCTGGAAACAGACACTACTGGCTCCAAAATGTGACAGAACTGACTCGGTTTGAATCTTGTTTGAAGTCCTTCAGATCTGTCATTGGAATGGCTTTGTACCATCTTCAGTCAGATCTAGCTGTAAGCACTGTTTTACAACCCTCATCTGTAATTTAGGCACCACCACAAAGGATGTATGAAAGCAAAGTAGGAGGAGGAGGGTTGTCCTTCTTCCAAAAGCCATTTCATATGTGTTTCATTACCATAAACCATCGGGGAAAGGGGAAATTATGGCTCCAATACAAAGTGCATTCAAAACACATCAGGAGTCTTTGTTAATGGGTGACCACAGGGATATTGATCAGTGTTTGATTTGTTTTGCTCTTGTAGCAATGCTTTTCTGTGCTGTCCTGAACAAAAGTTTTTTTTCCGTTTTACTTTTTTTTTTTTAAATTACAGAATCATTCCAGGCATAGAGACCTGAGTTATTAACATCTTAGATGGTGAATTCACCAGGATTGTTCTTGTTTCTTTGTCTTAGGAGTTGCTTTATTTCTACCAGTAGATATGTCTGTCTTTGGAAGAGAACAGTGGTTCATTTTAATAATAATGATAATTTGTTTGCAAATGAAATTTGCAAATGTGTAAACTGACTTGGCATCTTTCTCTGGCTTCATCAAAGAAATTACAGCTATAACATTTATATGGCAAAATGACAAGAGCTAGACATTACTCTTTGGAGATTTCCTTACTCTTCCAATAGCAAGACTTCCCCAGATTTATTTTCATTGTTTTCTGGCAGGTGCATAGGTGTGAAACAAATAAATAATATGGAAGAAACCCTACAGAGTGAGAAAAAACATTCTGAGATGGTTATTTTGGAAAAAGTGAAAACTCTTGCACAGTCTCAGCAACTGCTGAATATACCCAGCTACAGAACCTCATGGAAGGTGTTAACCTGTTTGTGCTTTAATCAAAAACTTTCATTGCATGTCCAGAGGAAACATCTTCTATATCAGTGATGCTGAATGTACAGTGCTATAGGTTACATCATTCCTACAGGTTTAGAGACAGTTACCTTTAAAGGACAGCCTGGGTTTAGGAAGGCTTTGTTTAGCGTCTGGAAGCAGCCCAGGGTGAAGGTAGTTTGTTTTGCCAGCAGCAGTGTCATTAACATAACAATCTGTTGGAAAATGTTTGGCTGTTGGAAAATAAACTCCAGCCTATAGTTGTGGCGAAGTGGACCTGCATGATTTGTATGCATTCAGAGCTGTTCTCTTGATTATTGATTAAGGCACTGTTCTGTGAAAGTCAAGTATTCAAGAGAGAACAGTTGTGGTTGCAGGTTTTTTTTTTCATTGGAGGAACACTGTGGAGTTTTTTCTTAAATTTACAAAGGTGAAAGTGAGGCAGAACTTGTAGACGGGGTTCTTCTCATGGCTGGTCAGTGGGACCTATGGAAGAACCAAATTGGATGAGATACCTGGTTCTGTAAAAGCCAGAGAGGAACAAAAAGCCACATGAAGATCTTTTTAAATGTGTTAAAAACTCAGCTTGCAGTTCTAGCAGACATGTCTGAGCTGGCCTGCAGAAAATGCATTTCCAGCTCAGAGTGCAAACACCACCAAGAACCCAGAGACAGGCTGAGGTTCTCAGCCCAGCCAGTGCCTGAATAGGTAATGAAAAAGCATAAAGTGCTGATGACAGTGCTGAGGAGCACAGTCTGGGCATATTTTCTGCTGTGAATGACTGCTCTCTTTGCCCTTGCTGTGGGCAGAGATGCAGGCCTGGTGCTGACCCCATCTCTTCCTGCAGCGCTGTGTGTCTCACTGCACACAGAGGCTCCTGCGGCTGCTCCCAGGGGCTGCTGCAAAGGCTCCCCCCTCCTCACAGTGAGCAGTTTTACTGCTGCTCTCTACTCCAAGTGATCCAAAGTGGGGGAAAAATGAGGTGGATTTTATTTTTTGCAGTTGCTCCTTTCCTTTCTCTGTGTGACTGAAAAGGATGGGAACATTATGAAAGCAAATGTTTCTTATTTTTGGGGTGTCAAAATTACTACTTAAAGTAATTGCAAGGAATATTTCACATCTTTGCCTAAAATTTTATTCTTCTATTTCTTCTTGCTTCTTTTAAGCTGTCAAGTACCCATCATGGCACAGAACAAGATAAAATTTATTAGGGTGGGGGGTTTTGCCAAAGCTTCTTATTTTTTTAAACAAGTGCAAGTTTTGTTTCTGCCTAATTGGTAACTAACCAGTCTGCTGAGACTTCAAATTATCAGCCAGAGCTCCCCTAAATCTCTTTACCTCATCTTTCAGCAAAGTCTGATCTATTCATGTGACCAGACTCTCTGGAGTGACACAGTGTTCAGCCTGCAGGAAGGTCTCTTCCTTCTCCTCATCTCCATGTGTGGAAATGGAAGCAGTGACTGGAGAGGACTGAGGGGACTCACTGTGGTCTGCTGTGTCTCAGAAACATTGTTTTCCTTGGAGGGAAGCATTTCTGTTGCTTGCCTTGCCAGGGAAGTGCATCCATTTAGTAAATCACGCCAAACCCCCGATGTCTTGCATTAACAGCAAACAAACAGACTAACATCAGCAGGCAGTGGGAAATGGGAGATGACAGCCAGCCAGGCTGTTTGGTGGAGAACAAGGAAGACCAGGCGCTTGTGTAACCTTAGCCCAGCGTTATTCCACTGTGTGGTGACTTTCCTGGTCACTGCACAGGGCTCCCCACATGTTGTTTATCCTTCCCCTTGCCCATGGATGGGATTGTCCTGTAATCAGTGACAGACACAGGGATGGTTTTGTGTCTCTTGATCTCGGGGGGGAACCACGATGGAAGGACAGCAGTGTGCATCATTTCTGGCTTTAGATGATGGTTAGGCTGTATGGCTAAAATAAGATCCAGCCCAGGCATACTGTTGACAGCACTGAGGGAAAATTCCCAGGGATGGGTTCCAGCTAACCCTGGTGCAGCCTGCCCGCTGTAGCTGCAAATCCAGCTGTTAGCAGCTCGAGATGTGTGCAAAGCACTGAGCTCTCCTGTCTCTTTCATTTCTCCCCAGATGTTTATTTTAAATAGCCCTTTCCTCTTCTACATGTCTGGTTCCACGTGTTCCTGTGTTAAAGTCAACAGAAGGTTCCAAATAAATCCCTGATGCAACTGTGACAGCTTCATTGGACTTAGTGACAACTGTGCTGAGCCACAGAGGGTGGTGACTTCACTGGAAACTACAGCAGGAGGAGGGAGCTGGGATGGAAAAAGGAGGGCTGGCTTTGGATGCCTCTTGCTGTAGGCTTAGGGCATGAGTATCCAGAGATCCCAAGGACAGTTAATCCACAATAATTTCTAACGTGAATTACTTCAAATGCAGGAACCTAAACCTTGGCAGTGAAGCTTCCTAATGTGTTGTGACAATTCATTTTTGTTTCTTTAAGAAGTGTTTAGACAATGTGTTTAATGTACTTTAACTGCTCAATGGAGCCCCCGTATCATTGTCTACCACGGGCTCTAAAACCTTAGAAACAATGCAATGTTTACATACACAATATACATGATGTTACTGTCTCTGTGGGCTAAGCATAGACAAATATGCTTGTTTTGTTTAGGCATGGGTTTTATCTATAGGGTATGTGGAATTTTTTTCCAGGTGTTTCTCTTCCCCGAGCTTACAGTTGTTGAATTTCAGATATTGGCAATCAATTACAGAACCTTTAATTTTTCTTCAAGGTCAATCTGTGCTCTTTCTTTTGGGAAATCCCTGAAAAGAGTTTTAGAGCTATAATCTCCAAAGATGAAAATGCATGGGTTTTAATGGAGTTGTGTCAGCAGGGAACTTGCTTGTTGGATTTGGCAGAGCAATGGACACAGCCTGATGGCAGTAGCTTCTGTTGTTGTCCCTGCAGAGGGGAATGAGGACGTGGATAATCCTCTTCAAAAAGGATTGGGACTCTCTGGATTCCCCACACAGAATTTCAGAATGAGTTTCATGCTGCATCTGTATTTCTCTGCAGGAAAAAAAAAATTAAAATAGCTGGTCTAGATATTTGAAACCACTTTAAAAAATATTTTCACACAGAATTACAGATTGGGATGCAGGAACAGAACCCATGAGCAGGAAATCAGGTATCAGCAGTAAAGCGCTGTAACATGCAGCATGTGGGGCAGAACATTGTCTTGGCTTTCCCATGAGGAGAAACATGGAGTGTTGGGTTTCTGTTTGAGGGGCCCAACAATAAAAACCTCCTGTGCCTTGTGTGCTTTGGTGCTGAAATACAGTTCATCTGTAGGCACCTGTTGTACTGTGCAAGACACCAGATACAGCAGCACCCTCTGTGACAAGGGATTCACACTGCCCTAAGCTGGTACAGAGCTTTCTGCTGCTGCATCAAGGCTGCCTCTGGTTCCCACTCAGATTATTTGAAATGGCTCAGGTCTATTTACACTGTCCTGCAGCACTGATACATCCTTATCAAGGTGGGGTTTGCACACTGGCATTGATCTAAGCCTTGGAATCCTGTGTCACAGACTTGTTCTCTCTGTCCCTGCTGTAGAAACTCTGTAGAACGGAAACAGCACTGTAAGTATCTGTTGTTCTGCTTTAACACCAATAGATTTTTACAACCTTCTGAATACTGACGTCCTCCTCTTGGGGGGACACAGCAGACTTTGTTGTATCTCTTTATTAAGTACTCTAACTTAATCCTATGTCATTTTTATGAAATAAAACTACCGAATAGACTACAGTGCAATTTAATATATCTGCATACTTATATGTCAGTTCCTACCTGCAGGAACCCAAGTGTGTTTTCCATGTAGTTTACGTAGGCATATGTCCATAAAATCAAATATGTATCTTGTATGGAGATTTTGTGGACATCTGTACTGTGGGTGTGCAGATAACCCCTAACCCTGTCTAAAATATTTGAAAAAATAAATTAGAGTATATTTTTGTGTATTTTTTACTGCAGTACTGGTAGGTTCTAAGAAGGATAGGCCCTGCCAAAACTACCCCATAGGATGTCTAGAAAAGATGGTCTTTGAAACATCTTAAATGTTCCATGGTGTTTGCAGAAAAGCTAAATGAAGTGGTGACTTCACAGCAACACCAATGATCCAGAAAGCAGGAAAATGAGGTATAATCTCCATATGCTGTAAAACATGTGGGTACAATCCCACATGCTTTCCATGCCTAAATGTGCATTACACTCCTCCAAACTTCATGCTGGAAACTCAGCCATGGCTGCATAGAGCTTCTCCATCTTCAGTTTGACTTTCCTTCTGAATACTGAGAGGGTTTAAATGGCTTTGTCTATGTCAATTGAAATAGATTATACTTTCCCTCAGGCTTTAGATGGCTTTAGACAGCAAACTGATACCCCTCCCTGTATGAGGGACAGGGCAAAAGAGCAAACAGTGTTTGCATCATGTTCATGTGAACTAACCTCGGCTGCCATACAGGAAACCTCCCAAGCCAAGTAACCCCACAAACCCTATGAATCTTTCATGCAACCACAAGCAGAGGTGCAGCAAAACAGCAACTGCAACCTGAGGGCATGGCAAGGGGCTTTATGACTGAGAGGTGCTAGGTTCACTAATGCTTCTGCTGCCATGGTCCAGAAGTTATTTATGTCAAATATATTTGTTAATGTTTATTAAAAATCCAGAAAAATGTAAGATTTTTGGCTTTTCAAAAAGCTGTCTGTGCTTCTCCTTTTTATGCCAACTGAAAAATATTGACTTGCTCCAGTCAGAGGCTGGGAGCTGTGCATGTTTATGGCTGCATTTTGTGATAAGCTAAATCTGCTAATGGTAGGTAACACTGGGAAAAAATTAAACACTATTTCTGTGAGAAATATAAACCCTAGCCACTGACTGTATTAGCAAACACTGAATGATAATAGGCTACTGTGTTGAAGCATCAGTTAAGCTTGCTGTAAGTAGCGCTTATTGCAAATCAGGACCACAGTCTTGTAATGGAAAAGTACAGGAGGATATTTTTTAATAGACTAATACAGTTATGCCTTAAATGAAGAGACATATTTGCATAAGTTTACTTTTACAGGAATAAGCAAGTGCAAAGTAAGTTTGAATGAGTGTGTTCAAGAGGAAAGGAGGGTTTTGTATGAACTGTCAAACAAAATTCCTGTAAAACATTCTCATTTGCTGAGTTACTGAATGACTGTTAGAGAGCAGAGTGTGATGAGCACTTAAATGAAACCTTCCCATAAGGAGGAAGGAGGGGAAAACAGATGCCCATTTGACTAGAAGCGTGAAAAGTGTGTACAGGGGGTCAAAGACTGTCAGGACAGAGAAGATGATGAGATGCCTGGTCTACCAAGACACACCACCTGTCTGAAGCAGCAGAACAGATTGTAAAGCACTGGTGGGGGGGAAGGCATGCTAATACTTAGTACTTTAAACAAAGAGTGTGATGTAAGGAGCCAAAATCCCAGGGTAGTCAAATAACTAGGGGAGGGACGGTGGAGTGTTTGACAGTGATTTTGTTCAGCTTAACAGAGACAGAGGGTGAAATGAGAGCTTTGCACAGGGACAGTGCTGCTGTGCTCAGAGGGCTGTGTCACAGCTCAGCAGTGGCCCAAACTGCACAGGTCCATCAGCAACTGTGTGAATGTGATCACTCAAGCACCCTGGTCCTGCCATGAAATCAGCATCCTACGAAACACTGTGTTTTGTGTTCTGTCTTCATGCTTTGGTTCAAGCATTAAAGCTCTTGGTGGTTGAAAGGCCCCAGGGGTCTGCTGAGTCTCTTAATCTGGTCTATGTTCACATTACATTTAGGAGTACAGACCCAAAGCAGGAGGTTTACTTTTTGCTTCCTAAGAAGCCCAGAGCACCTGGCTGGTAGCTGAGCAGCCTTGCTGAGCCTTTGTGGAGACCTGCCTCCAACAGGAGCTGTGCTAGGGCAGGAGGAAGGGTGAGCTCCAGCCAGGTCTCCACTGCCAGGGTAGCATCGATCATCTGCTGCACAAACCACACTGACAGCACTGCTTGGGCACAGGGAGAGGATTTTGGGATATTGCTTCTCCTCCTCTGGTTGTTTAAACGTATCAGTGAGTTCTGGTAACTTCTGTTGTGCAATGAAAGTCTTGGGTTGTATGTTCTTGAAAGGTTCTTTTCTCTGAAATTCCTGGTACTTGCTCTTTACTCTGACTCCAGTTTAACTGCCTTGGATGACTGACTGAGGAACTAGCTAACAGCCAGGATGAACTTTATGTCTGTTTAAATGCTTGTGGCTTTGGTGTATAATGTAATATGATGCTGTCCCCTGGGCCCTCGTGGGAAAATGTAAAAACCAATTCCATACGCATGTTTGCAATATTAGGAAGGCAGCTTGATCAGGTTGGGCAGGCTTGGATTCTTTTTATAGTAGGACAAGTAAAACAAGGCTATGTTTCTCAAACTTGTTGGATTAAGAATTTCTTTCACATGAGTAAATATTTATAGAAGTTATATTTAATGGTTTCTTCACTGTAGAAGGATAGCTTATTTTGTTTTTTAATGAGGCTTCTGCAACCTGAGACAGCTTGGTAGACCCAACTTTTTCCTCATTTAACCCTGTATACCAGGGTAAACAAAAAAAAATTCCAAAATTCACTTCTGTTCTGGTATTCTCAATTGCCTAATTAAAGGTTTATAGGGATCTTTAGGTAGATGTGTGTAATTACACACCTGACTTTTGCTGTATGAAGTAAAAGTGCATGCTGCCTGTATGCAGCAGAAAATACTTGCCCAGAAGTTACCCAGGCAAGGCCAACTTCTATTTTACTGTTCTTGCAGAAAGGATGATATTCCAGTGCTTCTTTTGCCAGGTTATTAGTGATAGTGGAAAATGTGACTTCAGGCACCTGGACTGCAGAGTGACTGAAGGTGAGCCGTGGTGCCAGAGAGGAGAGGCACGTGGCAGCTTGTGTCCCTGCCAAGCCACCAGCAGTGGGTCTGGTCCCAGAGCCCTTGTTGTGCCTCAGAGTCCCCTCCACAGCAGGACCTCACATTCTTCCTGTGTGTCAGGAAGCAGTGCAGTGTGATCTTGATCCTCAGAGATGTTCTGAAGCTGCAAGAGATGAACAAGCACGTGGACCCTGTCGCAGGGAAAGCACAAAGAAAAGTGGCAGGTGGAGGAAATACAGCTGAGTTTGAGCTGTGCTCTTTCAGAGTGATCAGGAATAAGTCACAAGATCTTTGCATGTTTACTTCCCTAGTCATAAATAGTGAAATTAAACATTTGTCTGGGGACAAGGAAATAAAAGCAATCCTCAGTGCCCTGGGCATGGGACCATTCTGGTCCTGAAAAGCTTTGAGGTTCCTCTTCATTCAGTTCCAGTTACTTCTGCCTATCTGAACACAAACTACTGCAGCCTCTTCCCAGGCTTCTTGTTCCTGAAACAAAGTCATTTTCATTTAGAGCCCTGCAAGCCCCATCCACCATAAGCTTTTCTTTGACCTGCTGGGTGTGGACAGTTTCCCCAGAGCACGCTGTCCTGCCCACCCTCCCTTTACCAGACATGGCCAACAATTAGCCAATTAAGCTATATGCAGGATTAAGTCTATAGGGCCAGAATCACAAAGGGACTCTGCTGTTTGAAATGGGAATTAAGCTGATTATCAGTATATCACTCTCATTATACAGTCTTTGAAACTTCCATAGCCTTGTGCTTGTGCACATTTCCTCTCGGAAAGTTCCTGTGTGCTCAGAGAGGGAACAGAATTCCCTTTATGCTGTTCCCTCAGTGAGAACTGCCCCAGGGTGAGTTGTGGGCTGGGGGTAACCAGCCCCCACCTCTCCCATCCCATCCCCAGCATCCATGAAAGGCACTCTTCCCCACAGCCCTGCAATAGGGTCTCCTTGCCCCATGTTGTAGGAAAGCCTGTTTGAACCGTCTTGTTTCACACCTTTATGTACAAAGTCGTCAGGGAACAAAAGAGATTTCTGTTAGGAAAGGCTCACAGAGCTTTTCTTTCATGTGTGACAGATGCTTTCAGAATACATTTGAGGGAATCTGCATAATTGATACACAACACCAGTGACCCAGCCTGAATGACTTAGTCTATTTTCATCTCGGGTGGTTCAGAAGCAGCCAGTGGAATTTGTAAGGCTCCATTAAGATGTTCAGGTCTTGAGGCTCTCTAGCAATTGGGACCATGTGAATACCTGAGGACAAATACCCTGGGTTTCATTAGCGAGATAAAATCCGCAGGGTGAAACATGGGAAATCAAATGCGATAAGGAAGTGATTGTGAGCTGGTTATGCATAATGTCAGCCACAGCAGGCTGAGGAGTAATGAAAGGAGGGGAAAATGATGAGCTCTAAACTACAACAATTGCCCTGTGAGCCTTGACTGCTGCAAGACATTTTCTTCTCTCTGTCAGTCCTAGAAAGGCTTAGCAAGCTTTTTAATAAAAACCCAACATGGAAATTTTTTTGACAAGGCACACCATTTAAAGTGTTGTTTCCGTCAGTAGCATGTTGCACTACCAATCCCTCTTTGGATTTTCATCTTCATCCAGGCATAAAGGCTCATCCCAAAATGAGGAGAACTGTTTCCTCTCACTGAACAGAAAGAATTGCCTGGGCTGTGAGCTTGGTGATTCTGGTCAAGACTTGGAGAGTCTGTAAGTTTCCCAAGGATGATATTTGGATAAACACTATGTTTAATTTTAAAGAGATTTTGTTACCTTGCTTATTGATGCTTCTTTCTTCCACTCTCTGGTTTTTCTCATGCCCTACACCCTGTGAATTACTACAGTGGGCTTGCCTTAGGTGTCCAGGGTAAGTGGGAGTGCAGCCCTCATGGGCTGTCTCAGTGCCCCTGTAGTAAAGACTTCAGCGATGTTCAGTAGGGGCTGAGTGTTCTGAAAGTAATGCATCCAGAGTCACACAATATTCATTTCCAGTAAAGTGGATTTATCCCATGTTCAGCTCCCTGAGTCAACATAAATCATTGCCTGAGTTGCTCTCTGTGTCACCAAGGTCCATTTAAATTGAGGATAAAGTGTAGTATTTCTTCACCTGCCAGGAATACTGGCTTTGCACTGATGACTTGACGTTCTAAGATCGTGATCAATATAAGCACTTAGTTTCTCCAACCTTCCTGTGCAGTTTCTGGTGTGTCTGCATGTATGGCTTTTGCTGGGCACCCTTGAGAGATGGGCTGCAAGACCATCTGGGTTGATCCCATATGGCAGGTCCCAAGTTCTTGAATGCTTTGTGGCAGTGCAGCAATGGTACCTGTTCTCTGTAAAGTATCAGTGTGGTGAGCAGGGCCAGTCTCAAAGACAGCATTTGTTCCTTTTCACTCTCTAGTTTCAATAATGTTTCTAAAGTCATGGGTATCCTTCTGTTCCAGTTGCCTGTGTAATGGCAGAGCAAAGACATCTCACAGAGGGGCTGAACAAAAAAATCTTGGGGAAGTATGGCAATCACATAAAAAATTATCAGTAACCATGAATAAATTGTCAGCACTAACATTATACTCACTTTGAGTCGTTTTAAGGCACATTTATGTTTAGTGGCCAGTAAGAGTGAGAAGCTTGTGATTGAGTTCTGGTAGACACACTAGTAAGTGCCTCTTTCCTAAGTGCCCTGGTACACCAAGCTCTGCATTCCTTGCAGACCCCATTGCCTGAGAAAGCAGTGGCACACACTGTGCGTGGCTGCTTCAACAAGCCAGGTGGGTTTTGTATGAGTGAGCCAGCTACAGTGACAATGCTCTTTGGACCTAGTCCAGGCTCAATGTGTCCTGGAGAATTCTAGAAGCAATGTTTGAATTTGAGTCTGTGCTACCCAGGCCGCAAGAATATTTGCTTTTTGTCTTTAAACCAAATTGAAAGATTCAGCTTTGTTTTCTTGCCCATTCATAATTCTTGTTTTTGGGAATTTAAGACATCATATGACAACAAAGATGTTTGGGTTCTTTTGTCTCTTTGCCTGACATTTTGATGACTATGCGTATTTCTGTTCTTTTTCTAATTATGTATTGCCTTTATCTTTGTGCTTTTTCTTGTTCATTACTGGAGCCTTAAGACATAGTAGCAGTATTTTATAAATTCATATCACAATACTTTATAATTCTACCTGTGCTTTAACAAGACAGGTAAAATTTACTACTGGTATTCTGTAGAGTTCAAAACCACTATTCAGACCTGAAAGAAATTAAAAAGGGAGATGACACCTCTTGTAATTGTTGCAAGTTTGCATTTAGAGTGTAGTATACAGGAAAATGTGTTACTTTGGCTAGGAAACACTGCACCTGCATAATTCTTTGTTCAAATCTGCTGCAATATTAGTCTAGGTCTTTGTATTACAAAAAAATTTCACTGTGATTAAATGCAATTAGTGGATGATACAGTACTTAATGCAGAGGTAATATGACTTCCCTCATTAGTGCAGGACTGCTATAGCTTCTTAATTGATTTTAATCGGCATTTAATTAGAAAATGTGAATCCCTTGTGGCTACTTCATATTTTACACTACTCTAAGGTAGACTGTTACTTTTTTCCTACAAGTGGCATCCCCATTTCAGGGTAGGAAAAATATGAAGTCTTGGGTTTGGCTTGTGGCCTTTGAGGGTCCCTCTGTACATCAGACTTGGGCTGTTTATCAGCCCCAAGCCTCTAAAGGTCACCATCAGCTGTGTCAGGAAAGAATCCCTTTTTCTGTCTCAGCTTTACCTCTGCAGCAGTTTCCCAGTGCTGAAGTGCATCACAGACTGTTGTACAGCAGGTATCCAAGTATTTCTTGGGGAAGTAACACAAGGACTCTGTGCTCAGAACCTGTGGGAAGGTATGGACAGAAGTTTTATCATCTATGTAAGACTGAAAATGCCCCTGAGTCCATATATTGAAAGGGTGGTGAAAGGCACTCAGTGTAATACCATATTGTTTCAGCTCCAGAAGGAGTGACTTGAAATAGAGAGGGAGAATATCCTGCTCTTTGAATGAATAGCACAAAGAAATCCCTGTGCTAGCATGATATGAAAGTTTTATTGCATTCTGGATTTTCAATTGTGCTGTATTAAACCATATTAATATTTGGTTTTTCTAGGGCAGTCGAAAATCATCGGTAATGATGAATTTTTCATTTGCAGTAGTGCCAAATGATCAGCCTTAGTGCTCCAAGGTCAGTCAATCATTCCACTCTAGTGGAACATTTCTGCCTTTAAGGCAAATGAAACTTTTTTTCTCTCTATCTCAAGTGTAGATAACTTATGGGACAAACTCACTAATAGCTCATCGTGTGTGCCATGGCTGTTGCCCTATGATCCATCAGCATACCCAAAATGAAAAGTGATTTCCCCAGAGAGTCAGGGTAGAGCTGCTCACAGGTTTTTTTTGTGTACCTGAATGTGTGTTCTCTATTAAGCAGCCAGATGAAGCAGAGTCACTCTACCCAGCCATGCTGTGACTTGCTAAGAAGGAGAAAAAAGAAAAACAAAAACAACCAAACCCTAGAGTCTGATCCAAAACTGGATATAATAGGTGGAGATCTTGATTCCAAGGGCATTCAGAACAGTAATCCTTCCCACCACTGGAACAACATGAGCTCATGCAGAAGTAAAATTGCATTTAAACAAAATGATCTCCAAAAACATTAATCCTAATAGTCCATTTTGTAATGGAAACCTATAGGGTTATTGCCTGAATTGTGGTTTTGCTGTGAGTTGATGAATGGTGTAGGTTTCCTAACAGTCCTTTGCCTCAGTGCAGTGAAGGAGAAGGCAGGTGTGGCTGCCCCTAAACCCTGCCTACACCATCCCTTCCAAGCAAAAGCAGCTGACCCTTTGGGTTCTGCCTTTGTTTGGCACAGAAATGTAACTACAGGGGTTTTTCAGTGACGTTTGCTCATTTTGTCTTTCTTTTAATATTGCTGCTCTGAGATTGGTGGTATATTGAAACTTGAGTAATTATATCTGCCTGCATGGTGTATTTAGCCTTACAACACAATATTCTTTTCTTTGCTTTATGTCATTTTTTTATTGCCTCTGTTCTGAAGCCTTTGAATTTAGCTCAGACCGTAAAGTTGAATGCTGTTGATTTCTGAAAGGTAAAAATGAACAAACAAAAACTCCTCCAAAGATCACTAAATCAACATGTTTGTTTGCAAACCAGCCCCAGCAAAAAGGTTGTTGAAGAGACCTGCTTCTTTCTGCTTAACATCTTTGCTTTGAGCTGTGTGCCTGTCTTGCTTTCCCCCTTTTAGTTCCTTTTTTAATAGTGTCTTTGTTTCTTCTCTCTCACCTGCTATTGCATTTTTCATTTGTCTCCTGTACCTCCTTCAAGTTTTCCTCCCAAGGCACCTTCCATCCTGAAGATAACATTTTTCTTCCAGTAAATACCAGCAAACCAGGTTCTTAGAAGCCCTGCAATGGTGGAAATCAGACACAATGAGCAGGATTGACCAGAAACTGTATTCTTTTTCTACTGGTGTTTTACTTTCGTAATGACCCACTTAGGGTGGCAGGAACATTTCCAGGGCAAGGCACGGCATGAAGAGTAGTTGGATGTCAGGCTGGTTTAGTGAGAAAATGCTGTAAATCCACTCCAGCAGGTTGGTTGGTTTGGACTTCAACACAAACTTTTCACACCGTATTGTGTCCATCTCTGTGATGCTTCAGTGAGTGAGGTTCCCAAATCTGAGCTCATGTAACCTGCAGGTGTCCTTGTTGGTGTCTGGACAAGCCGTTTTCATTTAGCATCTGCATTACTGGTGGTGTGTGGACATTTGCACTTTAGCACTGGTCTAATTATGCTCTTGCTAGGAGCAATGGTAGAACTGCTGTTGACCTCACTGGGAAGAAGTTTGACGAATGCCAAGTGGTTTTGAAAAGCCTGGTGAAGTGTTCTCCAGCTGTCCTGCTATTCTGGAGCCTGGATGAATGTTAGAGTGCTGCTTAAAGGCATTTCTGAGGCCCCTCCTGCAGTGATGACTCTTGCTTTTGCCAAAGCCAATGGGGCAGTGAACACAGGAGCTGCTCTACACAACCTACACCTGCTCATGGCCAGATTCTACTTAACACAAGATATTTAAGATCTATTTATAAGAGCCTCTAAAATATAGTTTTGGGTACATGTGTCCAAGGTGAAGCTAGAACCTCACATCAGCATTGGTTGTTGTGCAGCAAAGACAAACAGGCAGGAGAAGCATGTGGGAAGCTGAATAAAAACACAGTGCCTGAATCTGCTCTAGAGACAAACTTGTGAAGTGGCTGTTCTGTGTTTCTTACAAATGAGAAACTCTCACTAGCCAAAAGTGGGAAAATGCGTTCTGTTTGTATGTAATGAAATGTGTTTGTCTCTGAAAAATCTATTTATAGGCCTTGTCAATGGCAGCTGTTCAGCCCACTGTGTCACTGCTACCTGCCAATTTTCTCTTTATGCTTCTATTAACTGCAGCTCTGGGATTCACAGTTTATTCTAATTCATTCTTAATGATAGGAAGCCAAAGTCTCTTGTGTCAGTACTTGTGAGATACATTGAAGCTCTGGAGTCAAACTTCTTATGGAGAGGGATTTTTTTTTTATATTTCTCTGTACTTCTGGGAGATTTTTGCAGTGAGACGTTCAGAGTATCAGGATCACAACTGGTGTCAGAACAAAATGTGTCAGTAAGAATAAACTTCTGCAATCTGCATTGTTTTAAACGGCTCTGATCCTGTCCTTCTATGAATAACTTCTTGGTCTCAGGAATATTCCTGTAGTCTTTCAGTTAGGGGCCAAGTAAAGGTTGCTGTCACTTTTACTGAGGCAAACCTGTGTATTTCTGAGAAGTGCTTCTCTTAAAGGTAGTGCTATCTCACAGATAGCAGTGTTAGGGAAATGGTTGCTTTTTGTAATGCAGATTTTTAAGCAGAGTTAGTTGTCACTTCTTTCATTATCTCCCAAACTTAGTATAGCACCAACTTGGCATTAGAGACACCGATGGGAAGTCTTTGGGGAAGTTCAGCGCACTTGACGCACGCAGAACAAGTTCATGTGGGTCAGGAAAAGCGTTATTTGTGAAATACCATTTTCCTTTATGTCTCAGTAGCAAGAGCTGCTGCTGTTCTATGTGTGTGAGGGGGTAGAGGTGAGTGCATATTCGTGATATTTAGTTGATCCATTCTGACAAACTCGGCTTCGTTTCCTCCACACAGACAGCAGGTCAAAGGAAGATGTATTTAGCAAGAGGCATCCTACTTTAGTTAAAATTAAGAGCCATGAAAAGAGCTGATACTTTGAGTTAGGTGGAAGAAACAATCCTTTATTTTCCCAATGAGGTTGAAGCATGATAGAAAAGAAGGCTCAGTATGAATGAGTTAATAACAAGATTTAGTGCCTGGAGAAGTTCTTAGAGCTGTTCAAGGGTTTCAAGGAGAAAATGTAGTCTCGGGTCATATCATGATATTACTGAGTGCAATATGCACTGGTGTCCAAGGGAATTGTGCTGTTTGTGCCAGGATTGAATTCAAAACTTCATGCTTGGTTTGGTTTGGGTTTTTTTTTCACTGTTTGCATGTGCAGATAAACGCAGTAACAGAAGACTGCCAGAAAATTAACAGAAAAATTATCAGTGGTTATCAAGACTACAGCACTTCTCCTATCCTGATTGTGTTACCCTTGAGCAGCCAGGAAAACTGTAAAAGAAAACAAATTGTCTACTGTAGCAAACTGGCTGCTTTCATTTCTGCTTTCGTGTAGAGATAGATATGTGAGAAATACTCAGTATTTGTAAGCTGTAGAAAAACACCACTTCAGTTAACCCCAAAAGAAGAGAAAGAACAATAGTGAAAATGCAGTGGATTCAAACAGAAATTAAATCGATGTCCTAGAAAAATAGATGCAGATCAGGGAATCCTCTCACTGATGGGTGTCCAGAAAACACAGATGCTCAAATATTCCTCTACCCCCTCCCCCTTTTTTAACCTGAATTTAAAAAGTTCTCTGTATGAGGTTATTTTTCTTTTTTCTCTGTACTTGAGGGTCTTTTTAGAAGTGAAGTAAAAATACAGAAAGGAAATGGAGAGTCTGCTGAGGACAGGTGACCTAATTTATGGCTTTGTGTCCCAAATGTCACCAGAATGTCCAAGGATAACATCAGCTAGCTCACTCACAGTTACTAATTATGAAAAACCTTGGCAGGGAGACCTGAATCTTTTTATTAGACCAAGTAATATGGCTGTAGGGGAAAGGAAATATCTGGAGTAAATAAGATCTTCTACAAGTTCATTAAAAATATATGATTTGGCCTGTTGGAAGATGCATGTCTTCCTGACAAGCCCACGTTGGTTATCACACAAACCTTCCAAACTACTATTAATGTATGCACAGCAGCTTTGCATAATTTATTTACTCATGTTCTAAGATGCTGGGCCTTTAATGGACGTGACTTCCAGAAGGTGGGTACCTGATAATTTTGGGAAACATATGATGAGCTTTGAGACAATTTGGAGTGAGTTAGTCAGAGTTGCTGGATTTAGATCAGCATGTGCTGCTTGAGGAGCTGGTCAATGCACAGATACAGGGGAGAAATAAGGGAAAAGTGCAAGTGTGAGTTAAGAAGTTGTTGTGAAAATGAGTAGTTACATAATTTAAAGAAACAATTATCTGAGAAGGGGGAAGAGAAGGCAATGTGGCCTTTTCAGTGCAAAAGAAAACTCTGAATCAATGCTGAAAAAACAAATGGCAAGGTCATTAGATTGACAATGAATAATAGAGCAGCTAAGAAAGGCAATTGTGTGCTTCCATTCTTAAGAAAGCCATTTCTTCTGGCAACCAACCATCCCAACCAGAGACTGGAGTCTTATTAGAGTAGGAAATGAGTTGTTCTGCTGACTTCACGCGTGCAGCAAGTTGGCTGCAGAACTTCTACAACAAAGTTCTTTTCAAACAAGTAGCAAATTGCAGATGATATTTGTTAATATGCCTCACGGCACTCAGCTGTGTTAGCACATGCCAGAATGTGCACAACATATGGAGTTTAGGTATAGATTTAGACGTGTTAAATTTGACTCTCAAATTAGATTGATTATGTTAGTGTTAAACAAATATTATCTGGAAGGACACAAACACAGGAGTTATCAAAATAAAGCACCAAGCGGGAAGATGGATGTAGCGTGTCCAGGCATAGCTGATTCCTGTGCTGAACTTTATCAGGACACTGAAGCTGTGCTGGTTTTTCACTTGTGTGAAGCGACTGTACTGTGTGATGGCAGCCAAGTCCCACAGATCTGATTGCAAAGATTAGTGAAAGGCTCGGTGTTATTAAACCGCTGTCATTCTTCCTCCGTTTTCCACAAGCACGAAAGAAGTATATTTTGAGATATAATAAGAAGAGACAATTAAAACTTCTGTTTTCCCGTGCAGGGAAGGCACGGGATATGCCACAAGTCTCGGTGTATCAGGTTCATGTGAGGCAATCCACCCAGAAATGAGAGCGCCTGCTGAGAGAACTAACAATAGACCATTCACTAAAAAAGCACCAGTAATTAATCCTGGATTTATACAGGGTTGTAGGCTAGTTAGAGGCCTGGCGTAAATGAGTATAGTCTAATGGTACCCTAATTTACACCCGGGTTCCATGGCATTTAAAGCTATTTACAGTATAAGCATTAGTTTTTATAATTTGTCCTGTCAGAGGAGAGATTCCCTTCTATATTGCATTGTGCAAGTGCTGGTTTCAGCATTTGCTTGGGAGAACAGTCAGGTCAGCTTTTCTGGTTAGAAACTGTTGTTCTCTTGAAAGTAATTGTAGTTTTCATGATAAAATGTTGTATGTATTATATTAAATGTATTCCTATACTCTTGTATTGAGCAATCGTGTAATTAAGGGATATACCAGGGATTTCCACTGTTGAAACCAACCACCTATTCTGAAGACTTTAATATAGCTGTAAAAGCTGATTATATGTTGGAGTGTGAGTGTAAAGATCTTGGAGAAAGAGCTCTTTAGCACACATAAAAGACATCTCTATATAATGGCTTATAAACATCTTCCCTCAAAACCTGACAATATTGAAGGGAGATGATGAAGAGCTACTCAAAAATCCATTTAACTGATAAGCTGAATGCTCCTAATAAGCCAATTTGAGGCATCACAGTGAAATAAGTGAAAACACAATCTGAAGCAAGAGCCTCAGCCGTAAGAAATCCTGCCCTTTCAGGACAGTTTCTACACAAAGTGTGTCCTTTAGACTTTGATTAGTGGTGATGCCAGCCCTTGAGGTACCCCAATTGGCACCTCCTGTGGGTGTCTCAGTGCCATGTACAGTGGGAGTGGGAGCCAATCCCACCACTCACTGAGAGGCTGTTCTTAAAAATGGCACAGCTCAATTTAATTTCTGCCCTGGAGCAGTACCTGCTGCCTGTGGGACAAAGGCCTGGCCTGAGGGGCTGTGATGCCCACGGAGAGGCCAGGTCTGAGCCTGCTGTGCTGCAGAGGACAGGGCAGCCAGAGCAGGGTGTGAGGGAGCTCACGCCTGGGCACGGCTGCAGCTCGGGCACTGTGGGAGATTTAATGAGCTCTGCAGGGAGAATGAGCCCGGTCATGCCCACGCAGCCCAAGGGCAGTGCTGCTAAACCAAGGCTATGGAGCCACTGCAGAACTTCACTGTGCTTTTGTTTCCTGCCTTGAGCTTTCACGAAGTCAGGACCTCTGTGTTGCACTCCACCTCGTGCCGGAATGATGCCCTAAGTCCTACACAACTGCACATTTTGTACACCAGGGTTGCTCTCATTTCTTTGCAGTCACCTCTGGTTTTCTTCCAGTATACCCATTGCACCCTTAGAATGGGCATGGGGAGTGTGGGGGGTGTGTGACCCCACGAGATGGGTTACATCCCCACGGGGAGCTGTGCAGGGCTTTGCCTATGACCACACCAGTGGGAAACTGGGCAGAGTTTCTCTGGACTGGAAGTTGCTCTTTGCCTTTCACACAGAAACCTCATTGCTTTTCAGTGTATCCTTTAGAGATTTTTGGCAGTGGTTTATTCAGTAACTAAAATTTTCTGCTTACCAATTCAGTTTCAGAACAGGAACAGAAAACCAAACAGAGGGTGCAGATGGGAACAGCAGCTGAACGGGGCAGGGTGAGCCTCAAGTGAGTGACAGTTCCTAAGCAAGATGCTCTACATTAAACTCTTGGGTTTTTGCTATTCTGGCACAGCTTGTCTCGAAATAGCAGTGCCTGGGATCAGCTCTCCTTGCAGCAGCGGCAGAGAGGAGCCCTTCTGCAGAGAAGGGCAGTGTGAACACTGTGCAGCAGCCCATCTGTCCACAGCCAGCTCATTGGTGTGGTCTGAGTGCAGGAGTGTTGTGTGTGAGCCCAGGGAGCCCTGGAACCTGCAAGATCAGAACCCAGGTTTATACATGCCATACCCAGGCTTTGTTTGCAAAACACGGGGCTCTGACCAGAAGGCTGAGCTCTGTGCTCACCTGAGTTTGAAACAGCCTGTTACTCTCAAGTCCTTCATCATCCTCTTCCTGCTTCTGCCTCTTTGGGGGCAGGCCTTCAGGGCTTGAATTGCGTAGATGGTTGACATAATTATGCACGTAAATTAGACATGCTCTTTTAACTTCATTGCATATTTGACTACCCCATTAAAGAGGTTTAAAGGCACCTCTGGTCAGTGAAGGTGACTCAAAACTAACTTCTTTCAGATCAAGTGAGTATACTTTGTCTGTTTCAGCTGGGTCCTGACCAGCAGAAACATTTTAAGCCATTCCAGGTTTGTTCTCAGCTCATGTCTGATGGCTCCCTTAGGGCCATTATATTTATATATATCTGTATATATTCATATCTATATATAAACTCATTTTTAATCTAGGTTCACTTAGATAAAATAAAGCATTTCAAATATTTAGAGGAGAAAGGAAAGGACAAGTTTCTTTCTTGTGAGGAGAACTGAGTCTTCCTTGAAGACTGAGCACTGATAATTTTCTGCAGCAGTTATCTTCAACACCAGATTTTGGCAGAGCACGATTGAATTAGGGCCTGAGGGTACGAATTCCATTTCAGGAGTGTGTTGGAAGAAGGAATCTGCCAGCATAAAGACAGAGACAGTATCTGCAGTGTAAAAACTTGGGAACAGAAGGCATAAGGTCGGGAGAAGGGGAGGCATCATGGTGTTCATGACTGGAGACGGAGCAGCAGGCAGAAAGCCTTGGTCAAAGCCCCAATGCAAATGAGTATTTTCATCCATGCAGCTGAAGACCACCCAATTAAAAACAGCACCAGAGAAACTGGTGTTACACACAAGTTTAACTTAATTCACCACTGAACTTCGGCTACTTACATTGCACCTCTTGTGTTTGTTTTCAATCACTGTGTCTCCTACATTAGTTTTTGAAGCTGGCAGCATTTCATTTAATCAAGAGCATTTGCTTAGTTCATTCTCGGTGTCTGATGGGGCCAGAATTAGTTACAAATGGCAGCAGTGATAGTGAGTGGCCCAACTCCTTGCACCCAGAGCAGCAAAGTTAACCGTGGCAAAAAGCCTGGAGGAAACTCCAGGAAAGGAAAATGTGATTGGGTGGAATTGCCTATAAATCCTGGGAGCAATGGAACCCTGCAGGACAGTGTGGGGCTCCAGAACAAACCCTGTGTGCACACATTAGAGGGGGAAGAAGGGGACAGCTGAGAGTTCTAAGGAACTGAAGGAATTTTTGAAAAAGAATAGTTAAATTTAATTAAGTAAATTAAATATGAAATTTACTGTGTCAATACATAAGCAGGAAAAAATAAGGTCCTGCTTTGCACTGGTTTCTCTTTAAGCTAGAGGAAGCATCTTGCTTTAAGGACATGTGTTGTGAGGAACTGCAAATTCAATCCAGTTCTTCAGGCCCTGTGACTTTCAACTCCAGTGAGCCTGCTGGACTGCGTGAGTTGGGTGTCTGCGGAGCAAACTGTGGAGGAGAATGAACAAGTATTAACCTTTCTCTCAGGGGTCAGAGCGCAAACAAAATGCCCTTCCACAGAAAGTAACAGAATGAGATTAATTTTACATGCTACAGCTATGATTGTCCAAGTGTTATGGGGAAGGCAGGATAAATTCAGGCAGACAGGGTTTCATTAATTGAGGGAATTTCCAGGCTAATTTACAGGTGTTCAGGGACCTGACCTATTTCAATTTGAATAATAGCTGATGACAGAGTTCGATATGCACCAGTCTTCTATTTAAACGGAGGGGAGAGAATTGTTTTGGGCTGGAGCTCCTTAATTAGTATTCCACAAATATGGCATCATTTTGCTAAGCCCAGCAAGCTCTTATTTCCTCGTCAGATTTGAACTTGGGAGAAAATCAATGCATTTAACTTTGCTCTATGTAAAAGACTACAAGAAAAACCTCAAACCCAAAACACAAAATTTGTCTTATATATCTGGTTATTGATTTAAGTTTGCATCTGAATTAAAGGGGGGGGGGGGAGGGGGGACGACCAGAAAAGCTCTCAGGTACTTTTTAAACTCTTCCTTTGATAATTAGACTCCAATTTCAAGTTTCATTTGGTTAATGGACAACTATCTTGGTCATTAACTTTATCTAAAGTGGATGCTAATTAATGCTAAATTACACTTCCTAAGGTGCTACATGTTATACCCACCTGAATACCAGCAGTCACCCACCATTCACTGCATTAATAAGAGGGGAAACAATAAAAGAATGACCAGAAGCCACGGAAAGACAATTCTATTATCATCTCTGGTCTTCCAATTATTCACTCTAACTTGAGCTTACTTGCTGAGTTTTAAAATTTCAGCTATAATTTTTTAACTGTAGGGGGTTTAGCTTGTTTAGAAAGAAATAATCTGAAGCCCTCTGGGGAATCAGTTAATATTTAATGCTGTTGTACTCTGACGTCAAAATTTCATGAGTAGGTGACAAAGAAATGTGTTTGGTTCACAAATTCCTTGACGCACAGCACTGTACGGAACGCACACCTCTAATAGTGGGTTAATTCAGCTGCTTCCAATGCCACTTTTCAGTTACTACAAAACATCATACTTGCCTAAGGTACCAGTGGCACTGAACCTCCTGGTAAGCATTGTTTGTGTTTCATGAGGGTCCCATGTGCCTGAAAAAGATAGTTTTGGTTCTGCAGGCTGTGCAAATACTTAGAGGAGGAAAGACCCTGTCTCTGGGATGTTTGCAGTCTCCTAATGACAAGGCTATTCACTGACTTTGTAGATCTCTGTGATAAGCTTTAAGTAGAGGGAGGTGTTTTAAATGTGGAGTGTCTTGCTCAAAACCAGGCTTAACCTTCAGGATGGTACTGCCTGGCAGAGCTATCTGTTTGTTAGTCACTTAGATTCCCTGCTGACTGTTCTCCATCCATTCCCATCTTTCTGTTCTGGCTTCTCCTAGCTGTAGGGGGAATACAATATTTCTCACTGCTTGGCCCAAAATCTTGGCACAAATACTCCTCAGAGTTTGGGACTCAGCATATTCCAACCTTTAGAAGCAAACTTGGGCTAAAGGCAATCTTAGCCCTAACAATCAGAGCAGTAGTAAAGTGAGACAGCCCCAAATGTCACCGTCAGACTAATGACAGATATCCACTCTGCAACCCAATGCAAATGGGTTCCTGAGAATAACTCCTGTTGCCTGTCCCATAATTTAAGAAACTTAAGGGCAGACAGCTCCTGTGAATGGCATTTCCCCATCTCCCAGCAAAGCATGCACACTCATGCCCAGCTCTCAGAGATTGCATCACAGACAGTATCTGGGACTGGGGAATACAGTTTCTGTGATGCTGCCTAGTTCCCACGGTTCTTCCCAAGACAAATAATCTTGGCATTTGTGAAATATTAAGTTTATAGAGCATAGTGACTTCTTTTTGTTCAAGAAATAGCGTTGAGCTCTCCCATGTCATTTTATTGGTGTTCATTCTCATAAAGGCTAATAATCTTGTTTAGTTCCTTGTCTCCACTGTGAAGTACATTTGCAGCTTCTTTAATCTTTTCAGGATAAGCAAGCCAGCCAGAGGCTAAATAATTACTGACAGCTGCTAGGTACTGTCTGTCCTATTAGATGTGTTAATCAAATTTTGTAACTGTATAGAAACTTCAACATTAGCAGAACAAGGTAGCTTGGTCTTTTTTTCCCCAGATTTATCCAGATCAGTGTATTCTGCACACGCTTTCTACACAGTTTCTCAGAATCACAGTTTGAGTTGGAAGGGACATTAAAAACCACCTAATTCTAACCCTCTGCCATGGGCAGAGTTACTCAGAGCCCTATCCATCCTTGCTCCCACTAGTACTCTTGGGCTTTTGGTGACCCCTTGGTCCCCATGTCATCCCTAAACTCTCCTGTGGGTCCCAGAGTGGCTCTATCTGCAAAAGGAGAGAGAATGACATATCCCGTTATTCATGCAGCAGCTCCCAGTACAGTAAGTGTAAAATTAGATTTTGGATGTAGGACACAGTAGAGATTAATATTATGGGTTCTGGCCAGAAAAATGTACTCTAGGCAGATGTGGTCTAATGGGTTTAGTAGAAACATGCTCTGCATGTGTAGGTACATCACCAGGCCAAGTCCCTTGTGCTGCAACTGCTGCTTTCAAAAGCTAATGAGACAAAAATGTTAATTTTGTGACCCGTCTCCTGGAGTCCTCACTGAGCCCTCTCTCCCTTGGGATTTGGGAGTAAATTGAGATTTAAGGTCAGGCTGCTGCGGAAGCCTTACGTGTTGGGCTGGAGTAGGGAATAATGAAGATGGTGCTTGCAGTGGGTGGCTACTATTTATATGCAGTGACAAAAGTAGGTCCTCTCTGTATTTGCCCTGGTGCCCCAGAGCACAAAGAGTCTGGGCCCTGAGCTGTCTCTGTGGCCAGATTCCTCTGCATGGAGGGAGCTGCCCCAAGGAGCCCCCCAGCCCTGTCCCTCTGAGAGCCCACTGTGCCATGGGAGAGGCACTGGGAGCTTGTGGCCAAAGCCCCAAACCATTCCCAGCACACTAAAGAGCTTCCAATGGGCCAGCAAAACTGATCTGCTGTCTCTGCTTGGTCCCTCATTGCGATCCCATTTCTCAAACCTGCTGACCTTCCTCAAAGTCTACCCCTCATGTATCTGTTGCTCTGGCTTTAGGAAATAAGAGTAAGCTTAAGGTCTATCAAATAATCCCAGCAAAACTGAGTAATGGGTCTAAAGTAGGCACATTTCTATAACAGATCAAAAAAGGAGTAAACCTAAAATACCTGTTTATTCCCACTTCATCTCAAAGAACACTGAAAGTCAAATCAGATCTCAGGGTCAAAACCTGGTCACTGCCACTTGTCCTGCTGTCACTTGTCAATTTTTAGCTGCTCTGCAGCATCTCTGTGCCTCATTGTGTCAGTTTTGCTGTGCTCCTTGTCAGCTTCCCAATAAGGAAGAAGGGGGAGAATTGGCAGCCAGCACACAGGAATCAGAGGTACAATAAATGGAGTAGGAGTGGTTGGATAAGCATGAAGGCCTTTGGAGCTCAAGAGAAAACCCTACAAGGAATTAAAGACATATTTTAGACATGCAGTTAAAAAGTGCACAAGCTCTGAGACATCAGGAATGGTTCTGAATGATAGCAAATGTGAAGAATCTGCAAATATTGTGAAACAAAAGTAAAAGATCAGAGATGGTGCAAAAGGAAGCCAGAAAAGGCACAAATGATGGTAATCAAACTGAAAAACAGATTGCAAGTTTTGAGTACACAGTTTAAGCATGTACTGAACTCATACTCACTACAACTGTTCTGAAGGCTCAGGAGGCAATCTCTGCTGCACTCGTGTCCTTTGTGGATCAGCCACTGTTATGGCATCATTCCCAGTAAAAGGAGTGGTGTGATGTACATACTAAAAGGGGGGAGAAAGCTAAAAGGTGTCTGCTCACTCAAAAAAACAGTAGCCATAGTTTTCAGAACAAAAAAAAATCTCATGCACTTGACAAGACAGTCGTGGGTATTTGGTGTGTTTGCTGTGGGGCAGAAGGAATTCTCTAGCCCACCATCCTACCCAGCTCTGGCCACTGCACTGGAAGAGTCTGGCACTGATCTCCCAGCATCTGTTAGAACCAGTGTATTTTTAGATGGATGTCTGCTGGGGATTCTGAGACTTCAAGAAATGGAAATTATAACACATCCCTGAATGGACTGCTCTCATATCTACTTCCCTGGTGGTTAAAAAAAGAAGTATCTCATCTCCTCTGAATTGCTGCCATTCAGAGGTTTTTGTTACGCCTGTATCTCTCAGGTAATGAAGATCTCTCTTTGCTTTGAGGAATTCCCTCTCCACACACACACTTAGCACTAAACTCACTCTTTAACAGCCTTGGGGATATGTAATGCTTGCCTCATGCTTCTCACGGAAGGATTCTTTTCTTCAGGATTTCTTATCATTTTGCCAAACTGGAACCACTAGGTTGATTTTTCCAGTCAGGGTTATTTTCCTTCCAAGGTAAGTCTTACTGCTTATGGCTTTGCTTTTTGGTTAGTTGCAGCCAAAGTGATCCAGTATGTGCAAGACTAAGGAGAGGGAAGCATACCTTTTGGGTTGTTTGTTTTTAATGGTAAAAAATAAAAAAGGCAGCATGGATGATCATTTGGAAAGGTGTAGCTTTGTTGAGGAAATAAATTCTGTGATGCTTAGAAGTGCTCTGATACCATCTTGCCATTTAAAAAAAAAATAATAAAAATTAATTATTCTGCCTTCATAGCTGGGCTTGGTGAAAGTACAGCAAACAAGGCAGTGTTTGGGGCCTTGCTGGGAAGAACAAGGTTAAACCAGAATGTTGAATAAGACCCCAGTGTGTAAGCCCTGTCCATTTTACGCCCCAGCTGAAGCAGATGGTGAATACACCCAAGCATACATAGCTGAAGGCCATGGCAGAACATATTGCAGTGCTTGGAGGTGTAACCATTCTGGCACCCTGATTTTTGAGTGTCTCCACGTGACCTTTTAAAGGGTGTTGTTTTCATGTTGTATTTTGCACGCAGCAAGCCAGAGGTTCACTTTATTTTAGCCTCTTAGTGTCAGGTGGTTTTTCAGCCTTGGAGCCACAGCTGTAGCTCTTCTGCAACCCCCTTGTCTTGCTGGCGTCCTTTCTCTGAAGGATGGTTTGGAGTTCCAGTAATGCTCACACAGACAGTTGCTCTGGAATTGCTGCTGTTCCCGTGGTGCACCTTATTGGCAAACATCAAGTGTGTCTGTGGCCTGCTCCCCATGCCAAGGGTTTGCCAAGCTGTGCCGAGCACCTCTCTGTCTCGCTGAGCTCGGCTGGCCTTGACAGCTCCAAATACCTTGCAAGTGTAAGCACTTGGCATGTAGGGCGACACAATCAGCATTTTATGCATGTCAGGATGTGATCATGCTTGTTTTAATCCACTCTCCAGTAAGCCTCCTTGCAGAAAAACAGCTCTTGCACTTAATAAAGCCCGTGCCTTCAACCAAACGGCAGCAAGTGTAATTACAGACTGTTTATGAGGAGGCTTTTGCATGAGAGAGTTATCTTTTGCTTTAGCCACGTTCACAGCCTATTAAATTTTAGATGACTCAAATAAGGTTTTCTTTCTTGTTCATGCAAAAATGCGCAGGTCATTGCATTATCTAAACACATGGGTTATGCACAAGTTTTGTAAGAGAGGTGCTCTCGGTGCCAGGTCAGTGTCCCGGTGTGGGTCTGTGTGTGTATTTACCTCTGTGTGTGTGCACGGAACAGGATTTTAAGAGTCAGTGGAGGACACTGACCACAGGTGAAGCATTACACTATTTTGGAAACTGTGCCCAACCATAACAGAGGGGAACAAGGGTTGAGGTCTGCCCATTAATGGGGCTTCTGGGTGTTTTCTACTGATGAGAAATGAATGGTGCAATACTGATGGAGGAGGAGGGAAGGAACAACCATCTGAAGTGAAAACATGAGGGGACATGACTATTTTACCCCAAATCACATAATCTGTGCCTAAGACAAGCATGTTGTGTAGGGCC
>JAWWEW010000012.1:23580926-23592609 GCA_035583185.1 Anabacerthia variegaticeps | reverse complement strand
TACTTCTAAAGCTATAAAGATCCATAAAATACACACCAAAAATACATAAAAATACATAAAATTCTTAGGCATCAGAAGCACTAACCATGTTAGGAACAGACCCCTGCTATCAGTGAAAAATGGGTTGAGTTTAATTCTCCTTGGCACCAGAGAATCATTTGTATTGGCCCACCATGGCAAGGCTGTGCTAGCAACCCTGGCTATGAGCGGAGAGCATTTTGTTATTTGTCATCTTAAAGTGTGTTCTTCTCTGGAGAAGTGCAGCTTTTAATGATAGATTTTTGGTGATGTGAATGTAAAATACATCACAGTTTCTGGTATCTTTTTAATTTTATGGATGGCACAGCTTAAAACCAGGTACATCAAATAAAATAACTACTGCTGAGAGTGAATAAAAGTTGGCAGGTATGGCAGTTTAAAATAGCCCTGTTTTCACCCTAAATATAGCCTGGCTTAATTGAAATCTAGTGGTAGCTATGAGACAGCTGCTATATCAAAGACCAGTGACAGCCTGCTGAGGTTAAAAGAATACAGGCTGCCTGTGTCTCTGCTGAGATAAAGTGGCATCACAGAGAGCAGAGCAGCAGTTAGATTGATGAAAAGTTAAGTTTTTAAAACACTGATTTGTAAAGCCCTTATGCAGTTTTATTTATAGTTTGTCTCTATCCTCCTAATAAAATAGGTTTCTGCCCAGAAGCAGAAGTGTGATGCAGATCCTCAGTTGCTGTTAAGTGCTTTAGCTGGGCTGGAAAGGAAGGCACGGATACAACAAGTCAGGTGTTCCCCTCTGAAGTTCTGCCAGTGTAGGAGTAATAATGATAGAATTTCAACTTTTTCATGAGAGTTTCTTACAAATGGGTATTTCAGCTTCATGAGGTCACACTGAAACCACCACATGGTGAAGGGGAGAACCCTCAGTATGTTAAGGCACAATCCAATTAATTAAGTGATCTAATAGTGATGATATTGGTACCCCATTCTAACAGCACCATGTACAGACAAACCAGAGACTTCATTCTAGGAAGGAGCTGACTCCATTGTCACAGGTGAAAAGTGGACATTTCTCATTATCCCACTGCTTTCAATATCGTCTAATTAACAAGCACTACTTTTAATTTCTATACTTTCTGGGTTTTATTATTTTTTCAGCCTCATACAGTATAAACCCCCATCTCTCAGACTTATCCTCTCTGGTAGCTATTGCCATTCTTTTTACTTGCTAGTACTTAATTAATATTTGCCATGTTCTTACTAAGGTAAGTCCAGACTTTCTCATTATATGAAATTAAAAGTAGATGAGCTTAGTTCCCAACTAAGAGAAGCTTTAGAAATATATGGGGTGCCCCCACATATGGATTTATTTTCTTCTGATTTTGATTCTCAGGAGAGCCCTTAAGACCTTCTATCAACCCTGTCAATCAAATAAATTGATGAATCATTGAGTCAGAGCTGTGGCTACGAGCAGTCCTGCATAGCAAGTTCTGAGGTGAGTTCCTGACTTTCTTGATTATTGCACGCAGACAGAACCTTTCATGGCTGTGGGTCACTGCTGAAGGAATACAAAACAAGTGAGTTGAAAGCTCATCCACCTCAGGTATTGTGATTGCTCTTAGGAAGGTGTGAGTTCAGTCCCTCTCCTGAGCCTCATGCTCCCTGGACTGGCAGGTTCAGGAGGAGCTTTAGAAAGGCAAAGCAGTCTCCCTAAACAGGAGGAAAAGCGTCCTAACAGCAGCCCCTCTAGCTGAGTACAGGACCAAACCAGCAGGCAGGGAAGACTCATGGAGTATGGGAGAAGAGAAAGATAGCCTACAGTGTTACTGGTTTCAGCGTGATGGATGAATGAAATGTTCTTAGGAACTTCCCTGAGGATCTCTAATTTATGTTCTTTGTTGGCATCATTAAGTCCTACACACAAATATCAAATTGGGAGAGGGCACTCCACCAAAGACATTAAGATACCTCAGAGTTTTGTTTGTATCCATTACCACCCCAAATGTATTCCTAAGGATGACATGACACAAAGATAATTCTCCTCTGAACTGTCCTGGGTCTGAGCACTGCCTTGCCATTCGTGGGAGGCTCCTGGCATGCTGCAGGTCAGGACAAAGAGGCAGGAGTCTGTCCTCAGCATCCCCCTCCAGGCATGCAGGAGCCTGGAGCTGAGCTGCTGGATCCTGGGACCCTGATGTGTTGCTGCTGAGGCACTGAAGGGCACGCAGAGCCTCACCTGAGCTCTTAATGCTGTTGTTTATGTAAGTGTATCTTTAAATGGCTTCAGATAACCACATTAGTAAACTGAGAGCCTGTAAAGCGTTCACGAGAACGGGTCAGGCCACAGGGCTGTCTCTGGGAATGGCCACTAGTGGAGCTCCAGGGAAGAAGATAAACAGTGCTCTCACACTGACCCTCTGAGCTTCCAGCACTCTGTGCCTCAGAATCTCTCCAGCAGGAGTGATACCTGCCGTTAACACGTATGTGAAATTCTCACGGATGTTAAGGGAAGTTTAAGAAAAGAGATTCCAGATGTCCCTACTGAACTAACAAAGATAATTTTGCAGTTTTTCTTTGCCTTTGGCTACCTCCAATTTTGCTCTTCATATACAAAAACAACAGTTAAAAGTATGGCATTAAGACTTTCAAATCCACATGAACAGAACACTTAATCAAATCCCACAAATGGAGGAAGAGAGGACTTTCTCTTGCAGGCTATGCTGCATCTCTTGCAGAGTGTAAAGTACATTTATTATGCTATTTTCTGAAGGGAAAGATTTTCATCTCCTTCTCAATAGATAGTTTTGAACAGTTCATTTCACAAAACATTAGGAAGGAAAGATTTGGGGGAAATTGTATTTCTCTGTCTTAAAATTGAGTTATGGGCAGGGTGTTTGCCAGCTCATTTTTCTTGTTTGTGTGAAACGGACATTTGTGAGTTGTGGAAAATGAGCAGTGGGAGGAGGGAAGAAATTGTCCAAGCCTACATAAGAAGGTTAGACATTACACTGGTATAATTTGTAAGGATTTGCAGACATTGCTGTGCTTTGATACCCAAGAAGGCCATTGTGGACGCACTGCACGGTGTTTTTGCCTTGTGACCTCCCAAATCAATGGCAGCCATTGATGGGTCAGCTTTTGTCTGCCTTGAGGACACGGCAGCAAGAGCAGCTATTAAATGAACAACTCGAAATTCTGATAGCAGCATTGGTAATTGAACTTGAGCTATCAGGCTGATGCTGGTGACAGATGTTGGTGACACAGAGTCACTAATAGAGCCTGTAGCACGTATGAGAACAGGATGTCACAATGGAATGCAGATTCTTTACAGGCAAGTATTACATGAGCTTCTCATGTCAAGAGAGTTGGGAGAGAGTCTCCTGTTTCCACCAGGCTTGAGTTAGGAAGGAGAGACAGTCAGAGGTTGCAAATAGCAAAATAGGGTTCTAGGCAGAGAACCCTATGGACATGCTGGTATCCAGTACAAGTCCTAACGTGGTTAAGCAAATGCATTATATTTCTAACAGTGTTTTTGAATATGTCCTAAAAGACAATTCTTCTCACAGCTCAGTAAGTTTTAGAGGTACCTTATACTTGGTTACCTTGGAGTTTATGAACCTTGTTAATGTTATGAAAACAAAGGCTAAGAAAGCACAGAGATGAAGCATTTTATTAAGAAAATTTGGGAGGACAGCAAGAATAAAATATAATGCTTCATTGTAGGAGCTAGTCTTTATTTTCTTAAATTCTGAAGACATGAAAGAATAATTTCTCCTTTTATCAATTGCATGTTCCATTAGGAAACCACTTTGTCTCTTTCATTTTGAGCAGCTCTAGTTATGAAAGCACTCTGTGCCTAATTAGTTTAATAACAAATTCTCATACTAAAGATATATGGATTATATATAGTGCATCAACAAGTAATATTTGCTAGTTGTGGCTGCACTGAAGGGAAGAGGGAACACAGCACATTAGGCCTCTTCTGGTTTTGCAGACTCATTTGGAGAGCCAACATTAACATTTCCAGGCTCCTTTATAAAGGAGAGGATTCTCTGTTTCATTTGGAGACTGAAAGAGTCTCCATCAGACTGTAATTAGTTTTGTATACACCCAATACTGGGAAGAAACCAACAGAGTTCTTTTTTTTTTTTTGGGGGGTGGGGGGGGGAAGGAATACTTCATGAGTCAGCAGTCATTGAAAGGACTCAAAGCCAGAAAATCCGGGCCTGATTTTAGTCTCAAACCTGCATCTGTGTTAAAATCTGTTGAGAACACAAACATCAATTTAGAGAATACTATGGATTCAAGTTTATTATATTGCAAGCCTTTTTTGGTTTATCTTTTCCTTTAGCTCTGACAGGGAAAAATTGAGAGACTTGAAAAAGGAAAAGAACAGTGTGGATAGAGCAGAACACAACAGCCACAAATAATCCAATATTTCATAATTTAATTTCACACTTACTAGACTGCAGAGTCCCCACTAGATTGTGAGGAGAATAATCTAGGAAGGGTATTGGCTTGACAATGGTAAGAGCTTAAAGAGGGCTGGCAGCTTTCTAAAAGTGTGAGTCCTTCCTTCTCCCTCTCTTTCTCTACTCAATATAGATTAAAGTGACCTCTGGAGATAAACTCTACTGAACCCCCCCAAGTAGTTCTGCAGTGTAGTTTTTATTTGTACAGTATGTGAAAGAAGAGTTCAGATTAAATTCCTGGCCTTTCAGAAAAGTTTGTCTGTTCCTTGGGGAAAAAAAAAAAGGAAACAAAGAGAAAAAAGGCTATTTTATTTTAAAGCCGAAGCCTCTTTCATGGTCCCGTGATCTCATGAGTTCTTTGGCTGGCCTGTGACCTTTCAACCTTGCACTACATGTTTCTTTTCTAAATTAGCCAGTGTTGAGACATCAATGGAGGAATATCAATGTTATTATAAAAGGCATCATTCTCTCCCAAAAATGTCAGTGTGAGTGAGTCATTGCACCTAACTGCTTAGCTTTTGTAAGGCAGCAAGGAAGATGTGAAAGTGTGATCCAGGGTCCCCCAGTCCACCAACTTCTATTTAAAATGCTTTAAAAAGCAATGTCCCTGGCACCTGCTACAATGGAGGTAAAGGAACTAAGCTTTGCTCCTTTCACCACAGGAGAAAAGTCCTCCCTAAGGCAAAATTATATATGTGGTGTAAAAATACATAGTTATTGCAAACAATTTATTTTGAAGGCTATGCTCAAAAGTAGCACTGTAAAAACAAACCAACCAACAAACTAAAAACCATGTAGGAAAGAACTAAGTGTCCTGGTGAGCTCTATAATTTCTAACAACTGGTGTCTCTGCATCTCACTGCCTTCTTGCTCTCTGGTTTCTAGCAGGTTGAGGAAATGAAATCAGATTAAGAGCTCTATTTTTAATCTTAAGGAGATGGGTTTGTGTTGTCTGGTATCTTGAAAAACCCAACACTGGATGCTTATGTGGTGCTGACCAAAGGAACAGTATCTGGGCATGCAGCAACATTACCTAGGGATGTTGGATTTTAAGGGTGCTTAACCCTCAGCCGGGATAAACTGCTGCACCTACACTGGCATGGCACTGTCTTGTGAGGGCTCGGTCTTGGAGCACCCTTACAGTTATGTAGGCACAGCATATGTTTGCACTGTCTTTGTGTTGCAAAATGCAGAGATTTTAAAGTGAAAAAGCTGGCCCAAATCCGCTCCAGCTGTAACTCTGCTCATGTACAGTTACATCAGAAGTGAGGCTGGCACACACCGAGAAATGTGTGTCACCTGGTAATTATCCTAACTAACAGTGCAGAGAAAAAGGAACGGGAAGGACATGTTTCCCAACTCCAAGTCAGGTTTTCCCCCCCAATGTATGGAAGGCTGTCCACCATTTGCTCTTAGCTGCCCTGCCAGCTACCTGGTGGTAGCTGTGGCTTGCCTGCTCCTCTGGCTGTGACACCTGCTTGGTGCTGGGGACTTTCTATGGCACAGACATAGAAAAGGAGTGGGAGAGCCTCTGCTCCCAACTGGAGGTGCTGGGTGCCCTTAAATACAGTGCTGTCAGTCTTTCCTCACAGTGTCTCTAGAAAAACAGGTTATGTTGTACCTAGCTGAATGTGAGGGGCAAAAATAAACACTCGAGCAGAATGCAAGATAATTGTATTAATTCATCAAAGTGCTTTAGTCTGTAGTGTTTAATGTAGCAACAGCTGAGGATAAAGTGCCAGCTGAGAAGTTCCATTAGGGATGCCAGATTGCCTGTATTGCAACTCCACACGTTTCTTGCTTCATGGCTGTAACTTCTCCCTGCAGAAGTCTGGGCTGTCTGTCCCACTTGTATTTGCCTCAGACCAAAGCTCAGGAACACACTGTTGAGCTGGCATTCGTGGGAACAGTGTGTTCCTGCAGGTGTCTCTCTTAGGTCAATGCCCGACACTGAGGACAGTGAGAATGAGAGGAGATTTTTTACTTGAAAAATCCCTTTCAAAACCAGTCAGCTTCAGGATATAACCTCTTCAAATATAAGAGGAAGTCATCCAATGGCAACTTTTGCAGGAAATGGGAGAAACTGTCTATACATCACTGTAGGAGCATGCTGAAAGAACCCATTTCTAATTTAGTAGTTTTGGGGCCAATTTTAAGTCATTTCATACTATCAAGCTAAGCCCTGCTTATCAAACATAAACCTGATTCAGGTGCCATGTCCATATTCTTTGTTTATTGCTGCAAATGTTTTGGAGAGCTGGAAGTGCAAAAACCTTAATTGAAAGTGTCCAAAAAGGATGAAATGTACTTCCTGGGGCAGACCCAATTAGCAGCAGTTTCTCTAATGAGTTTAGAGCATTTATTTATTTTTTGGCCTTTAAGACTTCTTTCAACTGGGAAATCACTGACTCAGATATAATACAAGTACAGACCTGCAGGGTGGAGTCATTTGTAGGAGGTCATTAAAGCAATACATTCCTTTAAGTTGGTGCTGTAAAATCGGGTTATTCAATTCAAAATACAGCACAGAGTGGCAATTACCTGCATTAGCCAGATTCTCTGTCTGGAATTATTTAGTTGTTGCTAATCTTCCTCTGCAGTGTACTAGTCACACATGGGAAAATGAAGCACTGCATTTAGAGGGAACTGATCCCACCCAAGGGTGGAACAGCAGGTTGGCCCAGCCCTGGTGTGCACTGCTACACTTGTCCTCGATCCAGCCCCTCTTTCCCTGTTCCTCAGCAGTCAGGATTGTGATTGTCCTTGCCCTGGGACCTGAATCTGGCTCACTCAAGACCTCAAAAGGATCCCCAACTCTGTACACGTACTAAACAATATTCTTGATTAATGAATCTGGACAGACAAATCCCAATGAGTCTCAGTATTTTGGGAAGGCAAATGGAGTCTCATGAAGTCAACTGAGATCAAGCTGGATTTGTCAGTTGTACATAGATGTTCCAGGAATTCAGATCTGATATTTTTGGTGATCAAAACAACCAGATACGTGTTGCTTGCGCATGTCAGAAAAGCTTCACGAAGGAACGTGTGCAGAGGGGAGGAGGAGATGCCAGATTTCCAATGGAGGAAGAGCCAGGAAAGAAGTAAATAGCTGTAGATAGTGAGGTGTAATCTAGTAAATCCTCTGAATAACTTAATTAGATTTGATTCAGCAAAACGCACGTCCAGCTTATGCTGAACGCCAGCCAGCATTTGGGGGGGGTGGGCAGGGAGCAGGGGAAGGGCTTTCTTGAATCCTGTAGGAGACAGCTATTGCAGAGATTAAAGGAAATGGGCAGAAAAAGTACTGAGATACTCCTACTTTGATGACGATTTCTAATCTAAAGGTGCCAGATTTGTTGATGTTGCCACAGAATTCAAATTATGAAATGAGTTAAGGGGAAGGGCCCAAGGGCTTCATTATATAACATTGAAGAGAGCAAGGAAGCAAAGCCCACTTAGGCTTTACCCATCTCCTTTCCCTCCACACTCCCCATTCTGTGCAAACTCTGTACTTGATGCATAGGGAAGAAAACAGAAACACCACTGAATTCAAGTGGGAAAGTTCTATTCTTTTATGTGGCATCAAAGATACAATGCAATCTGATAAGGTTATCTGGGGTTTTTCCTCTTCTGGTTTTGCTGTGCGACTCCAGGTTGCTGTAACTCAGCATAGGTCCATTTTGGAATCAGCTGGAGGTCTGGTGGGCATAATTGCCTTGCTGCCTGTACAATTCTTGACTTGCATCAAGAGGAAAAGGAGAGACATACCCACTGTATTACAAAACTTTTGGAAAGTGCTACTAAAAAAAGACATCCGTGTGAAAGTTGTAGAAAGCCTCTGTTCACCTCCTGGTTTTAAATGGTAGCTTTCCCCGCTTGTGCCAGATGATTTGGCTCTTCATTATTCTTGCTTCATAATGCTTGGATCAGCTTTTCAGTGGGCAGTGCTTTTTGTCGGGACTGTCAAGAGGTGATGGCCAGAGCAGGATGGATTTTCTGTCTTCCTCTGGCTATCTTGCTTGGCTGGCTGTGTGCTTTTCTCCTCCTCTGCATTTTGTCTACTCATCTTCGTGTTTTACTGTGCTTTTTCTTACCCAGTTCTAGCTCTTTCTGCTTGTTTTTGTAGTGTTTTGTTCACCTTCTCTTAGCTGAGAATGTTCAGAAACTGGATCTGATCCTCAGATACACATAATCAAATTTATAAGGGATGCCAAAAATATATTTTCATCATGACACTTTGAGGATGTTTATTTCAATTTGATTTAAATGGACCTGGGTCAAATCCTGCATATGCATATAAACTCAACAGCAAAATAGATGTGCCTCATCGTTTAAGATTTGTTTGCTCTGGATCAGATCCTGTATAGACTTGCAGAAAGCTTCTTTGTTGAAGAGCTTATATCAGCTCATGATTATTTTTAATTTGACTACTTATAAGCTTCTCATTACAGTAGTATGTGAGCATCTCACAGGCAGGTGATCAGGCAAGAAGCACTCTTATCCCTGTTTAGGAGGTAAGTGATCTGCTGATGGTCACCTAATCAGGGAGGTTTGCAGCAGAGCTTGTACTTCAGTTGTAGCTCCTGTACAGTGCTTGGGAGCTGGCAGTGTGATGTGTGCTGGCAGTCGGTAGCCTAGTGTCTCACTGGGGGACAGCAGAGTGCCTGTGAGCAGGCACAGTGCGTGCTGCGGTCTCTCCGGATTTTATCGGCAATGACATGACTTTAGTCCCTGCCTCAGGCACTGTTGTCACCCAGCTTGGGGAAGTGAGATGTATATGAAGAAGGGAAATACTCTGGCCTGTGAAATGATCTAGAGCTCAGGGGGTGCTTCCAAGGCCAAATCCCAAGGGTTTTAGTCCCAATTCTTTCCCTGCAGGAGTTAGTGTTTCAGTGCACTTCAGCAGCTGTACGAGTGCAGAGGGCTTTGTGCTGCAACCTTGGGGTGCAGCCATGGCTCACAGACAGCTTCCCCAGGGTCACTTCAGGCAGAGCTGAAAGCAAGCCCTTGATATACAACAGTGGCAAGTATCTAACCCCACCCTTCAAGAAGAAAAAGACAAAATTAGGTACTGCTTTGGTCCCCTGTGTCACTCACTCCGAGTCATTCTGTAGCAGCCAGACCAGATAAAAGGTTTATGGCTCTGCCTTTCTTCTCTATCAAGTACTTTGTCTCTTTGGAGTTTGCATTCCTGGAGTTCATTCCCCTCAACAGACCCAAGTGAGACAGTTGTTAATCATGTGTCTGTAAGTATTTGATTTTCCCTCTTTAATTTTCCAAGAGGAGGAACCAAGATCCCGGTATTCCTCTAGTCATGGCAATATATGTGCAGATTCCTCTGCTGCTTGTTTTCTGCTGTTATTGTAGTTGGTTTAATTAGATGAGATCTCTGACATAGGTCTTCAAGTAATGTTTTCAAAGCCGGGGTGAGGAAAGGATTATGGCTATAAAATTAGAATAAATCCCCAGGAGTAAGGGCTGAAATAACCTCGTGCCGCTTAACATATTCGGTAACCTCTTACGTGTGCTGTACTTTAGCATTTACAAAAGAGTTCCCATTTCAAAACAGGGTAGGTCAAACTTCACATCATCCATGGCAGATTTTTTCCCCATGTATTTCCAGGAATGTTTTCTCATTCTATAAAGCTCACAGTGTAAGCCCCAAGCTGAGGTGTACCGAGTTTTTTGGGACTCTCTAAGCCTTGGGTTTCTAAACTGTGCATCACTGAGAGATGCAGCATGAGGCCAAAAGGCTCAACATCCTCTCTGAAAGAACTGACATTTGGAGTGTATTGGGGTGTATCTGACTCATAGCTTTTAACTTTTGGTGGTAATGATGTGTCACCTTAGTCATGATCTTCATTACAGAATTCTGCCTGTCTTTGCGGTTAGATCCTCTTAATCTGCTTTGTCGTATCTCATAGATGAATCTAATTAGGAAGATCTAATAGGAAATCATTAGGCAATTTCATAGGAAAGCAACAACTTCTCTCTTCCCTCCTGCCATCCTTCTGCTCCCTGGGGCTCCTACTTTGCTGTCACTTACTTCTCCCTTACTCATTCCTCAGGAGAACAAGCAGTTCTGAGGCAGTGAGATGAACAATGCCTGTTTCCCACATATTTTTACATGTCTGGGTGACTAGTCCAAAAAGTACAATCTCTGATAAATTGTGCTGAGTTGGTTTTTTTTGGGCACAGTGGTGGTGTTTTTGTGAGGGGTTTCTGCTATCTTGTAAGGTGTGAGCTCACTCAAGTGCTCCAGCTGAGGCATAGGTGGATTCCCTCTCCTTTTTCCACAGAAAACAGTTGCTCTCAGAAGACTCAGGAGTGATCTTTGCATCCTCTGTACGTTTTAGATGCTGGCCAAAAGGCGGCAAGCTCATTTGGGGGAAGCACACGGGCACTGCCTTGACACACACAGGTGATCACAGATGCCTCAGTTCTGTGGGAAGCAGTTTAAAACACGGCTGGCAGCGCTGTAGAGCACCAGTTTCAGGAGCTGGCAGGCTGCTGTAGGAACTAAACTCCAAAGCTGAGAATCTGTCGTTAAAAATCGCCTCTCTTCTCGTATCTGCTCCTAAAGGGGCCCTTTTACCCTCCCCAGGACGGTGCTGGGGCTCTCAGGCTCTCAGCTGAGACGCCTTCTACTCGCCGCTCTGGCTAAGCGTGGTATAATTTAAACCTCCTTCTCTACGGCTCTTTTCCCACCACGCCGGGGGAACTCGGGCTCCTCAGGCTGAGCACTCGGACCGCGCCGCGCACAGAGCTGGGTCCGATGCGCGTTGGCACCGCGTCCTTCCCGCAGGACGGCGCGGTGCTCTCCGCACCCCGGGGATGCTCCGGACAGGGAACCCGGGTTCGGAATGCTTCTCTCCGCACCCCGGGGATCCTCCGGGCAGGGTGCCCGCGTTCGAGCCGCTCCCCTGCGCACCCCGGGGCTGCTCTGGGCGGGGAACCCGGGTTCGGGATGCTGGTCCAGGCACGGAACCCGGGTTCGAGATGCTCCCCTCAACACCCCGGGGCTGCTCCGGGCAGGGTCCCCCGTCCGAGCCGCTCCCCCGCGCCCCGCGGGGGCCGCGGGGCGCGGCGGGGGCTGCGCCCCGCGCGGGATTGGCGCGGGGCCGTGTGATGCCACGTCCGGCGGGGGAAGCCCTGCCTTGCCCGGAGCCGCCCCGCAGCCCGCGCAGGTGGCGCGGTGCCGGCACAGCCCAGCCCATCCC
>JAWWEW010000012.1:23454531-23580877 GCA_035583185.1 Anabacerthia variegaticeps | reverse complement strand
CAGCCCGCCCCGCGCCCCGCCCCGCCGCGCTCCGCCCGGCCCGGCGGCGCCGCAGCCGGCAGCATCGCGGCGGGACTGCCCGGGGATGCAGCCGCGCTAAGAACAAAAGCCCTCTGCGCGCTCACGCTCCGGGGCTTTGAAGCGGCGCGGCCGGACTTGGATCTGTGCCCCCTCGGGCCGGAGCCGCCCGCGCTGCGCTCGCCGAGGGCAGCCGAGCATCCCCCGCGCATCCCCGCGCACCGCCCGCCGTCCCGCAGGGGCTGCCCGCGGAGGGCGCCGCGCCCCCCCGGCCGCATCCCCGCGCCCCGGGACCTTGGCTTTGCCCTTCGCACGGCAGGTGGCGGGGCCAGCGGAGAAGGATGCGTGTCTTCCCGTGGGGATTTTGGCTGCTGTGTGTCGCCTCCGCCCCGGCTCGCGGTGACAGCGGCAGCAAGGCGAGGAGCTGCGCCGAGGTCCGGCAGCTGTATGGGGCCAAGGGCTTCAGCCTCAGCGGCGTGCCCCAGGCCGAGATCTCCGGTGAGTGCCGCGGCGGGGTGTGCGGGAGAAGCCCCGCACGGTCCGGGTGGGGATGCGCTCCCGCCCGCCGCCGGAGTTTGTCTCGGGTCGCGGGCGGCGAGAAGTCGGACCCGAGAGGTTCCCCCCAGGGCCGGACTCCCCTCGCAGCACCCCCCGGCTGGGAAGGGGCTCTCCCGGCGGCGGCGATGCGAACGGAGCGGCCAGAGGAGGGGGGGGTCGCACCAAGTGTTCAGTGGTGGTTCTCGCTTTTTTTTCCCTTCATTGTCTCGTTGCTTCTGTTTTGAGTACAATTGAAACGGTTTCAGGGTTTTGGTTTGGAAACCGAGGTAATCAGACTCTAATGGGTTTTGGTGTCGGAGCTGGAAAATGCCACAAGGTTACGAGAGAGGAACTGATTTCTTTTAATCTTCTTCTAGATAGGAAACAAACGTATAAATGGTATTTGTCACTTGATAAAAACGAGGCAGGAATAAAATGACTGTGTCAAACATGTGAAGCGCAGAGGAAACCCGTGCAACATACATCCATGTGTCTGCTTGCCTTCCTTCTGTCTTTGGACAAATCTTGATTTCCTCCTCTTTGCAGAAACCACTGAAATAGCAAAGAATATTCAAGGTCTGGTTTATGTTGGGTTTGTGTGTGTGTGGGGGGGTGGTTTCTTTTTCTTTTTTCTTTGTCTTTTTTCCCCTGAAAGCTTGGGGGAAACATGCTGATGTGTTGTAGTTTTTGTTTTTTAAATTCTCATCTAAGTTTTGATGCACCAACTTGTGACCCATATCCGAGGGCTTTCTCCTCACTTGTGGGAGCTTCCTCCTTCAGACAAAGCATAAAACATGCAGGCGTACGTGCCAGAGCCAACCTACAGGGACACCCCAGTAAAACAGCAGTTTGCAGTGCACATCCAAGCTACAGAATGCCTTATGTTGAATATTTCATTGGGTAGTTATTCAGAGGAACCAATTTGGTATCTGACCTATGAATGGAAGAGGCTGAACCATACACATGTCTCAGAAATGTGAACAAATTAATACTTTCTTTGTCAAGTTACAACCGAGGGTAAATTTCCAAAGTAAAAGGAGCAGTACTTGAAGTTTAAACAGTGGGGAGTTTCAAAATCATTTGTACATCACTATTAATAGAATAGTAATTCAGTTGAGCAAGAAAGTGGCTTTTTATAAATTTGCATCTGATTATTACAAATCTGAATACATTAGCAGTTGCGTTTCAAGTGGAAAGTTCTTGGAAGAGGAAATGTTTACAAACACTCGTGGAGGTGGCTGCAGTGTTGTACACAGAGGTAGTACTACAGGGGCAGTCACTGAGGCTCGCAGGAACTGTGGTTACAAATATCACATATCCTTACAAGTATCGCATATCGCAGGTTAGCAGAGAGTAAAACACTTCGTGTCTGCGCATTGTTGAGGTTCAAAAAGTGACAGGGCATGGATTTCTAGGATTCAGGAGTTTTGTTTCCTGCTGTTTGTTGCTGCAAGAGAATAAGCTGGCAATCTCAAGCAAGTTAAAATTGTAGGTATCAAACTGGGCATCTCTGGCTGTTACTGTAAATGGCAAAACTCTGTAGATAAATGCTATAAAAACTTGAGGAATACCCCGTGGAAAGTAATATGAAGTGCTTGGGGGGAGGAAGGTTCCACACATAAACCTGCTGCTGATACTATTAGCTGGGTATTTAAAACAGCTAAGGGACTGAATGATTTTCATTGGTAATTACCGCGCGTTCCTCCTGACTGATGTGTAGTCAGGGATTCTCTTTTCTGTTGCGGTAGTATTTACCCAGTGCAGTTAAAACATCAGTGTGTGTAGCTACTAACCTCAGAAATGTCCTGATAAAGTAGTGCTGTGTGTTGTCTGTGCTTTTTAGCAGTTGTGCACGTTAGTGCAAAGGTTGATGCCAGTTTCGCTGTCTCCAAAAACAAGCCTCAAGACCCTCTTGGAGCGTCTCCACGTGTACTAAGTACAGGATCGTACAGTTTGTAATTCCACGTTTTGTCCAGATAGCCATTGCTTTAGGCTGATTTTGGTGGCACTAGTTCAGCTGGCTGACCATGGGGGTTGTCATCTGCATGGAGCCTTGTCAGGTTATGCCTGACTGACACCTGTGAATGAAAACACATGGACACAGGTGAGTTGGGGGCAGGTATCTTCTGATGTGTCCCAAGTGAAAGGATGAAAGGAAGTGGCCTTAGGTTGCATCAGGGAAGGTTCACTTTGGGTACTAGAAAAAAAAATTTGCTGAAAGAGTAGTCAGACATTGGAGTAAGTTGTCCAGAGAGGTGGTGGAAATCACCATCTCTGGAAGTGTTCAAGAATTGGATGTGGTACTTGGGGGTGTGGATAAGAGGGGGTTATGGTGGTTCTGGGTTGACGATTGGACTAGATGATGTTGAAGGTCTATTCCAACCTTGATGATTCTGTGACAGAAGAACTTTTGGCTAAGTTAAGAGGTGCTGATGAAGTCGTTTCAGCATTGTCCCCAGCTGGATCTGTGCAGAGGTTTCCTGGTGTTGGTTCTCTCCATGTTATCAGAGAAGTTCAAGAGCTACCCCATGAACCATGTTTTTATCCTATTCCTGAGCTCTCTGGAGGCAAAACCCCTTTGATTTCTCCCTCTGCAAAGGGACTTTGCTGTTCCTTCTTTCAACTGCTTACCCTGAGACAAAGGGGAACACTCATGTCTTAGCCCCATGGCCTTGCCCCTGAAGCGATGCTGCCATGCTTGGCTGACCTTGCTCCTGTCTGCTTCGAACTGGCTCCAGGCACTGCTTGGTGTGTGTTGCTGTCACACCAGCCTGGCACCAGGAGCCAAACCATGCACTGCCCGCACCCCCAGAGCATGACTGCAAGAGGAGTTCAGTGAGCTCCCATGATGCAGGCTCTGACTCAGGCTGAGACGGCTGTGTTTGTGTTGGTTTTAGAACACTTATTGCACACTTTACATCTTCTAATCTGTGTTCTTTGTCATGATTTAAGAGGATTATGAATAATCTCAAGTCTCCACAGCTCACCAGAAGGTAGTCCCTGCTTGTGGCTGTACAGATCAGTTGGAGAAGCAGTCACACAGTTATTAGCTGGTAAATAGATAAGCATCTGATTCAGGGGCAGACTCTTGGTTTACCAGATTTCTCATGAACCACATAGACAGGGTTTCCTGGTTTTTTGCTATTGCTGTACAATGCCTTTAACGTGTCTGAGACTTAAATGTGTCAGGTGCTGTTATTAAGTGTGTTTAGGGAATACACAAGGTGTTATATCTCAGCACTTTGAAGTCAATGGCAAAACTCCCAAACATGCAAGCAGCGTCTGCTCACGTTAGCAATGCTGACAGATAGCTGTGCACCCAGATCTTGGGTGAAGATCTGCCTAGAAGAAAATTTCTTCTTCTGAGGAGGAAGGAAGTCCCCTACTCCTTGAGTTTGTGAAAGTTACAACACTTGCTTCCATAAGATACGCTAACTTCAGCAAAGTTTTCCTGTACGTTTGAAAACGCTCCTGCTCTCTGGCTGGATGACCCACACCCCCTTTCTGTGATTGCTACAAAATGTGGGAAACCAGTTTGACAACTTCCAGTTATTCTGTTTTCTCTCGAGTCTTCTGGAGGTAGCAAGCCTCCATTCCTACTGTCTGCTGTTCTTGCTATCCAGACACCATCACCCTGTTGCTGGTCCCTTTCTCTGGTGACTGAGTCAGAAAGGTGCCTGCTCTAGATGTGCTTCTTAGTGCCTCTGATAAGGGCTGGTTGTCTTGGGCTCACAGTGTGGTCTGTGATAGATGAGAGTGACCCTACACCAAGAAATATTGTGCTTTGGGGGGGATATCCAGCTTTTTCTCACTTGATGGAGGGTGTCTTGGGATTACTGATGTTGGAGGGGTGACTGCTCCCCAGTGTCTCGAGCAGAGGTGGTTCTCCCATGGACATGGAGAATGCTTGGGTGTTGTGATTTGATGTGCATGTACTTGGCCCTTGCTCACTGTTTGGGTTGAACTTCTGCTTTAGTTTGTTTATTCCTGAGATTAATCCTTCTGAGACTTAGCTCGCTGCTAAATTGAGCTTGTTGACACGGGCAGTGGGTGCAGTGCTGCGAGAGAAGAGGAGGGTACAGAAAAAAAGCCAGCTGGACTTTGCCAGGCCGTATTGCTGCCCATCTAGTCACACATCTCACACAGATCCTTCCCTGGCTCCTTAGCTGAGAGGAATCAGAACAATTTTTTAAATCTTCTAGTCCTTTTAGGCTGTATAATTTTCCTTTGTAATGAAAACATTGTCAAGTGCATGTGTTGGAGCCATTTGGAGAAGTGTTATCTAAGTAGGGAACAGGTCTGGCGACAGGATGGGACTTGGCGAGGCTCTTGGAGTCTGAAGGGGATAATGGAACCCCATCTTGGAGGGCATTTCAGCTGCTGGAAGTTGCAAAGTGGGGCAAACCTGCATCTGTGGTATGAAACATAAAATCTGGGGCTCTACTCCCAAGGAAAGATCTTTACCCTTCATGGAAAAGGGACACACAGTTGATCCAGCACTTCTTGAGGTGGTTGTTATATTTGGTTTTTTGATATATTTGGTTTGTGGCTACTCAAGGCAGAGGGATTTCTCAAGGTTAGCTGCTCCATGGTGAACTCCCAGATGCAATATCAACCCATTTTTGCAAGTGAATTTGTTAGGGACAAATGGGAACGGCCTTTGTAGCCTGCTGGGTTTAGAGCGCTATTTCTGATGAGGCAAAACACAGGGAATTGTGCCTTTTCCTCCATCTGGCAAGTGTTTTGGTGTGAATGTCAGAGGAGGCCATGCCTGAACCATGGATCTCTGTTTCTGTTTGACTTAAAATACACACAGAAATTTGCATACTTTACACTTTGTGATGCTGTGTTGATTTGTGACTGCACAATGTGTGCGTACGGAACAATTATGGAAATTGGATTTATGGAGAAAAATGGGCTCCCTCTAGCGGTCCATCCCGGCGCCCTCGCATTCCCGCGCCCACCGGAGCGTGGCAGGGATCCGGGAGCCTTTGTGCTGAGTTCTGGAGAGTTTTGTGCTGTTGACATTATTTTTAGGGGAATCTGCCTTTCTGTCCCTCTGACATGGATGACTAAGCTCTCACCACGTAATTATCCTTATCAGCCGTGTCTGACAAAACCATTTCAACAGCTTCTTTTGTTGGTGAAGCGAAAGGCTGATATTTCTCGAAAACAATTTGCATGGATGTATATCTGGAGACACCCACCAGCACCACTGTGTGAAACTGCAGAGCTCACCTCTTCTCTTCTTTTCCTGTTCTTGCCCTGCAAGCGCCCTGTTTTGTTTAAGAACACATGTCAGTCAATCTCTGGATTCGCCGGATGGGTTTGATAGGAGATGTGTGGGTTTTGGCAGCGACTGTGAAACAGTTGGTTTAATGTTCTATTGCTTTCAGTACAATTGTCTCACATTGAGGGGACCGGATAGATATATTCCTCTGGGTGGTTTCAATAATTAAGTGTGCTTTGACTTAGCCAAAGGCGTGGAGGGAGCTGCTAACTTGGTTATCAAAAATGTGTATTTAAAGCCAGAGCTTTTATTTACCTCATGGGTCACAACAGTGATAACTAAAACCAGAGGCCCTGGAGCACCTAGCTGAGCACGAGCTCTGTGCCCTACCCACCACTGCCCGTCGGGCTGGGGATGGGGCTTGAGTATCATCTATTTTTATTGCAGCATCAAATTGCATTAGGCAGTGTGGCAAGAGAAGGCAGGATAAAAGGATGGCCCCAGCCCCAGAGAGCTGTTGGTCTGAGCAGTATCCTGACCCTGCTGCCTGCAGTAGTCTCAGCACTGTGTGGCTGGGGCCAGTGCTACAGTTTTGGTCTGCTGGCAGCAGTCTGTGTGTTCCTGTCACTTGTCTTGCGGGACTGGGGAATTGAGGAGCAGGGTAGGTGGGAGGGTGACTGACAAGTGTCACTGGCATAAGGGGAAATTGTATGTCTGCTTCCAGCCTTCAGGTGGAAATACTGAGTGAGAATTTCAGGAGGACCAGGGAAATAGACATCTCCATTCTTGGGAGATCCACAGGCTTCGTTGGGGAAAACAGCTTTAATTTCAGTTTGCTGCCCGGGGCCCTGCTGAACACATTTTTCTATATATTGGGTTTCTTTCTTTGCCCCATGTGTATGTGTAGCAGGCAGGTAGCCTCACAGAGGGGGTAATGTCACAGGATATGTGTTATCCCCATGCAGGGTTGCTTGCTTTCACACAAGGAGCTTCTGAGATGGTACGTGCACTTGGAGAAGCCGTAGGAAAAGCCCCTGCAGAGAGCTGCCTTCAGTGAGGTGTCCTGTCCCACGGCAGTGTCTCCTGATGGAAGCAGGGCTTGGCTCTAAGTGCCTTGGGTATGGACAGAGACCTCCCAGCTCCTCTGCAATGTTCTGCCCTGCAAACACAGAGAGTCACTCTTTTGGCTTTTCCTCCGCAAGAGCATCTGCTTAGCTGAGTGTTAATTCAGAAAGGAGTTGGACATGCTACTTGTGGTTGTGTGACAGGAAAGTCACCTTCAGGTGCCTTCCTCAGCTTTAATCTGGCCTTCTGAACATGACACCATACATTGAACCTTTCTGAATATCCTAAGTCACTCCTGCTTTCCACCTGTATAAGCTCAGCCAGAGCTGGGCCATCTTTTTCAATGCTTCTCCAAATCCTGACTCCCAGGCACAGCTGTGAGAAGGAAGGAGAGGTCCAGTGAGCAGCTTGTGGGGTAGACACACCATCTGCTTGGGTGTTGGCCTGGACCAAGTCCATAAGAGTCTTTTCATCTTTAAATTTCCCCGGGGAAAAGTCACATTTGTGCTTTGCTGTCTGTGAAAGGAGGATTGACTGTGTCTCACTTATGGCTCCGAGGGTAACTCTGCCCCATCGTGATGGGGAGCGACCTAGGGAAGAAAGGTCCTAAAGCTTGCAGGAACCCTTGCAGCAGTTGCTTGAAGATTATTCTATCATGTTTTGTAATTTGTTTGCACAAAGTTGTTGTAGCTGCCATTGCATTAGAGTATTTCCCTGCAAAGTTACAAAAAAATAAATTCAAAACTCAACGAAGGCAAAAAATTTCCTTTATTCCCCATTACCGTGAAGGACAGATCACCCTCTTCTCTGATGTCTACGTACCCTGACACTTTGTTGCTCAGAATATGTTTTATCCCTGACAGGTGAAACCTGTCTTTAAGTAACATTTGATTCCCAGGGAATCAGGTTACCTCTGTTGGCAGATTGTTCTGCAAAAAATAATGAAGCTTTAGACTGCAGACACTTAAAATGCTTGTCTGAACGTGACAGAGCTCTGAGCCTGGTCAGTCACTTCTGCCCAGTAATGTGTTCCCACTTTACTTGGAATTCTTCAGATATGTAAAACTTTTCCTTCTTAAAGTTTGAAGGAGCAGAGTGCTGTGATGGTTTTTCACAACACTCTTGCTCTGAGTTTTAGATAATACATTAATCACAATTGTGTTGACTGCACAGAGATTATAAAACTAATTTGATGTGTTGTGCTTTTTCGTATGGTGCAGTGTGAATCAGAAGCCCAGAATTACCCAGCTGTTACAGACTCCTATGCTAGCAACATGAGTAAAAAACCATGAGTTTTTCAGTTGCCATGCATTCTTCTGAAGTATTAAAAGAAAATACAACAACAACAAAAGAAGTTTTGCTGTGGTTTCAGGGAGCAACATGATAGTACTTATGCAGACAGTCAATCTTTTATATGACTAAAATGCAAATACTCTATGACAAATAGTTTTGGCTTGCAAAAAATTGGTATTTTATAGGATTGTAAAACTATACTGTGTAATTTAGTTGGAGTATTTCCACTAGTTTTACCCAAGTCTCTTGCTTTTCAGCTGGAGCAGGCAGGCATATTTCTAAAATATGAGTACTTTAGAAATTCTTTTAGTTGTAATTTTTGTTCATAAATAAAAATATAATAAAAGCACTGTCAAAAATTAGGATTAATTTTACATTTTAAAAACACAGATTAAAAGAGGCGACTTCAGTCTCTTCTGCTCCCAGTTCATGTTGCTGCATTAAGATTTGCAGTGATTTCGTTGGATAATTGATCCTGGAGTGAGGGCCAAGCACAGCATAAAGTGATTTTTGTGTGAGGGCTGCTGTATTAGCATCTCTTATCTATTCCTGCCGTCATCCCAGATAAGCTGCGTGGTGGAAATCAGGTGCTGTAATTACTGCGGGTCTGGCAGGAGGGAGGTCTGGTCCTAGTCCCCATCTGGATGCAAATTTTCACCACGAAGCTGGAAAAGCCACTTCACTTTTCTTTTTTCAGCAGTTTCCTCTGCCATAAACACTAAATTGGAATGAGAGAGCTTGAATAACTCCTGGGAAGTTTGGTTTATTAAACTCTAGTCCCTGCATGTAAGAGAGCAGTGGTCTTGTCCCCCAGTGCAGTTGCTCACTGTGCACAGCTGCTTGAGTTTAAAACAGTTGTATAACCAGTTTGGATTTTTACAAACATCTGTTTGGCTTTGTGACAGAATACCAAACAAGCCCTGCAAAAAAACCCCTCTTGCCCCCCTTTCATTTGTGGGAGGTCTCAGAGAGGCTTCCACGTTGAGGGAGGAGGAGGAGGCTGGTGTTTTTATTAGAGAGGCTCTCTGAGGCCAAAGCATAGCTGAGGGACTCATCTGCTGCGAGTTTGAGGGAGGGCTGCACAATAGTGGGAACCTGTGGGTAGAAGTCCCATGGACTTAGCCCCAGGCTCCCCAGGGCCTGTGTTTCATCCTGTCTGATGGTTGGTGGGATGTAGCAATGCCCCAGCTGCTTGTGTGTTGGGGGATTGGTGCAGAGAAGTGTGCCAGGTTGCCTTTTGCAAGCAATAGGATGGCAGTGCTGGGTTAATGGTTGGACTGGATGATCTTGGAGGTTTTTTCCAACCTCAGCAATTCTATGACTTGTGTCAGGTCAGTTCAGTGCCCAAAATACAAACTTCTGCAAGTGCATGGGGACCATGTGCTGGGCCTGTGGTGGGTGAGAGTGTTACCTGGCCGTGTACCCTGTGCTTACAAACACACACCTGTCATGCAACTGGCCAAGTCATCTCTGGGGTATGATGTGATACCTGTACTTTGATGTAGCTCTTGCAGCACATAAAGAATGGTATGGCTTCACATGTAACCATAAGTGGAGCTGGGGCTCCACTGCTCTCCTTTCAGACGTGGTATAAAAGTGCCATTGGCATCCAGAGCAACTTTGTGTTAGGATGGGAAGGATCATACAGCTATGTCTTTTGAAATGCTGTCTGCTGCTGTTGTGTGGTTTATGGCCAAGAAACTGGAAGCAACTCATGGGTTTTATATACTTTTATATATATGTGTGTGCCCGTACAGGGAGTGGTAGCTCTGGAATGGGAATTTTGACATGCTCTGGGAGATGCAGACTGGGCCATTATTGGCTTCAACTGGAAGAGGGGATGTGGCCTGTCTTGGACTTGCTTCTTCCTGGTGCTGAAGGCTCAGTCCCAGCTGTGGAGGGGTTTCTCCCACAGCAGCTTGTTTGTGCTGCTGTCCTGGTGGGATGACAGTTCCCTGCTTCAGTTCCCATATGCAGCAACCTCTCAGGATGAAGGTGAGCACTTGCATACGGAGCCATGCTTGCTTCTCACACCTGACTAGTTTGTCCCATCTGGACAGCAGCGTGGAGGACAGCTTGCTTTGCCATATCCATGTGTCCTGCACTGTTTACTTGTGGGATGACCAAAGTCCCAAATGTCTCCATGATTAGCAGATGCCTTCTGTATCAGGATGGCTGCCTGGCGCTGAGTGGACTGATTGTGCTGCTCCACACAACAGTACATTCGGGGGAAACCTAAAGCAAATGTTGATAACACTTCTGCAGAACTAATTAAAATGAAATTTTTATTGGTAAGTTTTCACAGGTGCCAGCAAATAGAAGTAAGCACAGCTTAAGCTGTGACTTTGTTCTTGTTAAAATAAACAGAGAGCAAACACCTTCTGACAGGGGGCACATTTTGGTTGTAAACCAGGAGAGAAAGCCACTGTGTTTAAATGCAGTATCACTTCTCCCCTTACCCTGGATCAGCTGTCTGGGGGCTCAAATTTTGGTTATTTAGTGATATTGCTGCTACTGTTTGTGTTGCGCTGAAGAGATCTCCTGTCACACTCATAAATTAAATATTTCTCACTGTTAGCAATACACTGTGTGACAGGTTTTAGGACTGAAATTCCTAACTGTATCTGCTGATGTATGTCTGTATGTCCAGCAACATGGTGTCTTGTGTCATCCTGCTATCACTGATATATTTTGAGCACATTACATCACTCAGGCTGATCTGGCTATCCTTTCTGTCAGCTAGAGAGAAAGACATCTGCAATGTCCCTTTCCAGTATTCTTCATGGGACCAGTGGTTGCTCTCGGGGCCCAGTGTGCCTGTCTGTGCTGACCCCCACAACAGCAAGTGGTGTGCCAAAACAGTGTTCCTGTGCTGTTTTGTAAACTCAAGGCTGCAGGGTTTGGGTAGTGAAAATACATAAAAATACAATAACTGGTTAAAGAAAATGAATTATTTCCATGCTTTATTAAAAGAAGCTATGAAGTGCCATGCAGCCTTCTGTTTGGTGGCTGTGAGAATGCATCTGGAGCACAATGTCCAGTTTCAGGCTGCCTGTAAAGGGATGGCACAGCTACACTGGAGTGAGTGGCACAGGCCACCGTGCTGGCTGGTGGGTGCTGGAGTGTGTGGTGCCCGAGGGGGAGCTGTGAAGACTGGGCTGGTCCACTAAGTAAAGTGTAGAAGAAAGAAGGCTTGATGAGATCCCATTGCTGTCTGCAGCTACTTGCTGTGTGGGAATAGAGAAAACAAATAGACTTGGGTGCACGGGGGCAGGATGGGAGGTGGCAGACATGAATTGGAACTGGGGGAATTCTCAGTTCATACATGGAAAGGCTTTCAGCCTGAGTGATTGAACACTGGCACAGGAGCCCAGAGAGGTGTTGTGATTTTCATCTCCATCCTTGAGGATATTCAGAGTTTGAGCAGACAAGGCCCTGGGGCATCCACTCCAGTTTGTCCTGCTTTGTTGAGAGGTTTGACTAGATGGCTGCAGAAGGCATTTTGTTTTAAATTACACTGTGCAATGCTGTAATTGTACCACACACAGACAAATCAGATGTTTGTGTAGGTAAAGGGATTTTATTAATGAAGGTTCTCTGCAGAGGGAGGGGTGAAAGGAAGTCCTTCCAGTACCGCCATAGAACATTTGCATTTTTTGAACTTATTTATTAGTTTATGAAATATGACATCTAGTGAAATCAAGGAGGAGCAGCAATGTTCTCCTACATGAGAAAAAAGCTGTGGTGGTACTCCAGAGATCCCAGTTCAATTTTCTGCTCTGGCACATGTGCCTGGCATGACCTTGGGCAAATTGCTTAATCTGTCTGTATCTCCAATCCCCATCTGTGCATTACCATCTTTAAATTATAATATCTTGTTTTTGTAATTTGTCTTTGAATTATAAAGTCTTGGAGTACTGAGTCTCGCTATTTCTCTGAATTTCAGTGTACAGTACTTAGCACAATGGGACTATAAATCTTCATCAGTCCCGTGATACATGAATAATAAACAGTTACAGCATAATTTAGGGCCACATTCTGCCTCTGATCTCATGATGCATAAAGACAGGGGGTTTTTGTTGGTTAAAATGCTGTGCTGTTCAGCCTAACGAAGACACATGGGCCTTACTGAACAGATTTTTACGAGCCTGTTGTTGGCTCTTCTGGTTTGTTGGGGTTTTATTTTGTTTCATCATTATTCATTGATTGCAGGTATCTAAGCAATTTGCTTGACAGATCAGGGAATAATAAATTCCTTTAATCTATGTCTCTTTCAGTTTAATTATTGTTAACTCATTACTTAGTGTTTAGTTCAATGGATAATGAACTCTGTTCACCATGTGGTAGAACAGAGTTGGACTACAGAGACAGAACTGGCTTCTCTGGTTCTTTTGAAGATACAAACCAAAATTGCAGAGTCACAGAGTGTTTAACTCCAGGTTAGATTGAAGGTTACCAGCAGGCATACTGTGGTTACCTTTGCAGGCTTGAATGTAGGTTAACATTTCAGATGGTTCCATGTTTGGCACTGCATTACATTTGCTTTATTTTTAGACAGTTAAGAAACTGGTAACTACTATGTAGACATCTATTTTTGTCTTGATTATAAGACAGTGTCTAATAAATCAGACGTAGTACAATCCTAATTACTGCAGGCAGACTTTACATTTGTGACTCTGGTAATACTGTGTTGGACTGCTTCCTGCAGTGTTTAGTAGGGTGTTCAGACCTTCCCATTTTGGCTACAGCTGGGGGGAAGAAATCCTTAATTCCCTCAGGGGTGGTGTGGTCTCTAGAGCCATGCTGCTGAGCATCTGAGTTCTGTTTGGACATAACCCGTTTCTCTCATTTCTTCATCCTGTAATTTTCGTCATCTTTTTGTCACAGAAGACTCTGTGAACTCTACGTGGCAGGCGTTGGCCATCCTTTCATGTTGTGCCAGCAGCAGCTCCTGTGGTGGAGCTCAGGAGGCTGTTACTGACCCCAGAGAGCTCACAGGGGTCAGGGTCACCCCCATCACTTCATTCTGCATCAGCAGTTCAGTTCAGCCCTATAAGCCAACACCCACTGTGTCCCATCTAACACAAACTGAAATACACCCGTGTATTTTTTAACATTTTGGTTATATATCTTCAGTTTTCTTCCTGAGGCTGAGGAAAGCTTGACACCAGGAGTTAGGGGAGACTAATGCACCAGGGAGGGGAGCAGGGCATGTGGGGTCACTCTAAAGATGAACAGCAGGTTGTTCATCCATTGCTACCTGCTCTTACAGCCCGGCAGGCTGGCTTCACTCATGCCTCCCTCTGTTCTGCAGCTATTCCCAGCTATTCACACAGCAATCAGACAGAGAGTAAAAATACTACCAGGACTTTCCTCTTATCACCAAGCCTGTGACTCTAGAGCAGAGCAGAAAGCCTGCAAACACATCTGCCCTTGGTAGAGATGTAACTTTCCTGTCAGGGTATCACCAGCTTTTTCAGCTAGAGTGAAGTAAAGAGAGTGGGGATTTTGGTGAGAAACCGTGCTGAACGGCTTCTGAGGGTTTGGCAACAAGTCACGGAAAGCTTGAGTGTGGCTGTGTGTCGAAGATCACTGCTGAAATGTTTATTTTGGGCTTGCTGTTCTATTCTGCTCAGTCATCAGGAGAAGACAGTTCGTAGCGCTCTTACTGTCGGACCATTTTCAGCATAAATTTCATGCAATGCACTTCCTTACAAAATAAGTTGAAAACTTGGGTGCCCTAGAATACTAAACTGCTGCTCTGGAGGTATTTTTCCCCTTCTGGGGAAGGAGTTGTTCTTTGCACCGTGTCCCCCACAAAGCCCCTTAATACAAATGAGATTGCCCACATTTGCAGAAGGAGAAAATGGCACTTGCCAAATCTGCAAATCACAGTTGTGTTTCTGTCAGCTTTGGCAGTTGCATGACTTCTGGTGAGGCTAATGAACGCAATCTGCTTTTAATTTAAAATCCTCCCTGCAGAAAAAAAATAGCTGGCAGTTGAGGGATTCGGCAATGTCCTTGTGTGAAACTTCTTTCCTTGTTTTCCATGGTTTGCTTTAGCCAAGGAGAAACTGTTAATTAAAAAATATTCCTAATGTAGCCAAATGTGCAGGAATGTACTTATGCAACAACTACCTGTACCAGTTCTGCAGTAAATCACTTCTTTGTTTTCATTTGATGAGCAATTCTAATTAACCAAACAAAAATACTGCTTACCTTGCACTTAACTCAGCAGGTTTGCTGCTGCTTAGATGATTGAGAGACTGAGGATGGCAGGTTTCGTTTAGATGAGTCTTTTGGATTCAGCGAGGTGATCAAGCGGCACAAGGAGGGGATGATGCCCAGAGGAGGACTCTGCCCTGGGGAGGAGTTCCTGCTGGCAGGGCAGGCAGGGAACACCAAAGGCTCCAGGTTCTCCCAAAAGGCTTTTTCTGGATCTATGCCTCCTATGGGCACATGGCAGGGAGACAGGGTGGGGGAAGACAGCATTCCTTAGACCACATTTGAATGCAGTTTCTTTGAAGGCGTTTTTCCTTAGTTCAGAAGGTACTGGACCAAATCATGGATCCAGTCATCAAAGTTTGATGCTATGCACAACAATAAATAGTCTGTGCTTGGAGAAGAGTGTGAGGAAAGTGTCTGTGTGTCAGGTGTGCACACGTACAGTGATGGTGATGTGGTCCTGCAGCAGAATCATCTAGAAACAATCCAAGTGCCCATGTGTTGTGGTCAGTTCCTTCAGCCCTTGGCCCTGCCCTGAACCTTTGCAGCACTTCAGAGTAGCTGCAGGCAGGAGCTATACCAGGGTATTCTGCTGGACAGAGCTAAGAACATCTCTGGGGCTGTAGAATGGGGGGGTTGGGAAGGAGATGTTGGAAGACTTCCTAGCAAGTATAAAGTGATAAGTCTGCCCAGTCAATAACATGTCCTATTTACAGAGCACTGTCAACTGCAACCAGTCTGGCAGCATCTGGAGCAATAAAAATTACTTCTTTTTTATTTTTTAAAGCATATAAAGATAGAGAATTTTCTCCAGCTTTAGGAAAACCAAAGTAAAATCTACTGTAGAGTTGTCTTGAACTCATCCATAACTAGGGTAAGCATTTACAGTGCCAAATGATGAAAGCATTTTACGCTTTATTGGATTGTAGTAACTTCTTCAGCGCTGCATTTCATATGTGCAGGAAGGAGGGGTTTGGCTTGTTTCACAAATATTTCACAATGATTTGAAACTTACTTGTTTGGGTTTTTTTCATCACAAATGAAAAATGGCCAAAGCTGTTGGGCCTGTAGCTTATTACCCCTTCACACCACCACTTGGTTTGAAAGGGATGGGCAGCTAAGGGAAGTGCTGGTCCAACCTGAGGCAGATATTGCTGCCCTTTGCTGTAGCATAAGGAGTTATTATAAGCCAGCAGCTGAGGCAGTATTATTCTACCTGAAATCTGGTGTCCAGTGCGAGCCCTGACCACTCTGCTGGTGCTGGTGGAGTAGCAGCTGGTACAGAGGGCTGTAGCTCCAGCAGGTCCTCAAAGAGCTGAGAAGTTGGGCACAACCTTTCGGGGCTGCCCAAGCAGTAGGGTTTTCCCAGGAGCACTGACTCCCTGCTCCCATCTGCTTTAAGGCCGTACCGGAGGGACAAAAATCTGGTCTCGTTGCTTCCTCCAGGGGGATTTGTCTTGGAGTTTCAAAACCTAACCTCCTGCTCCATCCCTAAATTTAAATCCATAGCTTCTGACTGAAGACAGAACCATATGCCAGTGAAGCACTGGGGCACAGCTGTCCTCTGTATATCTATAATCTGCTGTTGCATTAGTAGTTTGCTGTAGGAACAGGAGCTGGAAGAGGACCCAGCATGGCAAGAGTAGTTGTATGGGTTGTGCACTTGGGCTGCCAGAGTACTGCCCTGTTAGTGGGGTTTGCAATGAGCCTCCTCTGGGATTGGAGAGTGAGCACTGGGAGTGGTGGAAAGATGCTTGGTGTCTAATCCCAAGGTCACCTGAGGTAACCCAAAAGCACTGTGCAATTCTGTGGAAGTGCCATGGACATGTTTCCAGAAGCAGCCATGGTTTTCCAGCCTTGCTACACAAAGGAAATCACTTAGAAAGCTCACCACCCTAGCAGAGCCTTCTGGAGACTGCAGGCCAGCTGCATCTTCCCTGGTGACCTTGTGGAGGGGGCAAATGATCTAACAGATGGAGAAAATATATTCTTCTGATTAGTGGGTGATGGGCTCCTCCTAAGCAGGGAAGGTCTGTTCTTTTAATTAATTAGCTGGTTAATATGTTTGTGCAGTGGCATGCCTAACTAATGTGCAGTTACTATGAATACACGTACAAATGGTAGTAATGGGTGCAGATGGCTGTAATTACCCATGTTGGTTTCTGCAGTAATCACACATGCAACACATCAAGTTGGTATAAAAATTGACATGTAGTGGGTGATGTTTTCCTCCCCCAGTGTGTGTGAATGTGCTCGTGTGGCTGTTCTCTGTACACCCAGATTCCCTGGGCTCGCTGCTGGGCTGACCCACTGGGGCTTTAAAGTGTGCACAAGGAACTCAAGGAAGGGGAAGACGACTCTAACTTTGTTTTTCTCTGCAATGTCCTAAACCTAGTGCTTTGGACTACGTATTTTGCCTGATGATGTGCAGAAGCTTCATATATCTGGTGTCCAGTTGGCCTCCATAGGGGCAGCTGGTTCTCACTCACAGCCAGGCCTAGGAATGGCGTGTCAGGGGCTTGGGTGCCCTGCAGCTTCCTGAAAAAAACATTTGATGGGGTTGCCCTATGGGCTGTCTGATCCTGCAGGATGTGTCTGACAGTGGTAGCACAAGATGACATTTATGAAGGGAGTGTGTGACTGTGTCACCTTTCTGAAGTCTCTCACTTTGTACACCCAAACACTCACTGCTTCTCAGGAGGGTGCATCAGGGATACATCCCTGCCCAGTCCTTCACAGACCTTTGGTCCACTAATCTATATAATCTCTTTTCAAACCTGCTGCATAAGGTCTGATCCCAAAACTCCCACAAGCACCAAGCTCCGTAAGTTCATCTCCCACTATGTAAGGAAGGACTTTTGTCTGTTTTAAACTGGTGAAGCCCTTGGACTTGCGTGGCTGTTCTTCCCTTGGATCATCTGACCAAATAAATCTGTAAAAGGGCTTTTATTAATAAGCCTAATACTAAGGAGCAATGAGCCTCCCCTGGGACAATTCAAGGTTTGGGGAAGTGACTGCACCTTCTTTTCCATGAGGAATGCCTGGAATAAGGGGACAGTACAAGATAGTTGTTAGTAGTGCAGTTTTTAGGAGGGAAATTGAGCTGCTTGGAGTGACTTGAGGACCCAGGGGATCCTGCAGTGGGTGCTGCCAAAACCTTTTTTAGCATTCCCGCTGAGTAGCGCTTACTGGAATTGGATGATGAGCTCCCTTCGAGCTGAGTGACTGAGGAGCTACTTATCCACGAGGCTGAATTCTAGTTTAGGAAATGGCAAAGACAATTTAGGGGAAGTGTGCGTCAGAAAGCATTTCTGAGATTGCTAAGCACTGCTCCAGGTATAAGCACCGAGCACCATCTGCTCTGGGATTGCTCGGCACGGAGGAGAAAAAGCTCTGGAAGCTGCTGCTCTGTGCAGTGCAGATCCAGAGGGAAGCACCCCCAAGGGAGACCTGCTGGCTGCTGCCCTTCACCCCAGCCGTGAAAGACCTGTGGAGAATTCCTGTGCCTGCACTTCTTGGTGGAGTGGCATTCATCTTTGAATCAGGAGATCGCTGCTTTGTCTCCCAGCCTTAAACCTTGAAGACTCCTGATGGCAGTTAAAAAGCTGGGGCTACAAAGGGAAGTTTAAAGAAGCCTTGTAAGAGAAATTCATGTCAGGGAGTGAATAACCTGAAGGCTCTGTGCAGTGTAATGGAGAGCCAAGCTCAGGCTGATGACTCTAACGTAGTCAGCAGTGCAGAAAAGAACTGTAAGTGCTTCCAAATCCTATGGCCATCCTTTCTTTCTACAGGAAAAACATCTCTCTTGTGATCAGGTTTTTTCAGGCTTTTTTGTCTTTCTCTTAGCAGGTATGGTCCCTGTTAAATATTTACTTTTTGACTAACATTTTCGCTATCTGGTTCATTTGTTTTGGGACACTATTTCTTGTTTTTTTGAAGCTTGTTTTGTTAGGCTGCTGGGTAAAGTCTTCCTTTTTTGACAGCCTTTTTACTCGTTCTTTAAAGCTCTTCTTTGATGTGAGCTCAGAAACACAGATATTATTCTTTTATCACTTTCTCCTGTCAGTTTAAGACCAGTTATGAGTACCACAAACTATTAAAAACAATCTAAGCTAACCTCTCAAGTGACAGATACTCATGGCCTATCTCTTATATTCAGGCATCTGTATGGAGCAGACTTTAGTTTTTGAGGAAATGAGAAAGGATGCTGGTAAAGAAACATGATTGTAGCAGCTCAAAAAAAACTGCTTTGTAAAATTCATCTGGAAAAAAGGCAGAGCTGTGGGATGTCCTGTAGAGTTTAATATGGCGAGAAACTAACTATCCATGCAGGCATGCCTGTCCTCATCTTTCTACACTAATATAGTTGATCCTTTGTTGATGATTGAGTTACCTGAGTTCATTCCTTCTTCATCAAGAACAAATATTGGTCTGACAGGTTAATAGGGAGTTGGAAAGGTCAGCTGGGTCATGAAGACTAGTCCTGTAAGACCTAATGCAGCCTAATGCATTAGGGTCTGATGAATCACCTCCATGTGTCCCCAGGTACCACTGGCCTTGAAGTGCTGCAAAGGCCAATAGAGAGATGTCAGGCATACCCAAATCATCACTGGGGTCCCAGTACGTGTTACAAAAGGAACTGTATAGAAGAAATCCACAAAATTTTCGTTGTCCTCCATGAGACAGCAACTTTAGGGTTCTCTGAACAGCCCATCTCCTCTGCCTCATGGGGCAGAGGTGTATGTTGGTATGAATTGAGAGGTTTTATCACTTGTCTTGTGCAGTAGTGGTGCTGCTACTGATTTTTTGCAAATAATACCAGCCATCCTGGAGGGAAGTCTTTCCCTGGAGTGCAGTGAGCTGGCAGTCCCTCCTCACACACAGCAGACAGCATTGCTGTGCACCCTGGGGCTGCCCCACTGCAGCCACCCCCTTCCACTCTGACTTCAGCTCCTCACTGTGACCCATCCAGGAGATTTGAGGGCACAGGTTATCCCACTCAGGTCAGGACAGGCCATCTGCAGTGGATCCTCGGTGCTATGGGAGTCAGTGAGAGCAGGAGAATTAAACAGTTCTTGGCATCTGTGAAACTCAGGAAAACAAGTCATCTGTTTCCAGACTTTTGTCTGTCAGAAGTAGCCGTGTCTGCCAGGTCCTGAAGGTGTTGAACTAGTAATGAGAACTGGTAGAAATATCTTGGAGTGGAGGACAAGAGGGCCAAGCATAGCACTGGCGAAAGGAAACTAGCTAGTAAAACTGCTAGGAGAAAAACTGGATATCTCCTTAATAATTTTTCTCACTTCTGCAGCCAACTCTGACATGGTTGTGCAAGGCACTGGTGGGAGATAAGAAAAACAGAATCCACTGTCACCTTCTTCTCAGTAGCTGAAGTAATTAAAAAATGCCTTACCTTCACCTTTGTCAACACTCTCATAATTTAAATTAAAAAATAGTATTTTTTCCAATGTATAATTATTTTCAAGTAAATATGATTTTTTATTTTTAGCTAATGGTGTACGATGTTCTGGCATTGCACAGAGGTCCCTGATGTGGTGGGAAAGCTACATTTCTGTAATTCACTGCTCAGAGGTGCCACTGGAGCTGTGAACAGCAACAGCTGGGCTGAACTTGGCTGGGTCAGGGCTCTGACAGGCCAAAATAGTGTCTTTTAACTCTATCAGATCGAGTTTCCCAGATCCAGACTTTCAATAAGTGGGGTTTGTAACTTTGCCCTCAGAAGATCTGCCAAGCATTTTTGCTCCTGCCTTTTTGGTCTGAGTTAACGGGTTTCTTATGGGCAATTTCCTCATATCCCTTTTCCACAGCTGCCTGACAGTCCTTCAGACATCTGCAGAATCTGGAGTGTTTGTTTGCACTAACATAAGCATTTGAGTTACCAAATCCCACAGAACCTTTTATCCTTTCTACTGAAAGAGGGGGATGCTCTCTAAGGCCACTTCTCCCTCCCTGAGCCTGTGTCATCCCCTGATGGCAGATAACGTTTTCTGATGGTTTGCCTGTGCTCCCTTCTTCCCACTTGGCCAGATTTTGCAAAGCTCTTGGCACCCAGCACCCTGCAGGAGGAGTGGGGCTCTCCAGCAGCTTTGCTGGACGAGGCTGCAGAACTGGGAGTGATGGGGCTGGGCGCCTCTAAAGGGCCACTGAAGCTCCCCCAGTGGCCCGTGTTGCTCTCTCAGCTGTCGTTCTCAGCTGCTGGTGGACGCAAACAGCTGCTGTTGTCCCAGCATGGGTTTGGCTTTGTTTTGTTTTAATCTGTCCACCTCATTATGTGCCTGAATTAGAGTGCACTCTTTGAAGATCTAACCAAACAATTGGAGCCTTATGGGAGTACTTTTGAAAGCGTGGCCCTTGGCCTCGAAAAATGTTTGATTATAAACTCACACCAGATTGGGGAATGAGGTGTGTCTGTGTGGTTTTTCTCTCTCCTCCCTTGCATTTAGCCGAGCATCAGGATAGCTGGCACTTGCTGCATCAGAGCCTTATCTATAATTCATAAAGCAGAGCTTTCTACCTTGTCCAGCCTGCGAGTTAACAACAATACCTTTTTAAAAGCGCTGCTGAGATGCAACCTGTCCTAGGTCCTAACCTCTGTTGAAGCTCTCAGGGCTTGTCTGTCACCACCGTGGCCTCTGCTTTCACTTTGTTTGTCTAAACATCAGCCTCTTGCAAAGAAACAAGAAGTCAAGACAAATTGGAGCTGCTTCCTGCATGTCCAGCTCGCAGGTTACAGCGCTTCCCGAGCCAGTCATCCCTCTGGGTTCCTCTCCTTTCAGCAGCATTTGATAAGGCCCCATGAGGGCTGCCCCTCGTATGCAAGGACAGCCTGTAAAGACCTTTCATCAGGATTGACAAGGTGAAAATCTGACTTGTCACACGGAGGGGTCAGGGTGCTGAGGTTTATTGAACTTAGTCATGAGGAAAGGATATGCACTAGTGGCTCTGGAGCCAGAAATCTCTACAACAGACTCACAGTCAGGGTTTACAACTTCCCTGAGCTGAGCATGAGCTCAGTCTTCGTGTTGCTGGTGCATCCTCTGCCAGCCAGCAAGGCTCAGGCCAGGCAGGAGCTTCAGTGCTCAGAACAAATGGGGAAAAGCAACTGGGCTGAAGCTTCAGGGCTTCTCAGCTGGCCAAGCAGCAGCTGCTGCTGGCACACAAAGGATTTTAAGGGTAGGATTTTCAGGCTTCCTTTATGCTTCTCTCAAAGCTAAACCACTGGGCTGGGAACAAGTGCTTTTGCAATCCCAGTCCAACAGATAGCAGTGGACCTGACTTGCAGCCCTCTGCTGATCTTGCTTTCTCATCCACTGACACCCCCAAGTCCCTCTCCACAGAACTGCTCTCAATCCATTCCCCTCCCAGCCTCCTCCAGGTAGGAGGCTGTGGAAAGGGAAGGAGTGTGACATCTTCACCAAATGAAAACTGCTCTTTGCAAACCACCCTGTTTCATGGAGAGAGTTTGGGTCTCTCCTATGGGATGCTGAGGAACACAGACCAGAGGCTTCTGGCAGCAGAGACCTGGTTGTTATTAGGCTTGAGATCTCAGCAGAGCAAACCATGTGTGGTTTGGGTGCGTGTGTGCATCCAGAGTGCATTTCCTCTGCCCTGTTCAATGACAGAAGGAAAAAAAGGTTGTGCTGGCTTGGTACATATGTCTGCCAGTCCAGGCCACTGTTTGATCAGGCCTTTGTGCTTTGCAGCACTTGGCATCTGCACAGCTGCTCCTCTCCTGGCTGGGATGGAGCCACCGACAGGAGTGTCTCTTGTCTTGGGAGAGCCACACTCGTGCTGATGGTCATTTCCTTTGTGCACTGCTTGGCTCTGTGGCACATGCCTGTCCTGCTGCAGGGACAGCAGGCTGAAAGCTGGGCTTGTGTGCATTCATGGTGCACTTATGGAGCCAGACTTCAGTGAGGGAAGGAGAGCTGAAGGGGTAACCCATCAGAGCAAACATCTGCGTGGCTCAGCAGTCCTTGTCTCTGACAAGCACCAAATGCAGATGTTTGAGGAAGAGAGAATGACCAGGGTGAGAATATTGTGACCGGTTGCCCCAGGATGCTCTCCCTGCCTTGAGAGGTGTGTACCTATGGGTTTAACAGCCTTTTTGGGCTTTCTTTTTAGGGCTGTGAAATGAAGAATATGTAGTTTCAGGAGTTTTACAGGAGTTTCAAGCACCATTTCCATACTACATCAGGATGGAGAAACATTGCACATGATTTCCTGCACAAATTCTCTCATCCTGTCACAGAGTAATGAGATGAAAGGATCTGCCCATCTCAAATATCAGATCCCATTTTGTCAAACAAGGTGCAGGAAATAGCAATCTGGTTTGTGCACTCTTCTTCAATTTCAAGTCTCCTGAATTTCATTCCTTCTAAGAGATAAATTCGCTGCAGAAAAGCTCAGCTCTTCCTGTGTGATGGATGCTGTGGGGTGGGTGCTGGCTGCCCACAGCCTGACAGGCCAGGGCACTGCAATTACACCTGGCAGAAGGAATCCTCAGGCTCGGGAGGGTCTGTGTTCATGCTTTTTAAGGGACATCATCGTGTGCCTTCTCACTTAAATGGAAAGCGTTAAATGGCCTTCTGCAGCCTAGAGGGGGAAATACTCCTCAGGGCACTTCTGCCACATGCTGTGACTGCCTGACTTTTTTGCAATTCACATTTCTTTCATTGAGGAAATAGTTTGTCTGCTACGCTGTCATTTTGCCCCATTGCCTGCAATTGCCATTTCTTCATTCACTTTCTGCTACTGAGGCTCCAGTTTCTTGGAATTATTCCTTGTCTAATGACTTCCATTGCTAATTTAGTTCTAAGTGATCCCTGGACAGCCACAACCATAAATGCATGTAGGTGGCTGGGCTATTTGTCAGGCCTCTGCTCTAGGAGATGCTTAGTTTCAGTGCTTTTATGAAGTATTTTAAATAGTTATAATCTGTTTTATGTCTGCATTATAAAGCAATCCTGAAGTACTGTTTCTTTCATTTTTAAGTCCAAACTTGTTGATTTCTATTAGCACTTTCATACTTAAAATACTCCCCTAGGGATGTGCTGGGCTCCCAGAGCAGAGCTGGTTGTGCCCTGTGTGCCATTCAGCCACATGGATGTGTCCGTGGGGATCTGAGTGAGAAACATCCCGCTCCCTTGCTCTCCTGACTGGCACAGCCATGGTGGCAGGCTGGTGGCTTGGCCCTTCACACAGCCCTGGGGAGCCTGGAAAAGACTTGCCCCTCACTGATGCTGTTTTCACCTTCTGGCCCTCAGCAGTCACCACATGCGTAACTTTCAAAATCTGTCATTGTTATGCAGTTGAGTTGGTTTAAGTATTTCCTTGCTGGAGGTTTTGCATGGATCTGGGCTGCCTGTCTTTAATAGTTTAGCAAGACACGAAGAAACTCTTCTGGGAAGCAGTTTCACAATTAAGCATTTAGGAGATGGGCTCCATCCAGAGCTAACAATTTTATCTAGAGACATTTATACAGTGTTTTGTAGACTTAATAGGAGCTCTGTTCCCACAGGTCATAAAAAATATCTGCTGTCTTCTGCCTTGATAAGGTATTTATTTCCTCCTATTCCTCCAGGTCCTAAAACAGACAAAAGTGCGTTGCTAGTGACCAGCAAGAAGCATGAACCATTCATAGCTGGGGAAATAAGATCCCACCTCACTTACCTAGGCATGGCATGGGATGCAGTTGCACCTGTGGCAGGAAGGAACTCATGTCGCTGTATTTCAAAGCTCCCATAATGAGTTAAATGACATTTTCCACTCTATCACTGCCATTGCTTCTTTGCCATATTGGAAGCTCAGCACGTAGGGGCATATGAATGTTTTATATATGCATATATATATATCTCCTCATCAACTTTTCCATCTGCAAAGCATATCCTAAGAGAATTCAGAACGGCCGCTCAAATAAAGTAACAGCAGAACATTTGCTCTCCTGTTTAGTGGTTGGGGAAATCAAGTTGCTATGAAGTAGAATGATTTGCTCGAGGTTGCTTTGAGAACTCTGTATTCAGAATTACATTTCCTTTTCTCTTTGATTTTCATTAATATGGTTTCACTCTTGACTGTACTCTCAAGAACAAGTGACACAGGATGGTCAGAGATAAATGATTGATTCAGCGCAGGCTAAGAATAAGATGAGACTATATTTGTTATACAGATAGAAATGTGATTCCTCTTGCCTCTTCCTTTCCTTCTCCAGTGCAGCTTTAGGCTTGCTTTCAGTCTTGTTTTCCTGAGGCCAGCAGCATGGTTCTTGCTGGCTGTCACCCTACACCAGAGAGGAAAGGTTTGCTGACTGAATCCAGCTGTTCCCAAGCTGGACATCCAGGAAAGCCTGACTGGGCCAGCAGGACCAAAATGTTCAGGGGTGTTATAAAGAGCATGAATGGATATAACCTGAGCTACAAACTAACACTCCACAATATAAATAACAGACATTGTACAGTTATGGTGGTGCTAATTCATGTTCTCTGAGAACCGGCTCCTTCACGGTTTAGCATGAAATTTGGTTTTTTAGTCCTTAGTGCAGGGTATGAATAGATACAATGATTTTTTTGCTGGCAATATCATCTGAATTGTGTTGTGTCTCTGGTCTCTTTGCATGGTTGGTGTGAGGACAGGAGAGGAGTCAGAACAGTGGGTTGGCAGGGAGGGCTGCAGGTGAAGGTTTGCATTTCCCACTGGTGCTGTATAGTGCAGGGCACACATTAAGACTGTAGTCTGAAGCCTGGCTGCCAGTTTGCCATTTGCTAGCTGCCTGAATGAAAGACAAATTATGTGTCTCTGCTCCTTCAGGAAAGGTGGCTTTGTACAAGGCTTGCTACTCTCCATCTGCAGTGAAGTGTTGGGAACGGAGGTAAAAACTGCATGTGCAGCCTGTAGAGAAAGAAGGGGGACAAAGGTCCTTGTCAGCCTCACATAATCCTCATTGCAGTTACCCTCAAACTCCAGACAAAGAGATAATACAGCACATTTTCCTAGAGCGTGAGAAAAGCAGATCTTATATCAACACAAATACTCAATTTGTCATGTCTCTTAATGGGATATCCCCTTTGGAGTATCCCAGTCGTTGAGCTGGTTCCAGCTGTTGAACCAGCATGTTATGAAATACCATTTTTTTAAAACAAACAAATACAAAACTCCATGTTTCCATGCATTCATATATTCACTATAATGGTTTTCAAATGGACCTCCAGAGCAGCACCCTGGTGGGAAAACATCTGCTTTTACACATGGACCTCTCATGGTGATAACTGTGTAAAATACACGGGGTAGAAGGTCCTTCTGGTAATGGGCAAACCCTAAAGCCCAGAGGAGACAAACTCTTGTGTGTTACAGGGGAATGACTTGTGTGTGTAAACTGAAGCAGTGACATAAGAGCTCATGGATTTTAAAGCCAGAAAGATTGTCTCCATTTCAAACTCGATTGTGTCCCCTTTGGGAGCTGAAAAAAGATTCAAAGTATAGTGGGTGGCGAATTCTTATTAATAACCTCACAAGGTGGTTTGTTTAAAAAACCAAAACAAGTAACGCTTACCAATTATTATGAAAGAAAACAAGATAAAAATAAAAATCAATAAAGTTAAGTGGTTGTATACACTTTCTCTTTCTTACTCGAGTGCTGATTGTGAAATTTTACCAGTTGTTTCAGCCTTCAGCGGGTTTTATGAAGACAGGTGAGCCATGAAGCAAATCAAGCTTTCAGAAAGTTTGATAAACTCTGCCTTTTTTAATCACCCTGTATAGCTCCGGGTGTAAAATTCACTCAGAATACAGTTTGTAGGCTCAGGGAATAAGTAATCATTTTTTCCAGAGCTGCAGAGCAAGCCCAAGAGAGCTGTTAGACGTCCTAAAATAAATAAATATCGAGCCCAAGGGAGAGATGAGTATGTAATTACCTGAGGTCTGGCTTTTGTGCCCTCTCAGAAAGTTAATTTAAACTTTGGATAGCTGAAAGCTCTCTGCAAGAGGCGGCACCAGAACATCACTGCTGCCAGGGGATTTGTTTGGTGTGGCATTTTTGTCTGTCTGCTTGCCTGCTGAAGTCCACAGAGACGAGGAAATGGCATGGTTTGGAGGGGAGGTGTTTGTGGAGTTTAACTAATGTAAATGACAGGAAGGAGAAAGGAAATAAAGGGCTGGTTCTGCATAGCTTTCAACAACTTCAACATTTCTGTTTGCACAGCAGTTTTTGTTCCTTTGGTTGGTTGGTTTTTTTGCTTGTTTTTGTTTGGTGCTGCTTTACATCCTTATGCTTGGGAAAAGATGAACATGTGATAGCTGGGGAGAGTCAAACTTCAAACATGCTCAGCCAAACAAAGGCAAGAGAATGGCATGATATGGGTACTGAGCATAGAAACAAAAAAATGCTTGTTAGAGATGAATTGAGGGGTCAGGCCTTGGGAGACTTGCTTTACCCAGTTACTCCTTACAGTCTCTTGTATCATTGTGAGCTCTCTTACCTTGGGAATCCCATGTGCTTTGGTGGGGTTGCCCTCATCTCACATTCAGTAGCACACAGGAAGGTCATGAAGCCCACTGTGTTTATTTTCACTCTCTTTGTTTTTAAAGATAGATCTGGTTTTAGATGTACTTGGCAATGTACAAACTGATTTGTCAGAATTCTTATCAAAGTCTTCTGACTGCAGAAGTCAACCCAGATTTGAGTAGAGAATTCAGTGTTGGGTTTTCTTCTTCTTGCTGTTTTAAATCCCTCTGCCTTCACTGTATGTGTGGATGGTCCTGGCACGCACGGGAGCCAGGTCACGTTCTCTGGTCGCTCCCACCACTTCTGTTCAGCCTTTCAGTCTTGTTATATTTTGTCTCCTTGTGGCAAGTAGCAGCTGTAGCTTTAGCCCGGCGTGGAGGAGGTGGCAGTTTCTGTATATTGGATGTATAAATACTTGTGATCACTTCCCTAAACATTACAGCAAGCCATGAGTAACTGATGTCATGACTCATTCCTGCTGCAGCTTTTGAAGCTGTGCCCAGGTCTCCGAATCACGTAACACAGCAGAGCTTGGCTGGAACAGGAGTCGCTGCGGCTCCCGAGCAGCGTCCTTGGGGCAGCGAGCCACGGCTGTCCTGTGAGCCTTTGGCAGGGGTGCAGTGGGATTTGGGTTTACACTGGAGCTCCTAGATCTTAGGCCAGTAATAATAATAAACCAAATCTTTCTTGGTAGCGCTCCATCTGCTCCCAGTCTGGGGGAAGGGGCTGCACACACACACAGAGCCGAGGGCTGTGTGGACAGAGAGCTGGGGTGTCTGTGAGGAAGAAGAGGATGTCCCACTAGGCCACCAAGAGCTGTGTGCTCAGGAAAACTGCAGCATTTCTGGTGACATTTCAGTGCAATGGGTGAGCACTGGGCCATCCTTCAAATGTACCAGGCACAGTGATGCATGGGGAGCTTCGCCAGGCCAATGCTATTTTGTTCTTCATGCTATTCCCGTTTATCTTTTGGACAGCAGAGCCTGGCAATCCTACATGACTTTCAGATTTCCAACATTTGGGAATGTTGTGCAAGATTTGCCCATTGTTTTTTCTTTAAGCTTCTCGAGTTTGGAGATTTTCCAGAGGTGTTCGTGTAATTTTGGATGTGAATGTTCTGTACCAACAAAAGAGAAAAGGACAGTGAACCTGCCTTTCTCTTTCAGCTGCTGAAACGAGTGGCAGCAGTCCAGTACCTCAGCAATGACACTCAGAGGAGGAGGTTATTTTTACCCTTTTGCATTTGCAGAATTGCCTTAGCTTTTGGAGGAGGTAGATAAGTCATTGCAAGCAAGGACCTCAGATCCAAACTGTACTTCTTGTAACTATGTCCTGTGTCCTGGACCATTTTGGGGTGATTACTCATGAGGTTTGTCTCTTTTAGTGCCTTTCATTGCTAATGGAGCTACATTAACACCAACTACAGAAGGGTTTTAATCTTAGGCTTGAACACATCCTAAATTACAGAAAAAAGGAAAATATATATAAACTTGATATCCTGTATCTCAACAGGACTATGGAACAAAACTGTGGAGATTGCTCATGTTGCATTTTTATAATGCAATAAATCATCTGAAGGAAAAAACAGAAGAGGAGTTTGTGCTGTAAAGATACTTTTCTTAGAACTGTTTGGTGCAGCTGTTCACTGATGTGCTTGAAGACCTTCCTGTGAACCCGGAGGAATAGCTCCACTGATGCACATGGTTCCACAGTGGCATCCTCCTAGTTTCTGAGTGGGATTTTGCCACCTAAGCTCCAAACACACCTCAGAAAACTCTGGTCTTAAAGCATTAGTTATTAAATTAGCTGTTGTGCTCCATGTGTGAAGGTTTGGACTGAAGTAGCTGAAGTGCCTGTTTGCAGATGCTCCTGGCCCTGGCTGGTATGTAGCTGTTAGAATCTGGCCTGGATATGCAGATTTTTAAGGCATTAATCCTGCAGCCTCGTAATGCTCTTGGACGTTTCTGCACACGTCCCTTGTTTTTATAAGCAGGGATTTGGAAAGAGGCCTTAAATTGGGTGTTAGACTTTGCTAGTGCCTCTTTCACCTGAAAAACAACACCAAATTAAATTCAAGTTGCCAGTCCTGAGTTGCATAAAGCCTTCCTTTTAAAAAGCACTTCTTCCACGGGGCACTGAACTTTAAAACACTGCACACAGACAGAGATACAAAGTATGAGAGGTTATAAGTCTAGACATAATCACTGTACATAACTGTGTAGAAATAAGGGCAGCTCAAAATGTGTTCCTCCAATGTATATACTGTTTGTGACTGTTCAGTATTGTTTCTGCTTCAGTTACAATGAAATCTCTCTAGGGAAGAGACAGTGTCTTCTGCGTTTCCACTGCAAAAGGCACACCATTGTGGTCTATAAATAATAATGGCTTATATAGTGTTCACCTTTAACCTTTCCATTCCTTGACAGATAAATAACTATTCCTGTCTTTGCAGTATTCTTTATATTAAGCATAGGGAGAAATAGCATTATTTAAAGAAAGGTAATTGCAGCATAAGGGTATAATGTCTTTAGTGTGGAAGACAACTACAGTTGTTTCTGGTTTCTTATGAAGGCAGACTAGATTTAAAACTGGTGATTGATGGTTAATAGAAAACTATTGCAGAAATCCTGTGGTTAAAATATACAATTTGCATAGATCTCTCTGGACACTTTCCAGATTTTCATTTTAGAAGGCACTATTACTTCTTCATAATTTATTTTTCCTGGCATCCTTCATTAGAACATAATAAGGTGCTTTGCAGCAAATATGACTCAAGTTCATGATCAGTATGAAAGTGTGCAGCAAATACATGACTTTGGCTCCAGAGGCTGGTGGTAACTGCACCACGATGTGATATGGACACGTGGTGATGAACTGCACGGGCATCCTGCTTTGCCTTCTCTTGTCATCATCATCTTCACGGCCATCTAGAACAGTCACTCACCTGAGGATGGCAGGCCTGACTTTGCATGGGGGTTCCCCTCACCATTCAGTAACCTTTATGGACTGCTGCTTACGTGGTGAATTCTGAGTCTGTAAGACCTTCAGGTCAAATATCCAGGATGAATGTGAAAGCAAATGGCTGAATGAGTTGCATTTCCAGGCTTCTCCAGGGGACTTGGGAGTTGAAGAGGACTAGTGAGTGATGTATCTGTTGAGCTTTGGAAATTTTTAGAGTTTGACCTAGTGATGGTGCAACCCTGTATGGGGAATACATGAAATACTGAGAAAGTGTTAGCTCTTTTCCTTTTGCAATAATGCTGGAGGTGGGTGGCCAAAATATGCTTTTGCATGTGGAATTTCTGCCTTATCAGAGAAGGAGAAACTGCAGGACAGTCTTGGCAGTCCAAGTGTGACTTTGGAAAGCTGATCTGGAGCTCATGGGACTTAACGCAGGTCCTGCAAAACTTCAGCTATTTTACACAGGCCAGCCTGTGTTTGAATGGTCTTGCTCTTCAGGTTCTGATCTGTCTCCATCACTTATATAAGGAGATTAACATCCTATAAGAGCCTTAAAACTTGTCAGGGTAAATATTTATGGAAGTAAAGGTACTGTATCTTCACCCTTCATTGATTGTGTAATGCTTTTGTTTGGACTTACTTTCTTACCTGTGAGGATGAGGAGTAACATGGAAATCTATTCTCATTGGGTTCCTGCATGTGTTGTGTATAATGTGGCTTGCACAGTAATTTAAATCTAAGTACAAATTTGGGCTCACAAGCATATTGGCTTTTGAAATCCTGAGATTGCTGCATCCCTACCCACGCAGACTAATCTAAACTCCCTTGGTTTGGAGAAGGCTTCTTGAGGTATTTATCCAGAGGCTCTATGTAGAAGCATGTGAAAAGTTTTCTTGTTATTTACCTCCAATCTGACCTCTACAGACCCTTATTCCATCTTCCAGAAAGCAACTTCTTCATTATGATAAAGAAGCACAGCTTTGACATCCAGTCCCAGATTGCTGAGGCTCCACAGGGGTCTCCTTTTGCCGAGTACTCTGGGGTGGGTTGAGCCACTGGACAGACTTTGAGTTAAACAGACTGACTGTCTTGCTTTAAAATATCTGTCCACGTTCTTTTCAGCCAAGAGGAATCTCTCCTCACTGGTTGTATGTTATATCTACTAGCATTAATGGCAGCTACACAAAGCAGTAGAAGCTTTATTTTTTATGCGACTCTATTTATTGGATCAAATTTCTAAAAAGTGTGAAAAAGGTAACTGGTGGCACATACCCAGCTTTCTGGGGGAAATTTCCATTAAGATGAATGACCACATCAAAATCATAGAGGAGGGAAAAAAACCAAGAGAGCTCAGAAGCAACAAGAGAGAGGTTTTTGAAGAAAGTTTGGAAGCAGTCAGAGGATTGATGTGGCTGGCAGATAAGAGAGCTGTTCCAGGCAGCAGTAGTAGGCAATGGGGGATGCAATGTTATGAATAATGTTAAAATAATCTGAAGGGACAGCAAAAGGAGGAGTGAGAGTTGAACTGGGAGAGTAAGAAACGTGCTTTGCATTGAAAAAAACAACCCAAGCTCCACTGAGCAAGTGGGAGCTTCCTGCATGTGTCCAGAAGCTGATTTGCCACTGATGGCAGATCAGTGCAGGAGAAAACGTTGCAAAACACGGAATTTTGCTCTGATACTTGTTTTTCTGCATTGGCTAGAGAAGAGCTGGTGGCCTTTCAAAGGGTACCTCTGCTTCAGGGTAGTCTCACTGCTGACTGTATGCAGCTGTGATAGTAACACACACACCATAATATTAGAGATCAAGCTCCAATCTGGCAGGGAGGATAAAGCAAACAACTGCTCTTTCTCTTCCAGTCCATGAGTTGGGCAGCAATGAATATAAAAACCCCTGTGCCACACAGGAACCAAGTGAGTTGTGGGTTGCTTCTTTTTTTCCTTCCCTTAGGCTTACTCCCAATTTCAAGTATCAAAATGCAGTTTCTGGTGCACAGGATGGTATTTTCTTGATGCTCTAAAACTTGTAGTGAACCATTAAACTGCAGCAGCATTTCATCCCGGAGCTGCCCACACAGCAGTGTTGGGTGAAGTGACCTGGAAAGAGAATGTGTATTTTATCTTGTTAAATTCATAAAACACCGAGATGTTTTTTGAGAGCTGAAGTGCTACATAAGTGCAAGATCTGATTATTTGGGGAAAGATGCTGTGACAAGCGGTCCTGGCGTGTAGTAGCTCACCTGAGGGCAAAGTGGACTTCTTAAGGGAAAAGACTGTGTGCAGGAGACCTTGGAGTTGGTGCTGTGGGCAAAGGTCATGCTGTAAAACACCTGAAACGCTTGAACTGATGATTGTGCTAAATGAAGTGCTAACTCTTGCTGATGCAGGTGCACAGCTGCTCCTGGGAAACAAGTTTGCTCCCTGCAGAAGAGAGCAGTGCTTCATTTAGCTTTTTTTTTCCTTTCTGAAACTCCCCTCCATCCAGTGCTTTGGAGTCACTGATAGGTAAACGTGCAGTGTGTTTGTTATTTTTGTATATCTTTCCCTCTCCTCCCCTCCTGGTTGTGACATGTGAGTGCAATCCTGCCTTAGCAGGCTGGATCACTGTGCCTTCTGCCAGCTCTGCCAAGCTGGTTTAGCCCTGTCTGTGCCTGTGTGGTGATGCAATAGAGTGGCAGTTCTTGTGCTTTGCCTGAAATCAGGTTTCAGACAGACTCCTTTCCTCCTCACTGGCACCTTTTATTCACTTCAGCACTGTTTTTTTTTTTAGTTTTTTTTTTTGATTAGGCCTTCCTTTACACAGAGAGTATTTTGTCTTTAAAGGTGTTGTGTCAGTGGCAGGAACAGAAGGGCACCACCAGCTAGGAGACGAAAAGAGGAACATTTTTTGGCTCAGTGAGTTGTACCACAGAGATTATTGGAAAATTGCCCTAATTTCCTTCTAACACCTGAACCTGTGCACTTCATCCTGACACGTAGCTCGAAATGGAGGTGAATAGAACCAGATGCTGGCTTCTATTATTATTAATTGTATTACAACAGCACTTGGTGGCCTGATTCAGACTGAGTGATGCTGCATCAAAGGGGGCAACCCAGACCTCACCTGCTGAGCAGAGGAGGGGGGTGAGGGTGGCAAGGGACACGGAAATGTCAAGGTGTGACTTGTCCCAAGTCACTGGCAGGACTGGGAATAGAAATCACTTCGCATAAAACTCGACAGAAACAATAGGTAGGTGAGAGCACTTTGGCACTTAATCCCAGTGTAGTGCACTGGTTTATAGGTTTATAAGGTGACTGACCAGTTTGATCCTCTTTAAAGGTTTGATATCTTTAATCTCAGTGTCTCTGAGTTTGTGGGGAAAGCTGGAAATGGAACAGGAAAGTGACAGTCTCTCGAATTTGCCCTAATCCCCCAGGTTACAGTAACTTGGTGGTGGAAGCATATTGCCCATCATGGTGCCATGCATGACGGATCAGCTCTGTCCTTCAAATGCTATTAACTTCAGGCTGCTTAATCTATATTCCTGTATGTTGAACACAAAGCAGTGCTGGCTGAGGGATTAGGGGAGAATTAAGTATTTGTTCTCTAATCCTGAATGTTTATAAATCAGTATTAATTACTTAAGGTGCTTTTAGAGGGTTTACATCCCAGTTTTTATAGTAATTTCATGATCCATCTGGCTAATAAAAATACTTAATTGCAAGAGAAGAAATAAAATCTGTTGCTGTGAAGTGTAAGCATGCAGATCCTTTGCTTAATGGGGACTAATTGCTGTTATTATGGATTCTGATAAGTTAAAATTAATAGTGGGGGTAGCCACATCCCACATCACTGTCCGTAAACATGCTGCATAGATTCAGCCCAGTCTTGGGAGAGAAGAATGCTGAACCCAGGCCAGTGGAGCCTCCCCTGGTTTTAAGAACGAATTTAGGTCTTTGGTGCTTTTAAGGGTGTACAGGGTTTTTGGTGGGGGCATTTGCGTCTGGGATGGGTTTGGGATTTTTGGGGGAGAGGGGAGCAGAGTGATAAGCGTAGGGACTTCAATGGGAAATAAGCATCCTGCAGGGTTTGTCCCCGAGCTGGCAGTGGCATTGCAGGCACTAGGCTGTAGTGCAGCAGTGCTGAGGAATGGGGGGTGTGTGGGGAAACAAAGACAGACGTTGTCTTCAAAGGATCATCTTTCCACTGATAAGGACAATGGTCTCAAAGCAAAGAAAAGGGGGTTTGACTGGAGCAGGAAATCTTGCACTAAGCATTAGCAGGGCTATTGATTGCCCCAGATTCAGCATTTAATCCTTCCTTTAATCACAAATCAATTCCGCTGTGTCTTTGAGGTTTTTAAACTTTTCATCCAAATGCTTCAGACTTCAGAAGAACGGTGTATCCTGTGCAGGGCTTTGGGGACCTGCAGCCCAGCAGCTCCCTGACATTGCTGCCACTTCACAGCTACAAAAATTGTAAATATTTGAGACAAGCCCATCTCTCAGGCCCTGCTATGTTTGTACCTTTATCTTGGAAGGAAGGACACCTTTCTAATACTTTGTCTCCTAAAGTCCTTAATCAACTTGCACTTTTGCTAGAAAGAGTTCTTGTTTTTCCTTCCTTTGATCTGTGTTTAGCTCACAGAATAGACCGGCTGACAGGAGTTAGCTCCTGCCTGCCTAATGCTCAAGATTCTGTATTAGAATCATGGACTCATCTAGGTTGGAAAAGACCTCCAAGATCATCGAGTCCAACTGTTAACCCAGCACTGCCAAGCCCACCACTAAACCATGTCCCCAGGCAGCACATCACTTCTTGCATTTAGCCCCAGAGCTAAGCTTTTGGGCCTGCTGAGAAACAACAGGGCAGGAAAATATCATGAATATGTGTGAATGAACATGATTGTGGTGCTGTGTTTCCATCAGCTTCGTGTTTGATGCTGCCCCAGCTTTTCCTGGCATAAAGATGCCTCCATTGCAATTTAGAGGGAAGTGGTATGGTGGAGCCTGCAGAGCACGAGCCTGGTGCATCCTGCTGGCTGCACATCTGCCACCAGCACAACTGCTGCAGGTTTTTAGGGTGCAATGTCTGATGCTGCTGATAGCTGGCTTTTAGGATCCTGCTTTCAATGCATTGCTTAGCTAATATTGTTTGCTCACTCACACTGACTGAAATGGGACTCGGTTGTGCATTTATGTCACAGAAAGGCTTTTCAACAGCTAAATAATAATCTCCACAGGAAGGAGAAAACAAAAGGGTCTGAGAGAGGAAAAATTTTGAAAGCTTTGGTGCTTCTGGTTCTTAATTAAATGTATTCTGTCATAATGTTTTGGGCTATAAATCTGACTGGAACAGCATTGCACAGAGAAAGAGCTGAAAGTCGAGGCTTCTCAATTCGATGACATTTTTTAAAATTAGTTTCTAAATATAGCTGATTTTTTCTCTTGAACTCTTGGGGTTGCTCAGTGGGACAGTGGGGTCGATGGCCAAATCCCCCTCCCTGGCGTCTGCATGCTGTCCTTGAAAGGAGGGTGTCTTGCCCTGCTTGGAAGGGTGCACCAGCCTAGAGCATGAGCGGGTGGTTCTGTGCATGGGAGGTCACAGTGCTGCTTTTGGGGTAAATTCAGCTCTGCATCATCCCAAGCCATGAATCTACAGCAGAGCCTTAACTGTTAACACAGCACTCAGGGGTCTCCTGCCTCCCACCACCCTGTAGCACAAATGCTCTGTGTGATCATTGCACTGTCAGCCTCACTTGCAGCATCCTTCAGGCCCACTTTTGTTTATTAGTTTCTCATGAGAAGGTTTTAACCACTTCTTTCCATGATGGTGAAATGCATCAGCCTGTCTGCAGAAAGAGGCAGGGGGGAAAGGGAGTGCAATGGCTGTGGGTATTAAGAAGTGTTGTTTGGCTGGGGTTTTGTTGCCTTGGTTGACAATAGCACATTACTCACAAGCAGGATGGCCACTACTCAGTTAGAGTTCCCCATTGCAGTGAAACCCCCAAAATTTTACACTGCTTCGTGCCATCATATTGGTGTTTATGCCTCATCTATTTCAGGAATAATTTATTGCCTGCTTTTAATACCTTCCTCTACTCTCTGACACTACATCTTATTTACTGGGCAAACAGCAGTGTTCCCAGTAAAATTATGTTGGAGCATAACAAATCAGTGGAAGGGGAGTTATAGACGGGTTGGGGATTCTTTGCCAGGTGACTGTTCTAGCTGGTGGCACAGCTGAAATTTGGACTGCTGTCCCTCAGTTACAAAGCAAGATCCAACTGATGGTCCACATTCCCTGAGAATTACAGGCCTTACTGGGATTGCAGTGTTACTGTTGGTTCACCTATTTTCTGGCTTAGTTGTAAAGACCATCATCTCTGTCTTTTATTAGGCTATGAAATGTCAGTCCTGACATCACAGAACACATCCCAGCATGTACCACTTTTCTGACAATTGTGTCTGGACTTGCCATATCACAGTGACTGTCACTGGGGACACCTCACTGTAACACATGCATGTTGGGAGTGAGTTTGTTTGGACATGGGGATGTTGTTTTCTATAGTTGGTGTGGGATTTTTTTCTGTTTTTTGGAGATTTTATGTCCAGCAAATATTTTTTACACGTTAATGCTCCCATTAGCTTTTGCTTGCTCAAACCCAGAAACCCTGAGAAGATGATTCTTTCAGTATCTAACTACAAGTCAGGTTCAGAAGGACTCTTGGTCATGGCTGTGATTAGTTTGATACTGTCTGTTCCTGGATGTTCCTGCCAGCACAGCTCACCTAACCAGGGTAATTTTAGGAAATACCAAATTGACCCTAAACATTCTCTCATAGGTCAAGGCTTTCCGTTCATTAATGGTTTGACCCCTTCCTCCTGAACTTCCTCCAGTATTGCTTTGATATTGGAAAGCTCACTGGAGGAGAAAGTGGGCTCTGAGGACAGGCCATCCCTGAGACAAAAATAAACTCACACGGTGGAAAAAAGAAGCCCTCTTTAGCAATGAACAAAGGAAAGAATGTGGAAGGTATGAAAGGCTGGTGTTCAGCTGCTGTGAATTACTCTGCTAGCATGTGGTGCTGTGAGAGAAGCAATGTGATATATGAAAATAAAAACATTGACTATCTGAGCTGGAGACTTCACTTCTGAAGCAGAAAGCTAAGGGTGCCAAATCCTGTTAAATTTTAATGAGATTTTTAGATACAACTCCTTGTGTGTCACTGCTTGAAAAACAACACTTGAGAGTGATAGCAGCAGAGAGCCTGTGAGTTAACACCTGCAGCCCAGCGTGTGCCTTTCAGGGCTGAAATATCGGCCGCTCTGGAAGGCACTTTGGTCAGGGGTGCTGGGAGGCAATTCCTTTGGCTAAGCCATCAAAACTGCTGTGCAATTGCTTTTGCTGCCTCTGAGCTTTACAGGGCATGTGGGGAGGATGGCAGAGTTGCTGTCCTTCCCCAGCCACCTCTCTCTTGCAGCCCTCTGATCCCCAGACACCCTGGAGCAGAGTGGGAAGGAGGCGTGGAACCTTATTTGTATGCAAACAGAGGAGTGAAACTTTGCGGTGTTTTTACTACTGTAATCATAGCTTGGCCAACAGGTGATATTTCAGGTTTTTGTCTTGTTTATGGGAAGTGGAGAGGTGTGATCGTACCTCCTTTTACTTTCTGGGCATGCTTTCTTAACGGGATACTATTTTTGCACCAGGCCCACCTCTCTTTCTGGTGGTTGCAAGAAGTGAAGTGTATCTCCAGTCTTCAGGTATAGCAAGTGGCATGATAAGAATGACATCATCATGCAAGTGGATGAGATTTGTGAAAACACCTCTATTTTTAATAGGTTTTGCAGGCAAGCTTTCGTGAGGGCTGAGAGGAAGGAGAAGGGGGATAAGAAAGCTAAACTATCTCAAGACATGACTTTAAAGGCTTTAAAGTACCAATACTTATTAATTCCTTTGGCATGTATTAGAATAATATTAATGCTGATAAACTGAATTGGTATTAGTTCAGATGTACTTCTGCAGGCATTCAGCTGTAATTTAGCATCAATTAACTAGAACATTATTTAAAAGTGTTATTTTAATACATTAAATTTCCCAGCGTGTCCTCAGGCAGTTGCTAGAGCTGCTGTGAGCTTCTCTTATCTCTCTCCATTTTGGTTTCCTGTCGCTCCTGCTCTCCTTTGACTTGACAGTGTTGCTTCCACAGCCACAGGACTCCTCCTCAGGGTGGTTGGCAGGGTGGTCTCATGTTCTGCTTAGCCTCATTTTGTTGCAGGAAGCTGCTGCAAGGGACACTCCTGCCTCCTTCCATACCCTCTCCTGGTATTCTTTTTCCTTCCCTATGGGCACCTAACACTTCCAGAGGTATGATTTTTAAACTTAGAGCGCAATTTTTTGACCTTGAAAACATCCTTTGGACCACGTAGCTGCTGCTGAGTGCAGTGCCGTGCTACTGGTTGTGTAGGCAGTGCCTGGGAATGTGGTATTTGTTCCTGTCCCCTCTTGGAGCAGCGTGGAAGTGTTCACTGGGATGCTGGCAGCCCTGTAGCCGTGCCGTAAGGGACCATGTGGCCTTGTCACAGTGCTGTGACAAAACAGCTGCTTGTTCAGGAGCTGGCAGGGGATTGCCTGTGCCTCCAACTGCAAAACAGACACGGTGATTGCTCATTTTATCTCCCTGTTCCTGGGGAATGCCCTGAGAACAGCCCCTGCCTGCAAAGGTCGGCTCTTAGGAAGGAGATGGAAAATGCCCAGCACAGCAAAGCATTTCTATACATTTCTGTAGTATTTCTATAGTACAAATCAATACTGAGAGGCTGATAATGGAGAGTGGAACAACCTTTTCCCCACATAATGTGTATGAGCTGCCTGCGGTCAGTCGCTGCTGTGGAGTACGAGTTGTCACCTGTTTTGCATGGAGGAGTTTGGAAAGTGTTAGTAGGTGTTTTCATCTCTGGAAGAAATAGCTGCTGCCTTGCTCTTTCCCCACAGGGTGTAAAGGCCCTCTCTGCTGATGTGTGGGGGAGTGGGGCTGGGATGTGCAGAGAGGGCAGAGAGCCCTGCAGGCACCTGCCCTGGTGCTTGGATCTGTTTTCGTGGTGCTCATGATGCTTCCAGAGGAGCCCGACGAGCGACTCCTGCCGCCCCCGGCATCTCCCACCCAGGGAGCTGCATTTCAGCTCACATGCAGCGTGTCAAGACAGGCAACATCCCCATTTGTAAAAAGCGCTGTTAACAAATGCTTTCTTTAGCCTCTGCCTCCAGTTTGCTATTCCCGTTCACTCCCTACGGAAGACAAATTTGTGTGTCCTCTGCCAGTGACCTTAAGGGTCTACATGACTGCCTGCAGGAGGCAGGGAAATGGCTCTGTGGAGGCAGCAGCCTTTGAGTGGCTCTTTCCCATGGGGACAGACCTCTCTGTCTCACTTGTCTGTGGCAGTGTTTGGACTTAGAGAGTTTTATGGTGTTTCTTCCCCCAGCTTTATGAACTTTGCAGCCTTCTGTGCTCTCTCTGGGTGTGCCAGAAGCAAGGCTAGGCTGGCAGGAGAGGTAATGCCTCCTGTTAAAACCAGCTGATAAATTTAGACAATCTAGGTCCTAACCCTTTCCTTGGATAGAAAGCGGGAGCTCCTCCAACACCCTCTGTGTTTCTACAGACCAACACAGGCTTGAGTGTGAGTAGACCATGGCAAATCATCAAATTCAAAATTAGTGAAGCATATGGCAATGACTACCAAAACCTCCTGAGCTCACAGAACCACGGAAGTCACGGAATTCAGACATGTCCTGTACTGCAGTGTATTTTAGTTGTTGTACCAGATGCTTTTGAGAGACTGGTGTGGATTTGAGCAAACAGCTGAAGAACTCTGAAATCACTTGTAGAGGATGGAAATGCCCATTTACTACTGGGAGAACCTTTACCACCAAACCTCCATACCATCTTAGTCCTCTCAGTAATAAACCTCACAGGAGACCAATGGAACAGATCTGTAAAGGAAAATTTGTAACTACACTAAGTCTCTGATTTTCAGTTGTAGTAAAGATGATGGGGAGTTTATGGCACAATGGAATTTCCCCCCCCTCAACCCCATTTCCTCCACCCTGGATGCCCAGGTGGTAATTATGAGTCTCCTTCTTCTTCCTTCTTCTATTCCACAAGCACTTTTCTCTTAAACTAGATCAGAGTAAGTAGCATTCTTAATCTGTGCTTAGCTTAATTTATGACTTCAGTTTTAGACTATAAGGAAGACCTGTGACCGTGAAGTTCGTCATTTTCCATCACTCTGATAATGATACCTCTCCCTACGGCGTATTCCTGCATTTAGTTATGTTTCACCTAGGGCCAATGTTATGATTTTTATATGCTATATTTTTTCCCTTTTAAGCAATGAGAATTCTTTAAAGTAGTTTGCAAGTCATCTTTAACAAAGTGGAGGTGATTGGTGTGTCCTGTAGTTTTTGCTCACTTTCCCCCCGTGTCTGTCCCTGTACAAGAGTGTCAGTTCTGTTGGACACTGGTTAACTCAGGGCTGTTCATCGGCTGGGACTTTGATTTGCCATCTGGCTGATGCACTTGACTGTGCATTCTGCACAGTGATGTGGCTCCAGATGCCTTAAAAATTACGTCCTTTTGCATTGTTTTGCATGGATATCTAATCAGTCAGTAATTAAACTCCTATGTGCAATGCAGTGTGTTTTCTTTATTCACTTCTCCTTAGTTTTCATGCAAGCTTTTGTGATGTGTTTGCTGAAGTAGTCTAGAAATTTTTTTTGCAGCCCAGCAGTGTCCTCTGTCAGTAATGTCATCCCTCCACCTCCTTCTCTTGGACTTGTGTAGTCAGACCCGGCTGACGTCACCCCTTGTGAAGATTTCACCTCAGTGAGAACAGTCATTACCTTCCATCTTTTGTCTTTATGAACATCAAAGAGCTGCAAGTCCCAGCAAGTGAGGTCCTAGGGAGTGAGGTTTGGCTCAAGGTTCTCATAAAGCCAATTTGGCAAGTCCGGTTGGTTTTCCTTTGCAAATGGTATCAGGAGTCGTCTTGGCCGTCCAGCCTGAGCAGCCACTGCTGTTTGGTTGACTCCTTTGGACCCAGCTGCCTGTGCTTTTTGCTGGTGCCTGTAGGTCCTAGAGCAGGAGCTGCCAGTGTATCTCCTGCTTTCAGAGGATCAAAAATTCATGTCGTGAAACCCTGGGAGCCGACATTAGTGCTGAGATCCCCTGTGACAGCCACTACCCTGACTGTAACCATTGGTTATGGCTTTCAGAAATCCTGAAGTAGCTCAAGTGATCAAGAGATCAAACCCTGGCATTTAAGAGGGCAGCGTGTGTGAGAAAATCAGTGTCTTGTATAAATATGTCACTACCTAAGGCACGGGGTGCAGAATTAAGGGATTTCCTAGTTTTATTGCTTGAAAGCAGAATTGATCTTTTATTCAGTCTGTGATAGGTGTAGTCAGTTGAGATGTTATTTATTTTTTTTGACGTTGGTCACAGGCTATGCTCTAATGCTCCCTGGAGACATTCAGCTGTCTCTTTTGTACTACTCAGGTTTGGATATTGCTGTCACTGTGGTTTCTGAGTACCTTCCAACCACGTGTTAAGCAATATGACCTAGCATATGTCTCATTTAATGTCTTCTCCAGTCCTTTGGGATGAAACAGGTTTGGATATATTTTGCTGGTTAAGCTTTTTTTTTTTTTTTAATTGCTCATTTTTAATGAGCTACAGATGTTGCCGTTTAAGCCAGTAAAATTTGACCAAGTGCCTCAACAATGTCAGTCTTTGCTGTGCATTTGAAGAATTGCTGTTCCTGAGGGTTAATCCCAGGACATGGTGAATGCCCACAACTCCTTAACTTCAAGAACAAGCAGTGGGTGCTTGGCAATTCAAAAATTCAGTTCTCAAACTTTACACCACCCCAGAGCAATTTTGATGAGATGCTTTCATTGTGCAACAAGCATGATATGTAAAACTTACGTTTTTTCTGAGGGGTCATTAGAGTTCACTGACATGAAACCAGCTGTGAATTTGTACCTTTGAAGGACATGAAGATGCCTATTCTATTAATCTAATCTAGGAGGGTTGTACTTTCCTCGTTTTGTAAATAGTGCTGTAACAAGGACTGCAGCTTGAAAATGCTTGAGAAGAGGAGCTGTGTTGTGGTCCTCTGTGAGTCTCAGTTCAGCTGCATGCTTATGTTGTCTTATTTACAACAGCCCAACAGCTTTTAAAGTTCAGCTCTTAGAGCTTTTGCAAACAGAAACAGGCATAAACTCTGCCCAGCCCAGCGAATGATGTTTTCCCTGGGCCTTTTGTAGTAGAGATTGCAGAGTCCGAAGTTATGTTTCAACTGCTTACATTAGTGTCAGAATAGATGGTATCAGGAGAAAATAATCTCTTCCTGATAAAATTTGCTGCTTCATTAATACTCAACTTGAAATGGATGATTACAGGGAACTGTGCAGGTCTCTACTTTGTGTTTGAACATGCTTGTAATCAGATGTCTGTGTTGAGGGAGAGATCCTGAGTGGGTGCAGGTCGCTCCACCTCTCCCTGGCTATTGCAATATGCTAGGTTGCAATTTGCTAATTTAAATAAGATCGCTGAGCTGTTGGCTCTCTGTGGTTGTTCTTGCACCAGCTGAGTGTAATCCCTGGTACAGAGTCAACATCACTGCCACATCTTCTCCAAGAGCACCCCTGGAGTAATTTGTGCATCTGTTACATACCATGGAAATATGTGGTGGTTTCTCCCACCTTGTCCCCAGTCAGGCCCTGGGATTCAGCTGGTCCCTGCCTGGTGCAGGCAGAGTGGGCAGCCAGGAGGGAGGCTGTAGGGATGGAGAGATGCCGGGGGAGCAGCACGGGCTTGCAGGGTGCTGGGATGGAAGTCAGGGGGTCTTCAGGCAAGGCTCTTAGTCAATTACTTGCTTGGTGTTGCTGAAGAAAGGAGAGGGGGATTTGATGAGAAACAAGCAGGGTAGGACAACAATGCGGTGATGGGGAGCCAGTTTATGTCTTGGTTATGATGCAAAGCCATGAATGTTTTCCCTGGGCTGTGTAGCTATGTAAACAGACTGCAAGGTTTCTCTAGAGGCAGCTTAGTTCCAGTGTGTGTTTGGTGCTTACTCATGGAGCGTGCCAGGAAGATGCTGAATTTTAATCAACCACGGTGACTTTGCTTCTGGTTTGTAAAGTAGATCAGGGTCATGATGTAAAGGTCCTGAAGATGACAGCTTAGAGGGGTCTGGATGGCCACTAGACCTATGCCTACTAGAGTACTTCTCTGAGCCCATCACGTACTGACACAGAATTTAACTGAAAACTGAGCTGGGGGTGGAGAAATGCTCTTCACTCACTTTGCAGAAATGAAGCACAGACAAGACTCTGTAGGGAAAGGTTTTATAATTCAATAGCTGGGACTTAGCTCCTGCTGTCTTTACACAGATTAGCCTATGTTTTGAAAATCTCAAATGACTTGCAGCTATTAGGTAGAAATCCCCTCTCTGGAGCTTGGACTTGCACCTTTATGTCCTTAAGGTGTGTCTTTAAATGCCTCAGTACACCAGCTAAACAGACACTACCTGTGGGACTGTCCAGCCACAGAGAATTCTGCCTTCTGTTCCCTCCAGAGGTCTGGGAGAGCTCACCAGTGTAGGAACTGTAGTGGCTTCATGTTTAAAGCAAGTATTCCTCTCTGCACAGCCTAGAAATGTGTTCAGAAACACTTGCTGTGAGAATGCAAGTACAGGAGGGAGGAGAGTGACTAATTAATCATCCACGTGTCTGGGAGACCAGTACTGACACAAGACTGTCCCAGACGTGAGAGGAACTTGCAGCACCTCCTTGGGGACAGTGGGTACCAGTTTCCCATGGTCCCACCAGTGCTGTTAGCTGTGCTCCTGCTGGAGTGCTGCAGATACCATGCATTTCACATCAAATCATTCAGTCAAATTATCCTGGATTGCTTTCTTTTCAACCAGTAGGTTTTGATGGTTTAAACTCACGCATTTCCTGTTTGAGATACACTTGCTTTTGCAAAGTGTACACTGGAAGTCAGTTCAGTTTAGCATTGTTGTTGGCCATGGATATGCTGAAGGAGGTTGTATCTGTATTTTTTCAAAGGATGTGATTGAGAGCACAGACTTCAGCTAGGTTGATGGTTTACTGTTTTTTCTTCTCCCTTTTGGGTTGGATTTCTGGTTTGAGTGGTATAAAAAGCTATCACCTCAGATTTAATTAGAACGTTTTGGTTTGGAGAGGTCATGAAGTGCTGTTTCCTAATGTGGCAATGCTGTTACTAGGCAAAATTCCTGTTGCAGGTGCCCTGCTAAGGAGGTCCTTCTTGTCAGAGCAAAGAGAATAGTCATTGGATTTTACATAAAGCAGCAATACCCACATTCCTGGACACTGGCAGAGCACAAGGCACGCAGAGCAGTCCAGATTTATACATGTGCTTCTCTATGCAGCTGATAACCTTGTCATAGCCATCAGATCCCATGGGCTGGGATCGGAGTGGGAAATTCTTGCACTGTGCTGTTATACACAGATCCCAGCACTGATAAGCCATGAGGTTTCATCACAAGACTAATGATAGCGAGCCAAGAGTGGGGCTTTGTGAGAAGTTTGACTCCAATTAAAAAACAGAACCTCACACAATAGGAAACATAACCTCCTCATGGTAAGGAGGAAGAGATAAAAGATACAACCCAAAGCAGTGAACTCTGGAAGGCACATACAAAAGGTTTGTGTAAACCATACAGTGTTTTGGTTGTTTGGGTTGTTTTTCAGTAATTTTTTTAAATCTTGTGGTTGAGCACTCTCATTGTTTTCAGGATCTCAAATAGGGGGCTTTGTTTTTTTGAGTTCTTTTTGTTTTCCTTGGGCCCAGCCTTTCTATAATACCTGACTCAGTAAAGATGCCTCTTGGTGCTCTCTATTGGACTCATTCTCATTCCAGGAAAACAGCTGAGCAATGAACAGAGCTAAGCAGGAGGACAGGGTTCAACCTGTTGGATATTCAGGCTTTAAATAAGTCTTCTTCTGGAATATGAAGTAAGCAAGAATTGAATGTAAAAGCCCATACAGAAATTGAATTGGACTTTCAGACTGTGTGCCTAGACATGACATTCTTCCTTCATTCATCCAGACTTCCTTTTATTTCTGTGTGATCTTCCTGTGAACGCTGCTGAAGCGGGATCTGCCCACACAGCATATTGCAGTGCCGAAGGCACTATCAGCATCCATCCACTTTCATATCTGTATTTGGTTAGAGGGTGGGGGAATCCCTTCCCTTTTGGATAGCAGATGTCAGTCTCCTACTCTCCTGCAGCTCCCAGAAGTGAACTCTGCCTGACTCGTGTTGGAGTACAACACGAAGGGAAGGATCTCCCCTGCAAGCACAGGGTGATAAATAAATGTAAGCCCTTAAACAAACTCTCTTGAACAGCATTAGCCAGATCTCTGCTCACCGGGTAACAAATGCCAGATCAGGTTCCCCTGTCTCCTCTCATGTTTTACACTCAGTTACAACACCTTTGAAATAAGTGCTTTGGTCAAGAGCAGCCCACGTTTCTGTCTTCAGCTGAAGAGTTCCTGAGGCTATTAGTGGGATTTTTGGCAGGGTGTGTGCAGGGCACAGAGGACTGAGGCCACTGTCCTTACTGATACGAAGCTAAGGAGTGGGGGGACAGCTTGGAGCAGGTGGTAGTGCAGTGTTGTGGGGGTGTGGAAGGGCCTGGAAGCTGAGAGAGGAGGATCAAGGATTATTAGTGCTGAACAGAAACATAGTGGTGGCCTTTTTCAAGTGCTTTGCTTCAAATTAGCTCCCACCCTGGGTACCGAGCACCCACAGGACACTACTGGGAGAGCACCAGGTTTGAAGCTGCTGCTGGTTGCTGAGGTGCACGTGCTCTCTTGGGGAGTGGGTCATACTTGGAGGAGGAGGACAGCCTCTGTAAATGAGGAGAGAGAGCAGCAGGCTGCAGGCCAACATAAATATTTGAATGCTGGCCACCTGCCTCACCTGTCATCTTCCCCTGCAGCCTGGCTGTGGCTGACCCCAGTGCTGGGCTAGTGCCTCCCTCTTGCCACAGGGGCTGCAGGTACCTCCTGGCACTACCCCTGGAGCCAGCAGTGCAGTTCCCAACAATGAGACTGCCCCAGAGATCGCCCTCCATGGGGTCCTGCAGGAAGGGCAGGGGTGATGGCAGATGTGGGAGCAGATGTGCCACCTGGGCAGGCAGCAGTGGCCACCAGGACACGGGTGGAGGAGTCCTGTGATGCACAGAAACAGAGGAGTGTCCGGGCACTGGCTGTGGCAGGACCTTTGCCCAGCTGCCTCTGGGCACAGGGGGTTCCCTGGGTCTGGTGTACTGCCGTATCTCTGAGTGCCAGGCAGGCTGTCACATGGCCCTGAACTGTCACGGGTGGTAGTCCCTGATGGCTCTGTTGGCAGTCTGGGACCACGGGCTTCTTTGATAATCTCAGCTGTCCCCCAGAGATGGCTGTCTTTGGAAAGGAGAGCAGGCACTGAGAGTCGTGGTGGCCCCACTGGCATGTGCAGCTCAGAGGTCACACCAGGGCAGTGAATGCATGATGGCTGCTGCCCTCCAACATTTCAAGAGAACAGAAGCTTGGGCATTAGTTCTTTCTGTCATGGCTTTGCCCAGAACATCGTCCTACAATCCCACAAGCTTAATTTTGGGTTTGACCTTTCATAAAGATCTGCCACAGGCTGTGTGTGGAATACAGCATGGTCATGCTCACTGCTGTTGTGGTCATTGTGGGTGGCAGGGGTGCTGGGGTCTCCTTGCTGGCCCCCAGCCAGCCCTGCTGGAGAGCTGGGGTGCCCCTGGCCCTGTTCATGGCCTGGATCTGGCACTGGTGAGATGTGTGGAGTTGAGGCACTGCCTGGGTTTGCCTCACCTATTGTGTCAGGTTCAATTCGCTCGCCCTTGTGCTTCCCCCAAAGGCAGACTGCACTGTGCCTTCATTGTGTGGGTCTGTCAGGAAAAGTCCCCTCCTCTCTGGGAGGGAAAAGGGAGAAAAGGGGCTTTATACTCCTTTGTTGATGGGCTAATGCAGCCTGATGAAAATAGCCATATCCCCACTGCCCACAGTCAGCCTGTGGGAGCACTGCCCAGCCCTCAGAAAAACCCTGCCAGCACCTGGGGAGACTTATTAATGCTCCACCAGCCCTGCTATGATTTATAAACTGATTTGTGGGGGCAAAATTGCAGATGGCCACATATTATAACTGTGCCAGGAATGGTGAAGCGGTTTCTGGAATCACCTTTGGCTCCAGTGGTGAATGGAAAACCCTGAAAGTGCTGTGGGCTGGTTCAAAGAGACAGGGTTAAGCATGTGGCAGGCAGGCATCACTGCCCAGTGGGCTGCTCCTGTGGGGACCTCGCTGGTTTGGCCCTTCCCTCTCAAGGGGCCCGCTGCATCTGAGAAGACAAACTGTCTGCCCTGCAGAATCAAAAGGAAAAGGCAGGATTCGTACCTGCAGGGTTTGGGGATGAAGTTGGGTTTCCCCCCGCCCTTGTAACAAATCATGCCCCGAAGTGGAGAAGTTCTGCATCTGCTGGGTTAAAATTACCTGTGATCTTAATGACTTGAAGTTTTAAAAATGAAATTCTCGCAGCAATTGATGTGGCAGATGTAGGTTCTTCAAATAAGAGATGATGAAAAGTAAAGAAGGATGAATAGATTATTGTTTTTATTAAAAGTATTACAGAGGAATAAATTCTTCTCATGAACAGGCTTTCTTTGCTTATTCCCATCCTCTCAATAAATCATTGCCACGGTGTCAGTTAATGCTGTTTGGGGATCTTGCTCAGGAATGTTTTAGATTGGAAGAAAGAAATTCATATCACAAAACAAACTGTCTCTGCGATCGCCATAAAGGTTACTGTAGTTTAGAGAAGTAAAATATTTACCATCTGATTCACATAATAGGTAAGATAAAGACTGAATGCTAAGGTGGAGAGAATAGCCCGAGGGCACAAGCCACTCCTACCAATACCAGCCGGGATTAATGAACGGCTTTTGCTCCTACTCGGTTTTCTTTGCTTTGTACTTGAAAGTCTTTGCTGCAGTAACTTCAGACTATAATTAGATTGACTGGAAAACTGAATTATGTGCAAAGAACTGCTCAGATCACAAATGAGGTGCATGAGCTTTATTTGTCCACCCTAAGCGTGTGTCACCTTCAAGAAGCAGCAAAATAATTCCAGCATTTAATAAAATGAAAGAAAGATGTGTCTTAGGAAGTTGGGTATAAAGACACAGCAGTATTAGTCTGGAGAAGGATGGTGTGTCGTGGCTTCTTCAGCATGACAACCTTAAATGAATGGCTTTGACAAGAGTACTTGAGTGGCAGCATCATAAAAAGAAGAGTGTTCACCTACCTAAAGTTGGAGCACTTGCTGTGGGGATGAATAGATCTCATTGAACGTTGTTCTTTGAACTTAATTAAGCATCAGAAACCCCACTTTCTAGGCTTGTAGAACAGCGGTTTTGATGATCATCTCTGTTTCTTTTTAATGTGTGTATTTTTTCATCTCACCATTATATTTGATCAAATGCTCTTATAGTTTTAGTGCAGAGTGTGCTAATGCTGGTAGACAAATGTGTAGGGTCTGAGCAGCCCTGGCTCTGGCACTGTCATTAAAGGCATCTGATGTTGCTCAGCAGCTCAGGAAGGTGTACCTCTAATGCAAGTGTTCTGGAAACTGGGAAGATGCCTCTAGGCACCAAACCATAGTGCTGAATTCCCAGGGGCTCTGGGGAAAGGAATGGAGCTTGAGGTAACTGAACTAAATGTCCAGAGCAGTCCATCCTGCAAACCATGCTCCCTGGGGAAGCTTTGCCCACAAGTAATCCAATTTCTGTTTGAAATGAGCTTGAGTCAGCTGCAGAGGTGTAGTCTGCCCTGGCTTTTCTCTGACAGCAAACAGGAGGGGGACCACCAACCTTTTAAGCCCACACTGCACGTTCCCCATCCCCTCTGCCAGGACCACAGCTAGTAGGAAGGAGTGAGAAATGATTTACTGAAAAAAAACCCTTTTTTTTTTGTGGGGGGTAAGTTGTCAAAGGGGAAGCCAAAAAATAGGCTTTATCCATTATTTTCCTGTGTGGTGGGGTAAGAGGGAGGCAGGTCCTGGTGCTGACCCTCTGCAGTGTCACAATGCCAGTGGGACTGCAGACTTGGGCTAAGGCCTCTGACAGGATCTGAAAAATAAGGACAAGAATTTTACAACTGAATAAAACGTGAAGTCTATAAATTTAACGGGCCTTGCATTTTGAATTACAATGGAATAAATTTTCCTCTTAAAAGGAGAAATTGTCTCACTTGTGACTTTCTTCAGTGTTTTACAAGGTTATGAAGGAAACTTCTAAGCGTGTTTTGGCAGTTCACATTCTGTGGTCTCTATTCAGAAGATATTTTTTAATTTCCCTCTGCAGTTAAGTTTCTCTTGGGGCATCTCCCCTGGCTAACTCTCTGTGTTAAGCACCTAGAAAGTTGGCAGCATCCTTAAAATTTCAAGTGCGTTCAGAGCAAAGGCTCTTGTTGGGACATATGAGTGCAATCAGATGGGAAACTGAGTTTGACTGACTTCTCTTGAGATCTGCTTACCTTCAGTTTCAGTGAGACAAGTTGTCCTCCAAAGAATCCTTTGAAGAATTCCTCTTGCATGTTCAGATGAGGTACCTGCAGGAGAAAGAATTAGTTTGGTCGTTGGATGCCTAAGGTTAGCAGACATATCATATGTCACTGTGATTTTTATTTTTTTTCTAAAATGAGAGTGGAATGCAGGATCAGAATTACCTCATGTGTTTTAACTTTGAAATTAATGCTTTTTTTATTTTTTCTTTTGGCTGCCACCACAAGTGCCCTTTTAATGAACTAACTGGTGGTGATACTGGCATGCCTGTGCTCCCCAACCAAAGGCAGCATTAGCACTCTGTCCAAATTGGGGTCCGTGGAACCTGATGTATGTGGACTGTGACTCCCTAATGCAAACCTTCAACCTGACCTTTGGGGGAACACAAGCACAGCATGCTCTGCAGGCATTGTGGATGTCTGTACTGAAAAAGGTGACATGGACAGTGTGTTTTGTAGTCCAGTAAGCACCAGCTACTCTGTCCTCTGATGAGGAGGAGCAGGGCACTCAATGCAGAGTTAAGTGCATGGTTTTGGGAGCTGCCACCTCTGATGAGCCTCCCCACAGCACAGAGTTATGAATAACCCCATTCACTTCTGCCGCCTCTGGGCTCAGTATTTCCTATTCTCTTTTGGTCTGAGTTCAAATATCAAAGGTCAACATAAGTTCACGTTACTATTTTACCACAGAAGTGTTATATGGTTATTGAAAAATAATAAGAAATACAGGGGAATAAGATTCTTTTTAATACCTGGTTTCCTTTAAAGAGGCATCAATTGCTCTCAGAATGTCTCTGGTGGGTCTACAGCAATAGTCTCGGTCAGTGTGCTTCTACCCACTTTTATAAATCTTTTAGTCACAATGCTTGCTAAGCTTTCCTACAATGTTAGTTTTTAGGGTTTGCTTGATTCTTCTCTCCTGTCCATGCTTCTCCTCACCTTGCCCCCCTCCCCTCGCTCTGGTAATAAATGTTTAGTCTCTTATGAACTGCAGCAAGGTGGAAGGAATTAAAATAAATGTGGAGAGCCTCCTCTTTTCTCAGGAGGTGGTAGTAATTTACCTCTCCATCCTCTAAGCCCAGTGCCATTGGGTGCCTATGCAAATACTGGACTATTAGGCCTATGTAATGTGCTTAGCATTAAAGGCTGAAAGAGCAGGCTAACCTCAGCATCCACAGGTTTCTGGCTGGCCTTCAGCCACGAAATCTGCTTGACTTAAAGACACTCCACCCTGTTCCCCACCCAGCTGTGGTAGGAAACCTCAGTCCTTTGCCTAAACACGAGTGTCATTGTGTGGCTTCTTTTGAGAGCACACTGCAAAGAGGAGTAATTGTGCAGAGAAGGGCTAAGCTCAAGTAATGAAGTCCTTGTAGAGGAATGAGCTGAGTGCTCCGTCTTGGTGCACCACCTGGCACTGTGTAAATGTGGGACAGGCTTTAGAACCCTGAGTGTGCTGAGCTGCCATACTGTTTGGTACTTCCACCACTGCATTAATGCAGGAAAGGTGCAGTTTCTGCTTGGCAGGATCAAGGACCTGCTCTAGGAAGAGGCAGGTTAGGGACAGTGCTGAGCACTGAGCACCAGATGTGGACAGTCAGTGTGCTTGCCCACAGCCTGGTGATTGAGTGTGTAGGTGTGGGCTCAGAGGGTTCCAGTGTGGATAAGAGCCTCTCACATTAGATCTGAAATACCAAGTCCAAAATCAGCTCTCTCCAGGCTGGTGGACATTTAGCAGCTGTTCATACGCGTTCACTATTGCAGGCTGCATGAGTTTGCTTCTCTCCAAAGGTCAGTCTCTGTCACTCAAACCCAGCAAAACCAAAAGTAAAGAAAGAATTCAGGCTTTGACTAATACCAGCTTAGTCAGGTGAGGGAAGCTGGTCTAAAACTGGTGTGCAGGTCTTTGGAAAATTACTTTCTTAATATTTGTAATGTGGCAGCATGTAAAGGTCCTAGCCACATATGCTTTATAAGGTTTATTTTTAACCCAAAGTGAAGGGTGTTGGGGCTGTGTGATTCTGGAGCTCCTGAACCAGTATTTTGGGAATGGATCTGTGTACAGCTTCCCCCAAACATCTCGAGATGCATTGCCCAGTCCCCCACTCATCAGTTGGATACAGGCTTATCTTAGGAAATAAATGTTTGAAAACAAACGAACAAATAACACTATTGTGTAAAAAAATTCTCTGGAACAAAGGTTTGTTTTTATTTCTGTGGGTGTGGAGCTAGGGATCAGAGGCAATAATATTCCCTGTTATTAGAGATTATTCATTTTGAGAATTTCTCAAGTTCAGCTTGGTTTCTAGTCCTTGAAGGTCACTGCTGTTATTTTTCCATGAAAAGAAGCAAAAGGCCAATATCGTGTGCTGGGCTTGTCCAGGCCTTTGCCAAACTCGTTTCCTGTCCTGGTCATGACTTTCTTTTTTTTTTTTAAGATTATTGCGAGTCAGGTCACACAGTCCTGTCTCATTTCTTTCTGATGGGCCGGAATAAATCTCTCCCAGCCTGAGAGGTGTAATGACTGCACCCTGCTCGCTCATCACCTCTGCCTGACTAGCTCGGTAATCATGCGGGACAGCAGATCTCCAGTGAATATTGGATGTTTGCTTCCTGGGTTCCCAGGGTGTTGGTGGTGAGAGGCTGCTTTTAAAACTGCCCTCTCAAGCTTCATGTCCCATTTGCTGTCGGAGTGCCCCTCTCCCAGGATTATGAGCCTCTGTGGGGTGTGAGGTGTTTGCTTAGCCAGTGGCTTGGATCAGCTTTGGCTGTTTATCCCAAGTACAGAGCATCTGTCTGTACGTGTGTGTGTGTGTGTGTGAAAAGCACCTCCCAACTATTGATTGGCACTTCTGTGAGCCCCGCTCTGCTCGTCCCAGTGCTCTCCTCCCTTTGGGGAATGGCGTGGGGGGTCAATTGGGGTCATCTCCAGGCGAGGAGATATAAAGCCATAGAAGACCCACCTCACCTTGCACTAATTGGCCTTCACAGTGGCTGACTTTATGGAGGGGTCAGGGAGCAAATGGACAAGGTGATTACATATTTCACAGGCTTCAGAGGCAGGAACACCATCCTGAGAGCTGCAGGCCGTATTGATTCGGAGCACGACGGTGCTGTCTTTTCAGCTCTGCTCCACCCCAGCTCTAACTAGCTGTCTGTTAGCATTGCTTTGGGGACACTATTGTGTTTCTAACATCTCAGCACTGCATTGCCCTGATGCTCAGTCTAAATTTACTACTGCTGGTTGTTTTCATCGTATTCTGCTTCCTTATAAGACCTGCTATCCTTCTGAGCTGTTTTTGCCTCTCCTGTGAGCCAGCCCATTTTCCATCTGGGATGTGCTGTAAGAAGACAGCTCATGAGGTCTTGCCTGCATTTTATCCATCACTCTTTCAGCACTGGTTTGGTGAGTTGTGATGTTGGAGCTGGAAACCTGACAAGAGGCTGCTTTGATTAGGTGGCATTATGGCACATGGTGCCACACTGAGCAGGGATGAGCTAGTGAAGATGCACTACCACCCTTGCTGCATTTCTGCCTTTTATAAATAGTACAGGGGCTGTTCACTGACAGCTATTTCATGTTGTGCTGTGTGACTGACTGCAAACCACTCTGCTGGCCTCTGTCCCCTATTTATATAAGGCAAAGCAAACTGCTAAGAGCGCTCTTGGATTATTATGGTTCTGAAAATGAGTGTGTGAGGGAGTGCTACATCCTGTAACTGCTGGCATTTAGGTACCACCATCTTTTTCTCATCAGACTCACTGGCAGGCACAGCTTTAGTCAAAGCCTTTCTGCCTTGACAGCTCTCTGCTCTATCCCTTGGAGGGGGAATATTCTTCAGCCATCAGCACAATCCTGCTGTCATGCTGAGGAGCAGCAAGCCCACAACACAGCTGAAACTCCAGGAACTGCGCTTGGTTCCTGGCAAAATGCATCAAAAGAGAGGGAGACATTTATCCTGCTCTTCTCTATAGGTGTCTAAATATATATATATATACTCAAAATACCAATGTAAGGGACTCTCTTCCCTAGCTAAAATCTACCCCATTGTGGTATGGCATTGAAGAAGCTGTGCATTGCATCACTTGAACACAGAAGTGGAGCTTGTGTTCAGGCCCTCGAGTCTCTGGTTTGAATCAGAACCAGACTGCTTGTGACCACAAGTTTAGCAGTATAATGGCTGTCCATCTGGGCCCAGTATGTGCTCTGATTTATTGACCCCGCTCCAGTTCCTAGCAGACAGCCTCCCACATCACAGAAGTGCCCAGCTGGAGGTGTTACTGGGAGCCTCAGATGGGAAGTCTGGGAATGGATGAACCTGGAGACTCGGAGGCTTCTGGGCATCAGAAGCAGTCCCTTTGGATCAAGTTAAAGCAGAGCAGTGCAGGGATTCTGATTTGACACTGCCTATGGTTTGTGTGTCCTGGGTATCAGTAACATGCTAACGTGCTGCCAGTACAGATTTAAGGGGAAGATATTTTTAAAAGCAGTGACTAAAATGTCAAATTTCACTGTTCAAAACCTTTATTGTATTCCTAATATCATTCCTCTCTCCTGCAGTTTTCTCAAGCAGGGCTTGTGCCAGCCTTTGGTAACCTGAGTCGGGCTCCCATCTGGAGGTCCTTCCTACACCCAGCCCCAGGCAGGGGAGATCATGTTTTACATTCCCCCTGTGGCAGGACACTGGAGGCTCTGTAGCAGCTCACGAGTGCCAGCTCATTCCAGGAGAGGGGCCGCTGAAGCTAAATTTATTTTATCAGTCTCTCAGTGGTGGAGCATTTCACAGGCAAAAATGAGTTGTTTGGACTTTCTCTCCCTCCTTCTGTAAATTCCTCTATGGTTAGCTTTTCCATGTTGGGTAGCCAGCATTATTTTCCAAATATGCATATAACAAATGGTCCTGCTTTGTGTAATTATAGTGCTGAGGCATCTCCAGAGGAGCCAGGGCTTGGTGCTCCCAGCATCCCTGAAGGAGGGACTTGGGGGCACTGGGGTAGGCTTTTACTGCAGTGGGACTTAGTACAGAAAGCGTCCATGATGCCACACAGAGAGTGGAGGAAAAGCAGCCCAGCCCTTTCCATTTCATCTTTTCATCAGCAGCAAAACTAATTCCAGACCCTCAATAGAGAAATCTCAGCCCTTTGTTCATCCTTCCCTTTTATTATTTTTTTAAGCAAATCTTAAGAAACATGCCGGCACCCACACACATGCACAGAGTTAGATTTCAAGTCCTAACAGGAAATGTGTAATCTGCTTGAAGATTAAAGTGCCAAGTGCTTCTCTTAAGATTGGGAACCTGACACGGATGTGATTATGAATTAGAGATTGCTTTGTGGTATCAGTGGGGGAAAAAATGAATGTGAAAATAGAAGGGTACAGACTTGTTGAGTTCTGCAACCATCTTCAAACAGATATGGGGAGCCTGGAGGTTTTGGTTGTTATGGGATACGTGGAAGTTAAGCCAGAGTGTTATAAGAACATATTTTTCAATTGTTAAGCTCTTGTGATAGGAGAAAAATACTAACTTTTCACAAAATGTTGCAGAGTAGATGTTTGAACATGTGCCCTCAACACTGAAGGTTAAACGTGTACCATGTAAGTTTTCAGAGAGAAATTCCTTACTGTTGTATCTTGGTGAGAATAATGAACCATTCCCACCCTCAGAGCAGGGGTAGCAAGAGAAGAAATCTCCATCCTACTACAGTCAGAACTGCTGCTTTTTGAGGAAGAGAGTGCAGTGCCTGCCAGATTATCCCAAGTTTACTTCTACTGCCAGAAAAAAATTAAAAATAAACCTTGTCAAAAAGCACTCCAGCAGAGTAAAAGTTTTGTACCTGGCTTACAAAACTGGAAGCAAAGTGGAGAGACAGCAGATTAAGGTGTTCTCCCTGGTGACAGCTCTGCTCATCACTCCTGGATGCTGATCCTCAAAGCTGGCTGTGTGCCCGGCTGATGGTACAGCTGGAGCTCATGTTCTGCCAGTGAACGTGGCTTTCCAGAGTGAGCAGCTCTCTAAGCTTACTGGGGCTGTTTCCTAACTATACTCTTAGTTTAAGAAGTGTACAAATACCTTAAAAGTAACCCCTTTAACTTTTCTCCCTTCCTATTACTCAGAATAATGAAAAAAAAAATGTGCTTGGCTTTAAAATTTAGAAAAAATGAAATAGTTGTTGGTTTTTCTGAGGCCAAAGCTAACTTTGGACTGCAGAGTAATTTCCCTGCTTTTCCTGTTGTAGCTCTGCCTTGAGAGCTGGGTTTCCTTTCTGTGTAAATGGGCCATCGGTGCTCATCTGAAGTGCATCACCTCTGCCAGGCTGCCTGTGATGTATATTAGTTATTTCACAGAATCCTAAACTGGTTAAGGTTGGAAGGAAGCTCTGGAGGTGTCTTGTCCAACCCCACCTCAAGCAGGAACACCTGTAGTGTTCAGACAGCACCTCCTGTGTTGGAGTTTGTGCCCATTGCCTCTTGTCTTGCCCCTGGGCACCACTGAGAAGAGCCTGGCTCTGTCTTCTTTGCACCCTGCCCTCAGGTGTTTGTACACACTGGTGAGATCCTCCCAAGCCTACTTTCCTCCATGAGACTGATTGCATCCTCCTTCCTGCCATGTAAGTGGACTTGAATGGGCTTGATCATCTTACCTAAAATCTGGATAAACTGGACTGAAACCTAACAGGATGCAGTGCAATTCTGTCACACGAGGAAAGGCCACAGAAAGGGTGGAAAAGTCCTTTGTTTTTAGGATGGATTCAAGTCTGGTCAAGAAAGCCTGGGATTGAAAGGCCTGAGAGAAGCCTTGAGTACATCAGTGCTGCACCAGAGGCTTTTGCACCCCTGTAGTCGCTGTAGGGCTCTGGAGTAGCACTCTTCCTTTTAATGAAATGGTCACAGGATCCCTTTTCTGCTGATCACTTGCCCTCATTGCAGCAGCTGCCCATCCAGCCATGGCTGTTTGGGCTCCCAGGTGTGTGCCTGGCACATGCACACGTGTGTATGTTGGGGTGTGAGCAGCACCAAAGGTACACGCTGACCCTGCACACTCCACTTTATCACAGCCTCAGCTTTATCTCACAGCACGTGTAGCGTGTGTGCATTATCTTAATGGGATTCTGGCTCTCCAAAGTGCTGTCAGGCTGTTGTGTATACCAGGGGGAACAGGCTGTGCTCTCCCTGCTCAGCTGAGTTGGACACTGCAGCACGGACGTGCTGAGGTGGGAGCAAGGATTTCATCCAGGCTGCTCTGCCCATCAGGCAGTGCCTGCTGGCAGGGCAGAGCTGCTCTGTTCCCTGGCCCTGGGGTACCTTTGAGAAGGAAATGTTGTTCCCCAATCAGACAGAAGCAGAAGAGGTATTTTGTGTCCTCTCTTCCATTCATAATCCATAGTCTGATCTCTGCGCTCCCTCGTGTGCTTTTACATGAGGGCTCTCTGGGACTACCCATACAGAGGGGGTGAGAATGGGTAAGCAGTCAGTGGGAGAGGTATGAGGGTGGATAGTACTGTAGTAATGCAGAGCTGCCTATTTGGAGAGTGGCTACATTGGAAGTTACTTCAAAAAATTATTTCCAAATAGCCAAGAAGTTACAATACTGCTTGGGTGTTGGTTTTTTTTTTTTTTTTGGCTTTTTAAATCAGAACACTTGTGCAAGCCTCAAGCACTCTGCCTCTGAATTGACTGGCAGTGCTGCTCTGGGCTCTGCATACAAATTGAGTACTAATTTTAGGAACTGAAAGAGTTTTAATTAAAAAACAAACAAAACAAAAAAGGGAGGGAAGGTTAAAAGAATTAGGATATCTGTTTCTGAAAGAGCAAATGTATAATGAAAGGCTACAAGACAGTTCCTCTTGTTTTCCCAAAAGGATTAAGTTTGGCTGTAGATCTGCAAGGAAGGAGTCGCAGAAATAACATTTAACTAAGGAATTTGGTTCTCAGCCAGGAAGGGCACGCAGGATTTGGCTCTGGTGCTCCTCACTCAGTGACATGCACTGTGTTGCACCGTGGCTGTTGGCAGTGGCAGGAAACCAGCCCACGTGTGACCTGGAGCTGTCACAAAGGAGGAGCAAGGGAGAGCTTTGGGGGTCCCTCACACCTCTCCGGGCAGGTGGTTCCTTTGGCTGTGGGGAATTTGCCTTTGTGGTGGTACTGGGCTCAGCGTGGCAGGAAAATGCTTTCTTGGAATGACAAGGACAGCCCCCAGATAAGTGCATGTCCTTGAATTGCTCTTCTAGAGCAGTTTGCCTGCCATGAACTGCACTTAGGGGCCTTCCTTCCCTTGGGATGCCCACACTGGCTTGCTTTATTTTGCACTTGTGGGTTTTGCCTTCCTGCATACCCCCATTGTGTTCTTGTCCACACTTGGAGCCATCCCAAGCAATACCAGGCAGAGGTGGCTCTGGACCACCTATAGTGTGGGTATGACCCATCCCAGGTTCACTGGGGCCATTCCTGGCCAGGCTGATGCCAGCCAGGTATCCTTGTCTGATGGATCACCTGGAGATAGGCTGGGATGAGCAGGATCCCTTGTCAGGAGCAGGATCTTGCCCTTGGGTGCCCTCCTTAAACATGGTCCCAGAGGGCTGAAACCCAGCCCTGCTGCACTGCCCAGCTCAGGGACAGTGAGGCACCACCACCATAACCTCCCTGGGTACCAGGAGAGATCCAGCTGCTGACTCTGTCCTCTCCTCCCACTTCCCTTCAGCCCACTTCCCACACCTGGGAAGAGCCAACTTTCTCACTTGCTGAACAGGGGCTTTAAATTGGTGACTGATGTGTGTATTATTGCATCAGCTCCCTTCCCCTGGGATGTTCCACTATTTATTCTCATAAGGGCAGGATGAACCCAGTCAGCCCCAATAATAGAAATGTCAGAGGCTGCTGAGGATTTGCTGAGATAAATGCTTATTGGAATTTTAACATGGCAGGAAGCATCAATTTTGATAGTAATTTCCTTTCTGGAAGAGCTTCCTTGATTTCTACTTATTCAGGTACAATTTTGTACCATCTAGGATCCTTTCTATCGAGAGCTTGAATTGTAGAATTTTTTAAAAATACATGAAAAAACTTTATTAATATTGTAACATGCCACTGTGAGTTTGCTGAAGCTGAGCTCCAAGGAAGAGCTGGTATCACGACTGGGTTTTTTCTGTTTCTTTTTTTAATTTATGAAAGTATTTATGGTCAGAAGCAACAGCATAAATAATTACTAGGATTTCCAGAAAATATTTAAGGAAAACAAGAACTGTGTCACCCTTCAGGCTTGTCTACCTTGATTATATATGTGAGAAAACTGTTATGTTAAAATAGTTTCTACTGTTGGAAACCTGCAACATTTGTTCCTTGCGTAGATGCCCATTGCAAGGTGGGAAGGGAGGTGACTTCTGGGATTTTTTTTTTTAATTTTTTCTAGTGGTTTGGTTTGTTTAGGGTTTTTTTTTTTTAAGAAACAGAATCTGATCAGAAATATAAATCCTAATATCACAGCTTCCTTGCTGCAAAGTCAAGTCATCCTAGCAGTTGTTATTTTATCAGCTTACTTGTTTGGAAAGTGAGTACACAAAGTGTCAATGGTAATTTGTGGTGTTGGAGCAACTGGAGAAGCAGACAAGGAGACAGAGTATCTGCCAGGGCGGAAAAATGCCAATAAAGATGAAAGAAAACTGATCTCCCTCGGCTGGTATGGACTAATAAACTCGGCTTAAGGCCAAAGTTGATATCAAAGTATCACACTTCAGGGCTAAGTCCACGAGAGAGATTTTTAGGATAGCTCTCTCAGCTTTCACTGGGTTATTTTTAGGGACCTTGTATCCTGATGCAGAGAGGCTCAGCAGTTCCTTCTCTAAGTGAATGTGCCAGGCAAGGCCAACTGGGCTCTTGCTTTTCATTGTCTTCTCGAAGGACAACTGGGAATTTTTCCTTTGTCAGGCTGCTTTGTAAGTAGCTTTACTGTACAGGAACAGCCTCATCCCTTGGCAGAAGATTTCCAGAGAAGTCCTGGAAATTTGTTTCTTGTCCTGGGATTTTTTTAATTTTGAGGGGGTTTTTTTGTTTGTTGGTTTTGGTGGGTTTTTTTTAAGTATTTGCACACAGCTGTGGCAATGATGATGTTAAACAGCTGGGGCACAAACCCATGGCATGCCCTGTGTGTGCAACCAGCTGTGGAGCTTCTGTGGAAACTTCTCGAGCCCTGTGAGCTCTAAAGAAAAGCAGGATCACTTTTGACTCTCTCTGCTCTATGCTAAATCTCCTGCTGCTGCTTGCTTTTACTGCCTGCTTTCACTCAGTGTCTGTGGTGTCCCTGATGAGTGGGGAGCTGATGGTGGCAGCATCTTCGTATTGCCTTGCCTGTCTGTGCGATGAATCCCAGGGAGCTGAGCAGCCATCCGTGTCCAGCGATCACAAGCATTTCAGTGTCATCCCTCTTCCACTGAGATAATGGTCTCATTCCCCCTCCCAGGATGATTCTTTGCTGACGTGCTGGCATCGATTTTCAGCTGCCATGGGATCTGTATCCCCCCCTGGACTGTGCTGGGCTGATGCACCTGTCGATAGAAGGAGGGCTCGGAGGGTGCTGCCCTGTTTGCAGAGATCACTGCCTGCCTCGGCTTTGTTCGTGGAAGAACAGCAGGTCCTCAGGAGTTTGCTGCTGGAGTACCTGCATCGAACATCTGGCCTGCTGTGCTGCCTCAAGGTCTCCATCACTGTGGGCATGACTCTTGTCCTCATTCCCTCTTGCCCAGCTGAGCAGAGCGTGCCCATGGAGGGCGTCTCAGCCCTTGTGCCGCAGCCCTCCATGCTAAATGAGGCTCATTTGTTTTGTGCTTTGCCACTCAGCTCGGGTGCTTGCCTGGATATGAAGGTTAAATTGTATTACCAAGGGATTGATTTTTCATAGGCTTACCAGGGAGACATGCTAATGGTTCAGTTGGGGATTTTCCTGCACCTCTCTCCACACAAGCACACCTTAATCAAGTACCCACTTGAACATAAGAAGTTCCTTCATTAAGAGGGCTGGCATTTCAGAGATGCCCTTTGCTTAATTCCAGTTGTCTGCTTAATTAGACATTTGAGAGTGCCGTTAATTGATTGATGAACAATTAAAACAGCTCCAGCTTCTCTCCTGACAAAGATGCATTCAGCAACTAACCCTTCTTGTCTTCCCCTGTGGGAATTTGCTCTGCATTGGTTAGCTGCTACCTTGCCTGTTTTGGTCTGTAGCTCTAGAAACACAACACAAACACATTAGAGGTGTCTCTAAATAAACACACAGTAATGTTCAGGGCTTATCATGCACTCAGAGCCACAGCTACACCCTGGGAAAAGAAAGCTGGAATGGGAAAAAGTAAAAGCTGCAGAAGCCAGGGATTTCTTGCCTCAGATCTTGCCTTTGCAGTTCCACATTATATTTTATAATTAGACTGAGGGTCATGGGGCACTGTGACAGTCATGCCAACTATAAATTGCCCTTTATCAAAACGGGGGAAAAAAATCGGAGTGAGCATGTATTAATTAACTCTGGCTCAGGCTATCCATGACCGTCAGCCTCACCCCGGTTTCTGTTGCTGGGCATGTTGTAATAACCTTTTTCATTTAATATTTAGAATCCCTGAGGGATCTGGCAATTTGGAGACATTTAGCAGATGAAGGGGTGGCATTAACAGGAATGTCTTGGAGGGTGGCATGCCCAGTGTGTGTGTGCAGTGCCCGTCTCCGTCCTGCCCCGGGAGCATCCGGAGCGTGCGGAGCAGGGACCAGTGGCAGCAGATGCTGGCCTGTGTGGGCAGGTTGTGGCTGGGAGGAGCACGTGCAGAGGGATCTCAGAACCCCGGGCAACACAAGGAAAAACCTCAATTAAAATTAAGATTAGATAACAGAGAGAGCAGCTGCTCTGAAGTGTGCTCTTCACAGCAGCCTTGGGGGCATTTTATTCCTTCCTTCTCCCACACAGCTTTGTAACAGAGGGCTTTGCTGTGAAACAGACCCAGCTGGAAGGCTCATGGTGTTTTTCTGGAGGAAGCAGTGGGCTCCTTGCCAAGCTCTGAGGAACCTCACTGCTTCTTTGGGTCCTTTCTGCTTGCACTTGCCTCTCCAGCCTGGAGCTGCCACATCCCAGCCAAGTAAACTGGATGTGCCCCATGTCTGAAGGGTAAGACTGGAGGGGCTCTCACAAGAGCAACGAGAGATGCCATGTCCTGCAGGAGCACTCAGGGCACTCAGCTGTCAGTGGTCAGGAGAAACCACATCGCTCCTTTTGCCTTCTCCTCAGCACACCTTGGTGGTGCCTCTTCCTTCCAAGGCAAAACATGCTTCCTCTAGTGGGCAGGAGACATCTCTAGTAGGCAGGAGACACGATGTACATACCCTTTGTTGCCCTCACTGTGCTCAGGCCTCAGGTTTGCAGAAGATTCTGCTGTTGTGACTGAAGGCCAAAGGAACAGACGTGTTTGCTACTGCTGTGCCATGATATGGAGGGGAGCAGTGACTCGGGTGGACATGGATCCTAAGTCTTGGGCAAATCCAACACATTTCTTGGAGAAAACTCGGTAGCTGAAGAGCAGCAGACACAGCTGAAGGGAGAAGGGTGTTGGGAGAAGGGGCAGTTTTCTCCCCCATAACTCTGCGTATTTTTATCACCATGTTTCATATGGAAACAGCATTTGCAATTTTCTGCAAAGCTTTGCTTCTGGAGCTTTCAGACGGCCCCAGCACGCCTCTGGCTCTGCTCCCCAGCAGATTAGAGGTCCTTCCATCTCTGACAGTAGTGTGAGACTAAGTGAACTGTTTGTTCTCTTTTCTTCCAGCAGTGAAAACAGTCAGCCATTGTTTGTGTTACTGCCTTTATCTCAGTTTTTGCACAAATTCAATGTGCTTTCCTACTGCAGGGTATGTCACATGAAGCAGTTGTCAGTTTGGGAATAGCTTTTAGGTTTGGACAGAGCTTCTAAGTGGTTAGAAATCCAGCACTTCTGCCTTATGCTGTGACTCTGTGGCTTCAGGGGGGCATCCCTGTTCCCTAGAACCTGTTAGGTTTTGGCTTAATGTCTTCCTTCAGTGATTCTTAGCAATTTGTTAAACCTGCCTACATGATATTAAAAGGTGAAATGGGTGGTAGGAAACTTGATTAAACATTAAGCAAGATCAGTATATGTTTTAACAAATTTCCTTGTTCTGCCAGATGTGATTTAGGTTGCTTTTAAGTGGAAAACAAATACATCTGCCATGCTGGGGAAAAAAATCTCTCAAACAGCACAATGTTCTTGTTAAAGAGAGGAAGAGCATGCTCTCAGTGGTCATAGGTGTGATGTTACAGTCTGCGCTTGTCTCTGTATAAGGTAAGAAGAGCTGTGACATTTAGAGGTGTTAATTGAAAAGCACAACAGAAGATAAGAATATAAAGCTGCTGTCTCTCCACCTTTTCTGGCTACTGGGAGCTGACAGGCACAGAGCACTGCATACATGGCTAATGGTGCTGGGATCTCTGCTTTGCTTGCCCTCCTGGCAGTCTTTAGGAGGTAAGGCTTTCACCACAGTGTGCCCAGCAGTGTGCTGTGAGGTTAGTTCTGCTGGGTGGGTAACGTGCCCTGCCATACAGGAGGTGGGACAGATCAGGAGGGTGGGGAGCTGCCTGTTTGTCAGTGAGACAAATGAATATTAAGTTCATGCCTGAAGTATTGCTCATCCTTAGGGCTCATTAAGTCATTCATTTTTCAGTGAAGTTTCAAAAAGTCCGAAGTTGGATTTGGAACTTGTTGTTAATGAGCAGTAGTTTCCACTTCTTCTTGCCAGGTAACTCCACCACAGGCACAACCATAGTATTGTTAACTTACTTTCTTTCCTGTTCCTTGTTTTGTCACACCATTCCAGGCTGAAAATGTACTGGCTTGTGGGAGGTTGAGGCCCTGAAGATGGAAGTGATGCAGACTGCCTGATGTAGTGATGAGCCTGATGGATATTTCTATTATTCAGAATATCCTATCAGAATTCACTTCTCATAGCACTGATGTTATTGCAAAACACCTAAGACATATTTTAGCTTTGTATGAAGTCTTGAAGATCTTGATTATTCTGGTTTTCTGATGTCTCCAGTATTTGTTTTCCCAGAGGAGTGACCAGGTATCACCATTGCTGCTGGCACTAGCACAGCAAGGCCAGGGCTTGAGTCTGGGAGATGAGCAAAGTCAAAAGTTCAAAATCCCGTTCCTATATGACTTGAATCCTTTCTTAACACTGCACTGGACGAGCTTGCAGTAGCCTTGACATAATGAGTGTGTATGTAGAGATGTTCAAACAGATGAGCCTAAACATGGTTCATTCAACTCAAATTTGGGTATTTTTCACAATTTCTGATGGGCAGGGTACTCAACAGCTTCCAGAGATCTGTGTGACCCTTGATACGACTCTTATTTTAGACTTTGGTGCTCAATGTTCATTTCTAAAGCTCTGAGGACCCTGCAGAGGACTGCGTTTGGGGAATTAACTTTGTGTTAACTACTGGGAAACTTTTGTTTGCTCTTTCCATGCTAATACTGGTGCCTGGATTTCCAAAATCTCCTGAGATGCAGAGAGCTTTCTGTCGGTGCAAAGCTGCCGTGGGAACAGCCCTTCCTGTGGCCCTTGAGTACAGTCCCCTGAAACATGTGCAGCAATGGGAATGACTTTAATGTTTTAATGTTTAATTCATACTGAGGTGGAAGTAAATCTCATTCAGAGGAACAGTGCTGGAACCAGCTTTGAAGGAACTCGAGTGTTTCCCAGATGGACAGATTTCCCTCTAAGTCCTGTGGGATTTTGCAGGTGGGGAACTTGGTAAGGATGTGAGTGAGCAGATGTACTGGTGGGAGGTAGTAGCTTGCTTCTACTGTGAGATTTACTTTTTGTACAAAAAGACTGGATGATGATCTGGTGCCACCTTTCTCTCTCTCTCGACAATCTTCAGTACCCATCTAGGAAGATCAGAACTATCACAGTGGATATAATTTTGTTCTAATTATTTGATGCCGGTTTTTACCATGGTGGAAAGCTCAGTTGTTGGCTTACTACAGTGTATAGTGCAGCAGCAATAGTGTTAACAGGGTCAGCAAGGGCTACTTTGGAACAGTTTCATTTATTTGGGTTTATAAAGTGGCTTATGCAAAACTAAGGAACAAAGCAGTTGTCGTAGACTAAATACCAGATTCCCCAAACATCTGTTGCAAAAGCCCTGTTAAATTCTCTTTCCATTCCATGGGGAAAGACTGAGGGGAAAAAAAACAAGCAGACCTTTCAGAATCAGCTAAAGGAAATTAGTTGCAGACTAAGGAAGAAAGGAGTTGAGGTTCTCAGGAACGTGTCCTCTCATTTTTGCTACGGTGAGCTGGAAAATTGCAGCTGCCACAGATATGAATGGACAGAAAACTCGTCTTTTAAGCAAATGCAACTTCCAGAAGAAAATCATTTAGTTAACCTTTATATAGGTGGGCAGTGCCTTATTTATTGAGACAGACATCTGCCCTCACACCCAGTGCTGGTGAAGCCAAGGTGTGTGGGTGTTGGTGGAGAGGCTCTGGAAAGGTGTTTGTGGTGCTCAGGTTGGAGCTCAGCCCGTGCATCACCGGTTTATGCTGACGTGTGCCCTCTGCTTGCAGTCTGGCTGCACAGTTGAATCAGCAGTCCTCATTCAGCCTTTTAATGGTTGTACTTGTTCTTTCAGTCCTTAATTTTCTGAGAATATAGCCATAAACCCAACTATTATTTGAACTCAAATGGACACGCAGTATGCAGAGGGCATGCCAAGTGCAGGCTGGGTGGTGCAGCCCAGCCAACTGCTGTAGAGACGTGATGCATCTAAATGTTCTAAAATACCTCCTTTTTCAACCCCTGTGTCCTAGAGTATTTTTTTGGAATTTAATAAATAGCATTAGTGTGGTGAACTGGTCCAGTTAGTTCCTTTCTCCAGCTTCCACCTTTGAATCATAGTCTGTTTTCACATTAATAAAAGAGCAAGTTATGTAAGTAATTTCACTAATATTAGCCGTAGGCTTCTGACTGCTGAGAGTTTTGTGGTACAGAGCTATTCTCTGAATCCCAAAGCTATGTGTAATTGTATGATACACAATTCAGCTCACCATATGCACTTCATATAATTGAGAAAATTTACTTAATTTTATCCACTATTAAACCCAGCTTTAAATGAGAAATGAAACTAATTAATACAGTGGACAATTCCTCCTGACTCTAATAAACTCTGTTTATATTTTGTTGGTATCTAGCAGGGTTTATTTTTATTATGGAACAGTAAATATGTCTGAATACCTAGCCATTTGTCAGTGTAATCAAAGACAGATATAATTAAAAGGTAGGGCTGACTGACCAAAGTTAAAAAAACCAAACAAACAGACATTAATATCTTGGAGATCTCTGGTAGGTGTCAAGTCATGCCCCACTTCTTCTGATGGCCGGAGCAGCTTGGACAGTTCCACAGCAGCCTGTGCATGGCTGGAGGGAGCAGTGCCCAGAGCCCCAGCACTGGCTCTTGCTTTGGGCTGGTGCTGGGCAGTGCTGCAGGGCCAAGAACCCACTGTAGTCAACCTAGAGCTGGTGTTTGGGCTTTACCTCTCTGGCAGGAGAGGCTCCTGCGCTTGGCTGCTGAAATTTTGGGTTTGGCATTATAGCTGTTGCTTCCCAAGCAGTATTGGATCTGTGTTCATGTCCAGTGCTTATCTCTATAACCATTTATATCTCTCATAATATTCTGGAATTGTTGTTTCGTTGTTGTTTATAGCCAGTTCCTCTGATGCTGCAGAAGCTCCTCCTAGGCAGAAGTCTAGCCAAAAGTAAGAATGGGTGTGTTCCTGGACTTAGAATTCAGTAGATAAAATTCCTCTTGATATCACTGTAAGTCAGATCATGCCCACCAGTCCCCCTGGCAAAAGTCACTATAATTCATTGACATAAGGAGAGCAAAGTGTTAGGTGTCCCTTGACCCTTTGAGATGGTAAGAGCCTAGAGCTCTGTGAATGTCCCATCCAGTTTGGTCACAACTGGAACATCAAGGCATCTTCTCTATGGCAGGAAGACCAGTCAAGAAGAAAATAAATCTGGTTCTTGAAATACTCTCTGTGCCTTTGACCCACCTTTGGAAAGCCATCAGCGTGCAGTGTTGTTGTTGCTGGGTGGATCACACAGGCACCCTGGATACTCTCGTACAACACCTTCTCTCCCAAACAGCTGCTCAGGTCAACATCTGGCTTTGCCTCAGACCATTTCTGCACTTTGGTAGAAGTGGAGTTTCTCACACAGGCTGCGTGTGAGCCCCAACCCACTTTGCCTGCAGTGAGCAGAACAATTCCTTGTAAAGCCCTTCCTCTGTGAACCTGGTCTGCCGTTCCCATCAGACAGCACCATGAATTATTGGCTTCTCTCAGTGTCTCCCCGTGTGGGAATGAGGCTGGTGCCTGGGGTGTGCTGAGCCTGGACACTGCCCTCAGCCTTCTGTCCTTGCTCCCTTTGGGGAGACTCAACAAGGGATAGCAGAAGTGGCAGAAGCCACTTATGTTTCATGTGAACCTCTTGTGTCCTAGGCCTGGGAGATGCTTGCCCTCATGACAAACGTGGCACCTGTGGGTGGGTGAATGAGTGATGCATGCTTGTAGTTCTTATTGCTTAATGAAACAATTTAATTAAGATATCAGTTAAAATACGTGTCAGTGTTGATCTGCAGTGCCATTTCTGGGGTGAACAATGTGCAGTCACTTTTCCAGTAACAGTAAGCAAATAAAAAAGGGTTGTTGTTTACGGTCTGAAAAGTTTTTCCTAATAAATTAATTTCCTGCACTTCATTAACTCTGACCGGTTACCATGGGGGCACTGGAAACCTTCTCTGTAGAATATGTTTTAATTTTGCACTCCTGGCCGTGACAGGCGAATTTACCTCTCAGTTAGGAACTGATGTAACAAGATAGTGGAAATTATATCTTTGGCTGAAATATGTTCAGAACAGATTCACTGTTAAGAAAACCCTCTAGTAATTCAGTGCTTGTTATTAAAGCAGTAAGAAGCTTAAACAAAATTTCAAATCTATATTTGACCTTTAATTTACCTCAGCAAGGCAGAGCTGAATTAGTATCATGCATCTAAACAGAGATTTTGCTTTCCAGAATGATGTGTGAGCTTTGATATCATTCTCCAATTTCACAAGCCTTGTTGTAGAAATGAGAAATGTGGGTTTTTTTCCAGTCTGCCTGTTTGTGGAGTAAATGTTAATGACACATTTCCCCCTCTTTTATGGGCTTTTACTTGTGAGTGCTAGATCTGATCCCATGCTCCATGACTGTACTCACTTGGCATATAAATTAGGATTTATAACAGAGTTTAACTCTTCCAAATGATTGTGGGGTCCGAGTTGACTGCTGCTTTATGATATGGTCTCAAGCATAGAACGTTGTGATGTTTTAGTCCTGGTAGGAGAGTTTATGGTATGAGCTTCCCGTGGTAGCACAGTTTTTAGGAGGAAAATAATTTTGTGCATCCTGGTGGCTCTAAACAAGAAAAACAGCTTTGTTGAGCACCATATATGTGGCTGGCTTGAATCTTTGCTACTCCAATAAGGCCTTTATAATGCATGACATTTGGAGTGATGATGCATGCTGTGGAGAGAGCTGCCCATGCAGGATGGCCACTTCATTTGCTCTTAAGAGGCAATCTCAGCAGGTCCAAGGGGAACTGCAATAAGGGGAAGAATAACCTCCTTCTTCTTTATTCATCAAGGCAGCCTAGTGTTATTCCACGCATAAAGCTTTCATAAATAAATGGAGTATAGCTCAATCTGGTGCACAGATCCAGGAGGTCATAAGAGGGGGTTCTCAGCACTGGACTTCCCCTACTGCAGGAAAACATAGGTGGTTTCTGCAGGTCTAAAGCACATGGGACAGGGCATTTACAGGTGGGTCTCAGATTGTGGGATCCATATGTCTTCTGACATGTTTATGCAAGCCAGGAGACTGAGTGAACACTCCTGTGGGTTTTCCTTCTTTTTCTCCAACTTTTCTTTTTTTTGTTGTCTTGGGGTGGGGGTCTGGGGGGTGTGGCAGAGTTGACTTTGTTACACTTCTGAAGCCAGTTTGGGTCACCATCTTTAGGTAGGGAGCCTCCAAAAAGTTTTCTTGATGCAGCAGGAGATCCTTGCCAGAACAAGGGGACAGGACGTGAATTTACTGTAATGCATACTGGGAAAATCACAGTACTGCAAAGGTACTGAAAGCAGAGTCTTTGCGCTGTCCTGAGCTGGGATGTCCAAAGCAGTTAAAGGGGTGAGTGATGTGCCTCTCGATGCCCATCAGCTGGATGCCCTTCAGTGCCTCTTCAAGGCCAAGCAATAATCTCCATCAGTATGCTCAGTGGAGAGTATTTGGAGCATATTTCAGTCCCGTCTTTCTGCCTTTCCCTCAGCTTTGGCTTTCTTGTTCCTCTGTCGTCTCTTTCTGCTCTCGTTCCTCATCTGCTCTTACCTGTTGGTTTATTCAGGGGTTTTTTTGTGGCACTCTAAAGTTGGATGAATTGGAGCCATTCTTGTCTGTAAGCGAGGAAGGAAATGTAATGTGGCTTGGTGCACACATCAGCATGCTTGTTTTCTTGAGCTGATTTGTGATATTTTTCTTTTGACCAGGGATAAGAGGACTGATAGAAGGGAGCTGGAGATGGCCTTTGCAGGGGATTTATCATTAGAATTTAAGTGCAGTGATGAGTGCTGATTCTCTCTTCATAATTCTTCAGTTTAATTTGCCATCCTTGTGAATTGACTGAGCTTATGTTTAAGAACTTGGGAGGATGTGAATGTTTATATAGCCAAGCATAGAAAGGTTTTAAAAAATTACTTTCCCAAGGAAATCCCTTAAATATCAGGAGCAGCAAACCCCCACAAGGAAGATCAGTTTTTTATGATTACTGCAGCTTATTTGGGTCAATGAAGAATGTCTGCTTTTATTCGGAGAAACTGTGACTGGGGCATAAAAAAACATTACAGGGACTGTTAAGGGATTTTTAAGTTCCTTGTGATATGTGAGGAACACCCAGGAGGCTCTCAGAACTTTTTTTATTATTCTAAAGTTGTTTTATGTTGTGCTTGGTCTTTATATGGAACACCAGAACTGTCAATGCTTCAAGCTCTAATTGAGTCGAAGGCAGTTACTGGGCTCAGCAGGGGAAATAGTACTTTACAGGTGGTCACATTAAATGATCCAGTGGCCCCCTTCTGGTCATAAAAATGTAGGATTTTTTTCCCATTATCCTCAAATGTAAAATACGCACTGAGCTCTTTGTTAGCCTTTAAATCAAGCTAAAGAAGGTGCTGAAAGCAAACCCAGTTTTATACCAGATTACGAGAAGTACGAAGAGAATGAAAACAGGAAACAAAGCATGTCTAAAATAAGCCAATGTCCAGCCCAGGAGAGCTAAGTCAGTGTGATACTGCGTCAGAATATAATACAAAGCATAGCAGACTGTTTTATGCTTTGCAGGGCCTTCTGCTTGCCATAGTGCTCTGATGTCCTGCGTGACACCCACAGGAAGGGGCTGTACAAGGTGCCATCAGGAAACCTCCTCCACTTCTGGGATGGCTCGTTACCTCAGCTGTTTGACAACTGCATGGTGTCACCAGCAGAACACCTCCTGTGCACACTGTGTTATGTGCCCAGGAGAGCAGGACCTGCCCTGCAGCTCACAGGGGTTCCCAAGGTCCCCAGGGCCACTTGTGCCACAGAAATTGCCATCATGAGGATGTTCTGCCAGTGGGGACTGCAGCAAAGGGCTCTGAGGGTTGAGGAATATGTCAAAAGCACTTAGAGCAGGAGGACTCCCTTTAGCTTTTATTTGATACAGGGGAGTGCAGTGGGAATCAGCAAGGGTTGGTTGCTGTGCCTCGGGGAGGTTGGGAGTCTTGGGGTTCATCCTACGCACTGGGCCCACTGACCCTCATTAAGTAAGAGACTGAGGTGGCATCATAAAGCCTTTTATGGGGCAGAGTCACATGGGGTTCAAAGATCAATTGTGGTTTTGAACAGATATTTGGTAAAGGTGAAGTGCATCCATAGTGGTGTGCATGTGGAGACTGCAGCTCTGTGAGCCTGAACTGTGACCATCAGTGACAGAAAAAGAAGTCACTGAGGTCATTTAAGCCAGATGTGACTTAGCAATAGCAACAACAACAAAAAGCTGTGAAACTACGTATACCAGATTTTTGTTAGCCCCCGCTGTAGTAAGGACTGACCTGATCCATCTTCCAGTGGTCTGAACAGAGGCAGCAGTGTCTCAGATTTCCTGGCTTTTTGTCCCCCGTGAATCTTTTGTAAAGCTTGTTTTCTGTTCTGTGCAGTTTATGAGACTGGCTGGGTGAGAAAATGTAATCCTCTTTTCTTTTTACATTATTATTTTATTGGAAGCTATGAGATATGTCCAGAAGTGTATGTAATGTGCAGGGCACTGTGATGGCATCGAGTGCCCCTGGAGGGGGCTTTAGTTCTCAGTGGCATGGAGTGGTTTCCTTCTGGACTTGCTTCCTATCACAAATGGCACAGCTGGTATTTCATGCTGGTGCTGAGAGGTCAAAGACTTTGCTGCTTTGAAGTAGCTACTGAAATAGTGCTGACTGCAATCCAAGGTGTGAGCAGAATGAGCCTTCACTGGTGGTTTGGCCTGCGGACAATGGGGACAGGTCACAGCTGTTTACATCTGGATTACTGTCGAGCTGTGATGGGTCCCTGGTGGTGCAGATGACAGAAGGTCGGCCTCTTGCAATTGCTGTGGTGGGTAATAATTTTGCCTTCTCCTCCCCTAATAACCTCTCCACTCAAAATACTGAAAGGCATGTTTAATCTACTGTTAAAAACCCTTTGCAGGCATTAGGTCTGTCCCCATGCTGGAGTGTTTTGGCAAAGGCTTCACTTTAAGTATAATGGCATTACCTTGAAGGCCCTGTGCTGCCCTGATGTGAGACAGCACACAGATATTTCAGGCAGCTTTTAGAAACTGGGAGGGGAGGCAGGAGAAAACGCTGCACAATTGTTTGATGTGCTGATCAAAAGATAAACTAGACTCAAATTAAACCCCAAGGGTTTGTACAACCTTGCTTATGTTTTATGCAAACCCTCCTGTACCAAAGGAAATAAAACATCATTGCCTTTCAAGGCAGATGGAGTGCAAATGATGAGCAATTTTTCCCTGTTTTATTCCACTACTTACGTTGCTGTTTTACAATTTCTCCTTACCTGTACCACTTCATTTCTGATCATTAGGAATATGGTACTTGCTATTCGCTCTACTACTTTGAGGCAGGAACACGGGCTCTTTGGGTAGTTTAAATTGGCATAGCAGTGGGTCTCTGTGCTGATTTACAGCACATGAAGGTCTGGCTCATGGTATCCCTGCACCGGGCACTGTGAGCTTTCCACTGTCTCTCACTAATGCATGAGAGAGATGCCAGAAATCTGGCATGCCACTTACTGAAGCCTTGTACAGTATTTGTACTCCCTTGTTCTGAAATGTGTTCAGCACTAATGTACCTGCCCTCTCCCTCCCAAAACTGAACAGCACTAACACGATTAGGTCAAGATCCACACAGTAGATTCCTCACTTTGTTACAACACCTGGATTTCTCTGAGGTTTTCCCCAGTGTAAAAGGTGGTTGTATATGAGAGATGACTCTTTCTGTGAAGTCTCAGACCTGGAGTCAGCCATGAAAAATCCTTGCTCTTCCTACATCTGCACTTCACATCTTGCAGGGCATGGGTGTTTGGTGGGGCATGAGGCTGGGTTTGCATGTCAACTTCATGCATGTAGGTCCCTTCCAATGCAGAATATTCTGTGATTCTATGATACTGCAGCAGAGATGATACATTTTCCTGGTCACTTCTCTTCTGCTGGCTGGAGAAATGGAGCAGTTTGTCTCTTGGCTTCTCATCAAAAGGCCAAAGGTGCACAGCAGGCAGACAAGGAAGCATTCATTTCATTCCCTGAAATCAAGGGAGAATTCAAGAAGTGGACTCTGTCAGAGGCACAGACAAAAATCTCAAAATACCTCCAGGTATTTTCTCAAATTAAACACCTCTCAAATGTTCTAGGTCACCTAAAAGCACAGAGGAAAGCGTGTAAGAAACAGTTTGTGTCAGGTATGAACAAGCCCCAAAATATCTTGGAGCAGAACCTGCCAGTGCTGCTGGCAAACGTGACGCCTCCTGTGAAGCAGGAGAGTATTGCTCTTCCAGCTGAAGCTACAGCACAGTCCTGCCCTCTTCTCTGGTCTGTAGGAGCAATCAGGGGAAGAGGAGAGAGTCCTGAACTGTGGGACTGATCCTATCAACTAGGGGGTTTTGATGTGTTTTCTTCCAGTCCTGCAGTTCTGGAGCCAGCAGAGCTCCCCAGGGCGTTGGTGGGTGCCGTATCTGCTGGCAGGTTTGCCTGTGTGAGCAAAGATGCTTGTTTGGCCTCAACTGGACTAAAACCACTGTTTCTCCCATCCCCTGTTGAGCCCAGCAGTGTTGTTTAGCAGCAGCAGGGGCTGTTTCAGGGGGGCACATTAGTGCTGGCTGCCCTGTGCTTACATCGTGTTTGCTCTCTAGTGAAATGTTTATCTGTGGAAGTGAGATGAAGAAACTGGCCTGTGCCAGGAGAGCTATGCTGAGTTTACAGGGTGGTTTGCTTGACTTGTGTTTCTAAATAGCAGCAGTCAGTGTTTTGGTTGGACAAAGGACAATGTCAGTCAGTTGCTGCTTCAAATTTCTGGTTCTTTATCTTATCATGAAGCAGTGCAAGATGGTTTTAAGAAGGTGGCTATTGCTATAACTACTATGATCATGTTACTTGCTTGACTGTATTCCTGACCTTTTGTCTCTTGGGAGCTGGCTAAGGAACTACTAAAAAAGCTGCTTGTGGCTGAATCCACAAAATGACACGATGCAGTGGCTACAGAGGCAGGGTTCTGAGACACCACCTCATTTTTCATGATACCATGTTTATCTCCTCTTTACTGAAGCCAGAGTACCCTGCCTTTGAGAACACCTCTGTGTTTGCCTTGGGTGTTGTACCTGCCAGTGGAATGCAGTGATACCCTTCGACACTTGGGTATTGTGGGCTCTGTCGAAGCTGCTGTGGCTGGGTGGGTGCGATGTACGTGGGAGGTTAAACACAAGCAGTGGTTTGTAACATGGTGCAGGAACACAAGATGCAGGACATGGCCTTCCCCTGGGCTGTGAGTGCCCTGTGTCCCTGGGCTGCAATGCTCTGGGGACACAAAGTGCATCCTTTGGTACCGCACTTCCCTTCCGAGCATCTGAGTTTGTTGAGTGTATTTAAAAGAAAACATTAGATGAATGAAAACTGATGAGGGATGCAAGGCACTGAAACTGCCTGAGACTGTCAACTTTAAACCATTTTTTATCTTTAAATTGCATTTTTTTTATCCTTTAAATTCTTACCGCCATGGCAATCTGTGTACAGATGGTGATAATATGGAAATGCTGACATTCACAGAACCTTTTTCTATCACAAAACTTCTGTATAAAGATGGAGTTTTGAGATTCCGAAGCTGGATATACTGCATTTTCCTGGCCTGTGCAGATGGCCCTTCCTGCTGCACGCCTGTCAGTCATAGCACATGGACAGACAAAGAACAGCCTGATGGTTAAAGGGCAAATAAGAGATGCAGGAGTTGTCATTACAGTTTCTGGCTCTGTAGCAGACTTGCTGCATAAACTCGAGCACATCAGTGCTGCTTCTGCATGGAGCTTCCTTTGCCTGCCCCTTTCCTGTAATGTCCAGTGAGCTGTGTGGAAAGACCTTTTCCAGAGCTAAGAAAGCAGCTCTGTACATCTATACAAGCATTGAGCCAGAACTCATATTAGGTTGATGGCTGCTGGCAGTAATTGCAAGTGAGCACTTCCCCATCTGCCTTCCCTGCCAGGATCTGCACCTTACAAGCACCTTGGAGCAAGTCTTGCAAGGACCAGGCAGTAGCCCAGCTCCTTCCAAACCATCTCACACTTATTCCTTGTCCCTCCATTACATGCAAGGAGATCAAAAGCTCTTTCTTGGCAGTAGGAGGGAGAAGGCTTTCTCAGGAAGAACCCTTGTGTGGAAGTCTGTGACAGCAGAACATGAAGCATTGCAGCTCCTGCAGCCCTTACACAGAGTGCTCTGCAATAAGGATAATTAATGAATGCCAGCTATTAGCAAATGAGGGCCAGTTCAACTGCTCTGGCTTACAGCAGCCAATTCACTGGATCAGAACTACATCCATTAATCACAGTCTGTTGCTTTTGTTACTGTAATTGAAGGTTGGATTCAGGCCTTACATCCAACCCAACTCACCTGACTATCCCTGACTATCGCTGTTATTTAAAACAGTAATAGAATTCTTACCAATCCAGGTGTTCCTTGAAACAAATCCATGAATTAATTTTTAAAGCAATAACACACACAGCTGATGGGGCCAGACTTCCCATTGTCAGACTCTCTGCTGACCTTACTTCTCAGCCAAGACACACACGTGGTGTCCACTAGGTCAGCTTGCTTATTCTCTGGAACAGGCAGATATTGATATGTACAAGAATTGTGCTCTTGTAGCCTTCAGTAATCTGTCAGCTCACAGGAGTGGAGCAGACAGGTGTAGGACAGGGAAGGCATGATGGAAACCAGGGCTTGGGAGTCTGCTCACCAGTAATGAATAGAAAGCAGACCACAGGGTGGGAGTCCGTGCAGAGCTCAGGCTGCTTGGGAGGAAGTTTTGCCCTAGTGTAAGTGGTGTGCCAGCTGTCAATCTACTGCTTCTGGGTGGAAGGTGCAAAGGAAGGTGTGTCTGATGAGGAACTGAGTCTTGTTTCAAGAATTACGTATCCTGCGCTCAGGAGGAGTAGGGCACAGAAGTTGCCAAAGGCAGGAAGACACCAAAATCTTTCCTTTGGGTTGGCAGTGTGTTACATTTCAATTGATGTTAACCATCAGTTTTGGGAAGTAAAAAATCCACTTTTCAGATGTTGTTTTCCAAATGGTAAAGCACACGGTGGCTTCAGTGAAGTATTTAATGGCCAGGAGTAATCACAATTATCTATCAGCTCTTGTCCTGTTTGGGACACAAGACCCGCAGTTTAGCAGGGTCATGTGTCCTGTCCAAACTGCAATGAGATACTAAGATGTTGATAACCTGCAGTCCCTGAGAACGACGTTGGCTGTATTTTAAAAGGAACACTAAATTCCCAAGGAAAAGCAGCATAACAAGGATTCGGCTTTGCCGTCAGTGTTTGTGAACTGTGGGATAGTTGCCGATTTCAAGCTGGGCTGTCAGGCTTGCTGGTTGCAAAAAGCAGCAGGATGTGGCACTCATACAGCTGGATTTAGGTTGGAAACATTTAGCCTTCTGTGTCCAAGCCTGCACTACTCGACTGCCTGCTGCGTCTTCTCTGCCGTTGGGTTGTAATGGAATTTGACAAGGATTTTCCCTCTGGAAAACTTGGAAGAACTGGGCTTCCTTGCACATTCATAGAGATCATTTAGTGACACCAGTACTGAGGCCCTGGTGGAGCTGATTCAGCAAATGAGTTACAGCCCATAAGTAACTTTGGTGCTGCAGCCCAGCCTTTGCAGGCAGCTCTTCTGTAAATTATTTTACACAAAAACAGTCTGTAAGTTGTGGTGCATTGAAACCATCGATCCTGAAGAACACTTCTGCTCTGAAAAATGACTGTACGCAATAGATGTGCAGGTAGGCTGCATTGAGAGTCTGTTTTACTGAAGTTACAGACAAAATAACAAGTGTCACTGTTAACACAGGGTGTGTGTTGACCCCTCTGCAGCTGTGAGTGTGATTGTGCTGGTTTCCTTGCTCTTTCTTGCATCTTCAACAAAAGGTTCACCTGAGGAATGGTGCAACTGCACTATGCCTGCTGAATCTTTCATTTAAGAACTATTATTTATTTGAGGTACCAGGGAGAAGAAGCTTCCCCAAACTGTGCCTGCATTCTCCGGATCCGGGATGAATTTGCAAGGTACCAATTAGGGAAACAATGAGCCTGTCAGCTGCATGCATGCACACAGGTGTGTATACATATACATACACATACACATGTCCTCCCCTGAGCCACTGCAGTAATAAGGCTGCAGTGCCTGGAATCACTGTGAAGGAGCTCTGCCCCAGTTGCTTTTCAGCTGTTCTGCATGTGAAGCAGGAATCAATGGGACAAAGTAAGCATAAGGCTGCAAATGGCAGTAAAACAGCTTGTAAGGAAGGCAATGTCAGAGGTGTACTCAGCACAGATGAACCCTGTTCAGCACTTGGAAATTGGGGAATGCAAATGACAGCTTTCACAGAGCCAGGGGAGCGATTGGGGACTGGGAATTCAGCAGGCAGGCTGTCTCAGTCCTTGCCACTTGAGTGGTTTGGATGAAACATGAAGAGACACAGGCTTAGCTCCATGGCCATTTCAGCTGATAGGGGCTGTGAAATCACTCTCACTGTGGTCAGCAGGCGAGACAAGGAGAGGCTGAAAGCAGGGAAGAGGAGGAAGAGCTGGTTCTTGGACTTCCTTAGTTGCCACTGCAGCGAATCGAAAAGGTGTTGTGTAAAGGTTCCTAGTGGGTGCTCTCAGGCATGGCTGCATGTGCTCCTGGATGGGAACTGCCAGGCAGATCATCTGAGCAGAATTTATTCTCCTCACTAACCCAGTGGAAAGAGGCAGTGTGGTGGCAGAGGCAATGTTTTTTGGAAGCAAGGGATGTGTTTGATCTGCAGGGTCTGTCCTGGCTGAATGTGTAGGGTTGCGTCTGATCTTGCAAGCCCTGTCCAGAGCTTGGATGGGAGGTGGAAAAGAAATTCCAGATATTGTTGGCACATACCAAGGAGTCTTGGGGGAAGAACTAGACCACAGAAATGAAGTGAGTCAAAAGACTTCATTTTAGGTGCTGTGGCTTCTGCCGATGGGTGGTGGGAAAGGCAGCATGGGCTGCAGTCTGAAGTGCCTTAGGTGGTTTAGACACGGCTTGTCAGGCACTTCTGTGCCCTTGCCCTTGGGTTGTTGAAAGTGCAACTATATTAAAAGTCCAGCTACTGACTCTCTGTACATGTAAAGTAAATTCCTTACTTTATATAAAGACAAAGCAAAGAACCCCTGTCCAGTGGATATCTGTTCTCAGAGCTGTTCTGCAAACAGCAAATAGCAAAATAACACTTCTGCATCCTAGTGCGTGTTTTCTCAGAAGGTAATTTAGAAGAAACCATGAATATCTTTTACTGCCAGTGGTAGATATCTTAAAAACAACCTGGGTTCAGGAGACAGCCTGCTGCTGTAATGTCAAGAATACTGGCTTTATGACTACTTAAACCAAGGTTGTTCTAGCTGTGCACCGTTGTACTTTGCAACATCTTGTAATACCTACTGTAGCTTGTGATTGTCTACTGTACATTAAAATACTAACAATAGCATAAAATTAATGCCCACCATTTCTGGACTCCTCATCCTTCTCTCCCATGCTATTCACACTCAATTAAGACCTTACGAAAAATCCTCAAGCAGTACATATAAGAAATGCTCCTTAAATCAGAAAACCCACTTCAGCTATATTAAGGGAATCATGTGGAAGATGTCAAAGTCAGGGATGGGTGTTGCCCCTGATCCTCTGGGTACAACTGTTTGCTCCTTTAGGAGCCACTGATGGCATGGCAGACAAAGACAGGAGTGTCAGCCACTCCTTGGTCAGGGGCAGATCAAACTCAGCCCTGTTTCTGGAAGATGCCACCACTCACAGAGTGAGTGCTCGTGTCCCACACGCTGTCAGCAACAGCAGCCAAGCAGATAAGAGGACGGGGAGATGCACTGCAGAGACTTGGCAGTTGTTTGAGGAAGGTTTTCAGCCTTGTCCAAAGTACACAGAAAAGCTACCAGGGGCTTGCAGCATCCACCCAGGGTGGAATGGGGAGGGCAGGAAGGGAAGCACGCTTTGGCTGGCTGGATTTGTCTCTGTGTGGTGGGTGATGGCTTCCTTTGATCCCGCAGCTTGGCGTTCTCTCTCCCTGAGCAGCTCTGGCTGCTCAGCTCACCACCATGTGATTTGGGCACAGCAGCATCCTTATAAACCTACTGCTATGCTTAAAGATACCACTTAGCTCCCTGGTGTTTTCAGAAAGGCTTCATGTGGTGATTTCGCTCCCATCTCAGAGCAACATCTGCCATTCTGAATAAATATAAACCCAAAGCCCTTGGAAGGCAGAGGTGTGCAGCTCCCAGTGCTGGCTCTGTCCCCTCTCTGGTGCCAAGTGCCCTGGTGTGTCCTGGCCTGCAGTCACAGTTTGAAGTGCAGTGCAACCCCCTTCACGCTCAATGAAGGTTCATTTGTACCTCATCAGAGGGACTCAAGTTCTGGTCTCTCAACACAGCTCTCCCTGCTGTGCTCTGACATGAGGGAGCCAGGGAATTTCCCCTTCAGGGAGCTCACATCCTCAGGGGTTTTGGAGAGGCACGGTGGAGTTCTCTGTTGTGGAGCCCCAGGTAAGCTGCACTGTGGCACTGCTTTGTTGTGCTGCAGGCAGCTCCTGGTGTCACAGGCTCCTGTCAGCCAGCCAGCGTGTTGGAACCAGACCTGTGATGGTCTGCTGAGCCCCCTCCCAGGGATCTCCCTCTTTGTTTCAGCCCCCTGTGCACTGCTCTCAACCTCCCACATCTGCTCTGCCACCAAGGGAGGGGGCAGCTGCCCAGGCTCCATGGGCAGAAGGGCTTCACCAGCTCCTGCACCATGCCAGGAACCCGAGAGGTGGCACAGTGGGAGCCTGGACCTCTCTCTGCTGCAGGGCCTGCAGCTGGCATGAGGAGTGGCTTAGATATTCAGCATTTTCTTCCCCTGTGGCTACCTCATTATGCTCAACAGAAATGGAATTTTAAAAGAAATCCATCTGGATTGGAAACACTGGAAACATGGAAAAAAAGGTGCAGAAAGATGGCTGCTCCTGAGCAGCACATGCTCTCCATTTGCTACCACTTTAATAGTTACTTCCATTGCCTTAATTGTTCAGCTTGTTACAACAGAAGAGACTCTGAATTTTGGAAGGCAAGTTTCAGTGCTTTCTTGAGAATTAGACCTCCTTAAGATGCCTGGAGTTAGTCTCTCAGAATAACAAAACATTCTTGAAAGTATTAATCAGATTATTTTAGTAGTTCAACACCCTGGGCAATAGTGGCTGGAGTAGACAGGAAGACTTCCAGACAGAGGGCTTCCCTTGGGAGTCACCTGCTCTGACCTCAAGAGCCATGCTTAAGGGCTGCCACGTTTCAGGGCCACTCATCTGCTGGTTTGCAGCAGTAAGTACATGGTGTCCTGAATCCAAAAAGTACCAGTTTGCACAGATCCAGCTTCTGAGTGCTCGGCATGCCCTGGGAGCAGGGGACAGAAGCTTTGGGATGGAGCTGCCTGCAGTGTGGTCCCCACCTGGGTCTGTGGGGTGTCCTGCCTCTGCTGTGTGAATTGAGCAAAGGTTTGTCTGGATCCAGCTCTCGCCTGGTGATCCCTCTGCAGCTAACACTGAACCAAATTTGCAATGACTGAAAAACACAAGGGATAAGCACATAAGCTGAAAAGGCTGAGTGTTAGTCAGGCCCTGGGGGGAGAAAATATCAGTGACCAGTGGGAGATATAAACACCAGATACTGCTTAAGTTACTGGCACAGAGGTTCCTGACTGGGAGCCGAACCAAAAGCAGAACTGTGGCTGTGCTGTTGGGAAAGGCAAGGGTTATAAGCTCTTGTAAGAGCCTCCCACAATCTTACTTTCATCAGTTAGGATAAAGAAAATATACAGCCTAGCTGACAGCAACTCTTTACTGCTCAGGGAAACAAATAGCGATTGCAAGTGGGAATGACAGACAGACCAGAAATGTGCTTTGCAGGGCTGAATAGAGCTGTTAAGCAGCATCTGAAGGGCTTGAGCAGAGGTGATTAAAGAAGATGCTATCTCCCAGCCCTAGCAGACTACAAAAGGTGTATTTTTAGTGGCTAAATTCTGAAACAATTATGGCCTAGAGTGTAGTCAGGTTATTTCTTATCTTTCTGATGGCCTGCTGGCAAAATCTGTTTTCTTAAATGAGGTTTGTAATGTCTAATACTTCCAAGGAAGGATGGTATTGCCGCTGCAATGTGTGTGGTAGTGAGGATCAAAATAAACATAGCAGGCATTGCTAAAACTGCGTAGGCTTATAATTAATATCCCATTCCTTGGGGAGGTGATATTTTCATTTCGGTTGTGGAAGGACTTGTTGCTTGTTTCGCAGGAGCTCTGGGAGTTGTGCCTGCTCCACATTCCCCCTGTGCTTCCTCAGCACAGGCAGATTTGACATTTGAATCAGAATCGCTGGCTTTGTTTCTGCTGAGCTCTCCAGAGCTGCTCCTGGGGAGGCGAAGTCGCTGTCCAAGGCTGCGGCAGTGCAGTGTGTCTGTGTGGATGGGAGGGTGCTGACACCCAACCCAGGGCACTGGTAGGCTTCTGTGGGTGAGCTGTTTCTGGGGACATGGTGGGGTTTTTCCTCATCCTTGTCTTTAACCCTCTTTGCCAGTCACTTTGCTGTGCGTGTCCAAGATGGACACAGTGACCAAGTCCTTTATTGGCACCATTCATCTCATCTGAGAAGATGGTGACCAGGTGCCCCAGGGCTTCCCTGAGCCAACCCATGCCAGAGGGCACACACCATTGCTGAGCCTCCAGCTCAAAGTGAGAGGAACAGTGCCTCTGCTTTGGTGGTTCTGTGGAGATAAGCCCAAATTATTATTATAAACCACTTGATTTTAAGCCTTAGTGCAGCACACACTTTTAGTAAGGCTGCTCTGTTAAATGTTTCTTTTTCTGAGATCCTCAGAGCTTTCTTATGAGGAATTTGTTTTCTCTTAAAAAGAAACACCACCTATTTTGCCTTGCAGAGGCAATGAGTCCATGGCACTGCAGCTGATGGGGTTTATTTCCTCCTACTAAACCACAAACCTCAGCATTGCATTCAGGTAGTTAAAATTCCTAACATGCCTTTGTCACACTGCTTATCTATGAGATGGGGGAAAAAGACAGCTGATGGCAAACAAGAGTGAATGGGGGAAGTGGAGGAAGAGAGAATAACAGGTTGCTGAGAAGAGGAAAGGCTGACTGAATGGCACAGGTCACCTTAACACAGGTTTCCCAGCAGCAACAGGTCCCAGGAGTTTAACTGGTAGATGGTAAAGCCACAAGGGATTGTGATCTTCTGGGGAGCCCTCCTGTATAACCTGTACCATAAGACCACTATGCATTCATTCTTCAGTGAGGCAAAGCTTCCCCTCCCACTGCCCATCTCAGCCCCACACAGCTGAGCAGGGAGAGGACTGACCCCCTGCCCTGGGCTGACTGAGGGGCTGCTGGGAGGGAGATGAGAAGGTGAATGGTAAGAGGAGCCAGGGCTGGGTTCAGAGACCGACTAGGCAAGTGCTCTTTGGACTTGGTCGTTCTACCCACTGTGCTCAGAGGCTTCCTGGCCTGGCACCTCCTGATGCATTGGGGGTTTAGGGAAAACATATCCACGCTTCTTTCCCACTCTCCATTTGGTCAGACTAAGAATAGAGCATATCAAGGCATAGTAGAGAGTTTTCCAAAGACAACAGAGATCCATCAGAATTGGAGTAGTGCTGTTGGGTTTCTTGGTGTTTTGTGGGAGGTTTTTTAATGAAGCATCCAGGGAAGAGGGAAGGAGTAGGATATTCCAAAATGACAACTGTCCTAAAAAGTACAGTGCTTCTGCTGCATTACAGGCTGCTTCATTTGGCTTCTCTGACTAGAAATCAGCAATGAAAGTGGAATTTATTAGGAATTAAAGTAGATAATATGAATAAGGGACACATTGAGAGTTGTCCATATTAGAGTGTGATGAGACTTTGAGATGCTTTTCCTGTCCTGAATCTTTTTTACTGTTCTTGTTTTCATGAAAAATCTTGGTAGCTTGGAACTGCCTCAGGAAGTACATGCTGACTGTTCTTGTGCCCCTCGGACCCCTTTATTGAAATATCACGTGTCAGGCTGGAAAAAAACCAAATGCTAAAATCTATCTAGAAGTCCACATCTCCTGGCAGGCAAAAGCATGAAACTGGAGTACTTTTGGGACTTGTGAAGGAAGGTTGTCTTTGCCAGCATCTTTAGTTACAGAGTCTAAAGATCATAACTAGGAACTAGTTGGCCGTTTGGCACAGACTATACAAAATCTGCCTTGGTGGAGCTGTTGGTTCAGGCCACCAGTGTCTGTAAAGCATCTGACTTGCAGCATGCTCCTCTTCTGAAAAGTAGCACTTTGTTCCAGCTCCTGACACCAGGGCAGTCGCTGTAGAGTGGTTGTGATTAAAGTAATGGGTCCTGTGTTTGGACAAACCTTTCCTGCTGCTCAGAAGAGGGTTGATGGATATGAAAGCTCTCCCAAGTTTGACTAACCTGCTTTTAGCACATAGGTGGGTTACAAGAGTTGAAAGCACTGGGGGTCCAGTCCCTCTGCCTTTGAAACCAGCAGGAGTTTTGACATCAGCTTCAGTGGGAGCTGTTTTGTCCTCAGCTGGGCAACAGCCTGAGTTTACAGCAAATGCTTTGCATTGTATTGAAGGGGAGCTGGATTTCTAGCAGTAGCTCCTCTGCAAGATCTGGTCTGTTCCCATTTGTCCCCCCTGTCAGATGCTGCTTCAGAAATCGGTAGTTCAATGTCTCTGCTGGCTTAAGGCAACTGCTGATCAAAGTGCAGGTTTTGTTATTTGTGTGCCCTAATAAATATCTTAAGGCAGATGCAGAACTTTGTAAGGAGAGGGAGGAGCCAGTTGTCAGTGGAAGGTCATGCTGGGATAGAATCAGTGATGCTTCCTTCATGTCCTCAATAAACCAGGTGATTGCAATGTGCTGTGAGAGAAACGTTGGCTTTGAGGAAATCCGAGATTTTGGCTCACAGGAGCTGTGGAGTTTGGAGCATGGCAGCTGCACTGCTGCTCCAGCACTGCTCACTTAGCACAAATGAACCAGGGGATCAGAGTGAAAGGGGTCAAAGAAGAGGAAGGAGTGAGGGGGCAATCTCTGTCAGTGAGAACAGCCTGGGAAGGAACAAGATGAGATGAGTCCAGCTGCTGGTCCACTGTGTGGTCACCTCCTTCCTGCCCACAGCTGATGAGTCCTGTGTGTGTGAGGACATGTTCATCCTCCGTTAATTACAGGTATTGAGTCACGTACCTTTCATAAATGTAACAGGGAAGTCTTGTGGTCAAATTTCAGAGATGGAGCCTGAAAGACACGTGGAAGACAGTGAGTTTGTTTTATTAAAGGGTTAAGTTCTGTATGCCTAGTGAAGGAGGGCTGAGGAGACTGAACAAGCCAGTCATACTCAGAAAGGAGGGGAGGAGGGTATTTCATGCAGGGGAGAGGTATCCACAGCCGTCTTCCTGCTTGAGCGAGGCTGAGTGATGGGCATCACAAATCCCAGGGGGCTCTCAGTAGGAACAGGACAAACATCCTCTGCTGATGGTTGGAATTTGAAGGAGATCAAAAATAGACAGTGTGTGAAGTATATTAATTAAGGAGGTTTCAGCTGTCAGAGGGAATAAGGATGCAATTAAAGGTGCAGATCTTGTTGCACCTTCTTATTTCTAATGCTGGGTAAGTACAGTTGCCTGCCACTCTTGCACACTGATGGATGTGTTGTCCTGATTCTCAGATGAGGTGCAAGAACCTCTTCTATGATCTATACCATTGCCTAACACGTCATCCAGGGAGATGGACAGGTCATAAGATCCTGGGAAATGGAGGATGAAAAAGTGATCTGAGACCACGTAGTCTCAGCGGATACAGCCAATAAGAGTTGCTCAGTGAAGTCTATTTAGAGCTGTTTGCCCAGCCTGTTTCTAAGCCTCCCCAGTGACAACACCTGTTCCCATGAGATTTCCACTTGGATTTTCTCCAGTGCAGGTGCACTGAGGCTCACTGTGACTGGCATTCAAGCTGTGTGAGCACATATGGTAGGAGAGCAGCAGTCCCTCAGCAGTACCCTGGGTAAGCCTGAAGGCTGGAACATGACTTGCTTATAAACACCAAAACCAAGAGAATTGCACCATTTGCTTCTATTTGCTCCGAGGAACAAATCCTCTCCGCTTCCCTACTGAACTAGTCAGTAAAGGCCATGTAGCTGGCTGGTGAGAGACAAGCAACCTGCATACAAGTGTGATTGCTCTGCAGAACAGTGTTTTCCACTCTGGAAGACTGCTTCTCTGTAGGTACTTGGTTTTATGTCTGTAGCTCAGAAACAAGCCAGAACGTGGGCAGGGCCAGGGGGAACGTGCTGCAAGGCATTGCTAAAAAGCATACTGATCATGGTGCTAGTCAGTGCCATTTACTGGTCAGACTGGTATTAAATTTTTCCTAACAGCCTGCAAAAAGAGCAAGTGCTTTTGAATTACATTCATGACTTAGGTGAATAGTGGCCAGACTAGTGAATGTGTGGAGGTAGTATATCACTTCTTTAAGAGCGCCAAGAACATTTCCCACTGGCTTAATTGAATCTGGAAGTGGAGTGGACTTGCAGACTTGGTAAAACATCCTGGAGATGGTCCCTTCTTTCTTGCTAAGACAAGAAAGAAAAATTTGGTGACAGTATTATTGTGTGGTGGTGCACAAAGAATGTGATTATTCGAGAGCAAAAGCATCTCAGTGAGCTCAAGAACAGAGGGATCAAAAGGAGAACTTGCTGCTTTGTCTGGGGCCTTGAGTTTAGAGCAACTTAAGTACCTGGGACCTGGTGAGTTGCACTTTAAGCACCATGGAGTTTTCCAGATGGAAATAACATACATGGATACACAGTATTGAGAGAATTAAATTCATATTTTAAAAGTTGCACCTTTTGCTGACTGGCCCATGATGCCTTTTAAGGTGGGTGCAGAAGAGTGAAAGCTTATATTCAGGGGAGAAATGGTGAAGGAAAAAACTGTGCAGTTTGCATTTAATGTGAATCTGCTGCTTCTTAGCACCACTCGAGCAAAAAAGACCTAATAACCAAAATGTTAACAACAGACCTTTTTCAAGTTATAAATTCCTGAAATTGCAGAGTTTTTCCTTCACCCATCTCTGTGCACGTAGCTGAGTGCTTAATGAATGACAGTTTCTCTAAGGTATTCCCTAATCATAACCATATTCTGTGGAGACCAGTTACAGCATCGTTATCATCTCTTACTCTTATGAACATGTTATGTCAGGTTAATAATGGTTGCAGTGGGAAAGTGTGATCCAGCCCTCTGAAGCCCAGATCTTGCTAATAGTCCTGTAAATGATTGAAGGTACATGACTAATCTCACTGAGTTCATTTGCCTCTTTAATTTCTAACTACCACCTTGAAAAGCAGATTCAAGCAGTATCTGTAGAAATTCTGCTTTGTGCTGTTTTTAAGACATGGCAGGAATTTAGATCATCCTCCCTGCAACACAAATACTGTGCTTGCCACAATTTGTAGCAGAGATAACTACTTTCACTCTAAAAGAAGAATTTCTCTTTTATGGTTTTCACAAATCGTAGTGGTCAACACAGTGGAGGGTCTGGCTTTCCTCCCCTTCAGGAGGGGTGCTGTTGCTGTTCTAGTCCTCTGAAGAGTGTATTGGGACTGCAGGGAGCTTGGAGGCAGCTGCCCTCAGGAATTCTGTATGGTACCTTGCAAGCACTCTTATCCTTGTCACTCTGCCAAGCTGTCTGAGGGGAAGCTCATTAGTGCTGGGGCGGGGAGCTCCAAGGAGGGCATGTACATTACAAGGTGTTAGGAGCCTAGAGGTGGCCCAGTTTCCAATATGCCAAGATCAAGGTCCAGGAAAACGGGGTTTGAAGCATGGTGATGTTAAATGGTGGCATCTGTTTCACTAGAAAATCAAATTGCCTGGATAAACTACTCTGTTCTTTAGAAACTGCACTGAAGATGCTGGCAAGAACAGTCAGACCATTCACAGTGATCCAGTTCCAGACTGAGGCTTGGAAGTCTTCAAGCTCATGCTTTTACACTGGTTTTTTTTTTAAACTGGGTAGCTGTTGCCCCACTCTGAGCTGGGACTGCACTTGATGCAGTTCCTTCTGGCATGTGCTGCTTGTGGCATGCGGTGGCAACCGGGCATAGTGCCCAGAGACTGCTGTACCTTACTAGAGTGTGGTCCCTCTGTGTGAAAGCAAATCTCATTCATACCTGGGGATGCTGAACCTCTAGGATGCTTCAGCCAAAGCTGGTTGAAAAAGAGCAGATGCATTCCTCTGATCTTACAAATGCAAACAGCAGCCTGTTTCTATTGAGTAGCTGAAAATGTTGTGAAAGGCTCTATTTAATATTGTCGGGGATAAAATGTCTCGTGGAGATGTTTCTCCTGTCCCTTTCCCTTCCTCATGATTCCTCTTGGTGGTCCCCACCATGCCTTGGTGCGTGCTGAAATGTGAGCCCTAATGGAAGTGTCAGGTAGGCGGGGAGGAAAGAGGCGGGTGAACGTGGGGCTTAGGGGTGAGTCCAGCAGAAAGTAATCTCTTATAATCCCTGGAAAATGTTATTTCAAAGCAAAAAGATGTAAGGAAATCTAACAGCTCTATCCCATGAAATGTAAACCCATCTTCAGCATTAGTTGGATATGCAGGGTTTACTCAGAATGTGAAGGCTCCTTAATGCACAGCAGTTAACACTGTAGATATTAATGCTCATAATTATGTCCAAAGGAAAGTTGAGTAGTAATTGTTGTGGGAATCACAACTTCAATTTTTTAAGACTTCTGTTAAATTGATGGGTTCAGTCCCATTAACCACACAGAGACATGCACAGAAAGCAAACATCAAAGAGCACGCAGAAGTGTTTTTTGTTTATTCTATAAGTACTGCTACAGCCTCAAAAGCAAGAGGGGAATTGAAGGGGGGAGAAGATCTTTAAATCGTTTTGAAAAAATAATCCTTGCTCTAAAATTTCTACTGCCAAATTTCATCACAGACTAATTCCTTGCAGCTGAGCTACAAACCTCTATGAAAATAGGGGTTTACAGTGGAAACACTGACTAACTATAGCTGTGCAGTCCCATGAATAATGACGCTCTAATTACGCCTTACGATTTACCGAGACCTGCTTTCTCTGTAGCTCATGAGCTTGTGCTGGTTGCTGGTTTGGGGAGCAAGGTCTTTTTTTCTTGACTGTGGTTTGGTTCTCTTTGTTCATATTATGTTGGCACATAGTTTTTAAAAAGCTTTTCTCTGAAGGGAGCTGGGCAGACAGCTATGATTAAGTATGAAATGATTGGTTGAGCTGTTTGTCAAAGTTATAAATAGGATACCACACAAACCCAACACTAATCTCACTGAAAGACAGATACTGGCAACATTTCTTAGTCATCTGTTCCTGACGCTCAGGGGAGAACAGCTACACTTCCATTAAGTTTTCAAACAGAAGTTGCCTAAAATAAATTCCTCTGGTAAAATTTTGGGCATATGCACTATGAACCATGCTGAGATCTAGCAGGGCGTTGGAGTTTTAAATGTTCATCCCAGTTTAAACCTGGTTCTCTGGATCACCCCTCTGTGTGGGGGTGAATGGTTTGATGTTTGTGGAAGCAAAGATCTGTTCACGAAATAGTTGAGGCAGGACCAGGCTGGTGTCCTCATCTCCTCATACCCCTGGATTAATTTTAACGGCAGGAGATCTCTCTGGATATCCTTTGTATCTTCAGGTTTACAGACAAATTTCTGTCATCTTCTTCTGGAAGATCAGATGGAGGAATAAAAAGAGGAGCAATGGTGCAGGTTTCACCTATGTGCTTCTGCAACCAGAAGGGAAAGGCAGCATATTGAAATCCTTCTGCTGCAGATCTCTCACACACAGCGGCCAAAGGCTTCAGCAGACTCCAGCCTGGATGCTGGGACTTGTCCATCCAAGCTCTGCATTGCCTGCATCTGTTTTGTCAGACTGGAGGTCTGCAATTTCATGTTCCCACAAGATGACCCCATACTTGCCGTTTGCTTTCATGGTGCCTCAAATTGTAGGAAAGGGCTCCACAGTTCAGCACTTTCTGCTGCCGGCCAAAACACGCATGAGACAAATAAAGCAGAGCAACAGCTGAAGAAGAACTCAGGATTTCTGGGGCTGAAAAAAAAAGCTTCAAGTTGCAAAGTGAAAAAACCCACATCAACCAGAACTTGCCCCTCCAATCCTGCACCTTCCCACATCCCTGCCAACACATACAGTAAAGAGTTTTAGAGGAGGTACAAGCACTCTCAGTTTATGGCACAAGTCAACAACTCTGCATAGGTAAAGTCTTTTAAATTTTTACAAAAGTCTAAAAAAGGATGATCTTGAATTTGTGGAGTTCAGACAATTTGTTACATGCATATTTTTAATTTTGATAAGTGTACACACATTTATGGAATTTAAGATTGAGTGTCATTATACCTAAGTTTTAGATACTTAGGCGTAGGCATTTAGTTTTTGCAAACTCCGACAATCAGATTCAGATCCAAAAACTTTGTTTAATAACTATTTAAAGGCTAGGTTTTTTGCAAGCTCAGGAGTCATTTTCGTTTTTACCAGCAGAGTGCTTGAGGTTTTTTTAGTTTGTTTATTTTCCCTTTTTGCTAGAGAGCAAGACCCCTCTTGGATGCAGACATCCTCCTGCAGGAAGGGAATGAGCTCCCCATGCTCCCAGCTATGTCTGTAGCTGGTCCCAGCAGGAGGAAGCAGCCCACAGTCCTCACCTGGGTGAGCTGGAAACCAGGAGTGTGGCTCATTGGCAGCCCCCTTGTGCACCATGCCCAGCCTCCTCCTCTGGTGTGGTACAACCTACTCACCCTAGCAAGGATGGCAGAGGGATTAGAAATAGGGGAGGGCGTTGCAGGAGCCCTGGGTTGAACATGTGGCTGAAACCCAGAAAGGTGATTTTCATGCAGCTTTGGTGGAGTTGAAAGGAAAGGTTCTCTAATTGCTGACTTCTCCATGAGAGGTTAATGCAGGTTTGTTCTCTGCACTGAAATGATTGGGACCAGCCACAAGCACTCACCATTCTTCACCAATAGTTTTACAACCTTGCTGAAGCTCTTTAGTCTCTTTATCCCAGACTAGTTCCAAGTGCAGTACCACCATTTTCCTTGCAGAGCTTCACCAAAGGAACTGGAAAAGCCTTTTGGTTCTGTCCAATTCCTTCCTCAAGTTCCTGACATGGATTGTATGAATTATTGCCGCAAAACTTTTTTTTTTTAAATGGAGAATAAACCAAAAGCCTTCACCTCTTTAAACTTCTTAGTGCAAACTGCATCTTTAATCCTCAGTTTACTACCCAGATTGCTTTTCCAGTCTGATCCTTCTGGCAGCAAGCTGCCAGGGCTCGAGGAAGAGCTGACAGTTTCTCCAGTAGATGTTTTTCTGAGAAGTTGGGGAAAAAAAGCTTCGGCTTAATGAATTGCTTTGCCTCCTATGTAGCAACATATTTATGTTGTTATGAAGCCTGCAATGAAGCTGCATCTGATAAGAGTGATAGGTTTCCAGTTTGATCTTATTTTAGATTGCAGCAAACTGAGGATAAAAAGACTCTTTGTTCCAAGAAGAAAAAACAGAACCAAACATCTGGTGAGAAGCTGATGTGCTCAGGACAACTCTGAAAGAGGTTGATAGTGATGGATTATGACACACAACTTCAATACGTCCCCACAAGTGTTATGTGAAGAGACAAGATAATTCTTCCCTTGTCTAGGATTCATTTTAAGAGTTTTCTGTTTTTCAGAGAAGGGGAAGAGGAAAGACTGTAACAGTGAACTCCCTGTGTGTTTCTCCATGTTCCTTGCAACTGGTCTAGTCTGAACTGAGGGCTTCCTTCAGGACTGATTTATTTGGAGAGTGTTAATTGTAGACCATGTCCTGGCTCCCAGTTGAAGCCTTTCATAATGGATCACCTCCTTTCCTGGAGCAGACTGCTCAGGAGCTCCCTCACTGTGGGTTTGGTGCCCAGAAGAGGATCTGAGGAGCGTTGGATTCGGTGTGTTCCATCAGTTCTTTTAGCGAGAGGTCCTTCATTTCTTGTGGTACATGTGGATTTGGCCCTTGTTCTTTCATTCCTCTCTCAACCGCTGAAAAAGATATTTTCTCCTGCAAATTATAAAGCATTTCCTACTTTGTCCTTAAACACAGGCTTGGATCACTGCACCCTGTGCTGATTCCTGCTGCGTGTGCACAGCTCAGAGTCAGAGGCACAGTCAGGCCCATGTAGCTAAGGACAGATCCAGGTCCTGAGAGAGGCTGGGGGAGCGGAGTGATGGGAAGGGGTGTTCTGCTTCATTCACAAAGACGCTCCCAAAACCCAAAGGAGCAGTGCGTGGGTGAAGTGCTTTCGTGTGGAGCTTTTCAGTAAGAATCAAGTCTGTTGTCAGCACTTGTGACATTTTCTCTGTTCCCTTCCTCTGGGCAGTTTGCCACTGTAACATACACAGATGACATTAGGATTTTCAGACTGTCATTTCTGAAGGCACTCTTATCTACTCTGTACTTAGAATTTTTCCAGGACACGGAGGTGGCTCTTTCTCCTCTGTTAATTAACTTTTTTTGCCCATGTTTGCCTGCCTTATAAATTCCTCTGACATCAGGGTCTAGGATTAAACAAATTGATACCGCACTTCCAGTGTGTGAGCTTGACACTGAGCTGACAGCCTCGGAGCCTGAAGTATTTTGACACACGAATAGAGCAAACACACAGGAAATTGCTGCTCAGCCTCCTTCGCCCCTCCTGCCCGGTTCCCTGGGAGCCAGGCTCCCAGCTTGAGCAGCCTGTGCTGGTGGGAAACAGGGCAGTCCCAAAGCCCTCCCGCCCATCAGGGGGTTTCTGCTCCGAGGATGCCAGTTGTGGCATTTCTCAGAAGTACCTGTATTTATTCCCTGTGTCAGGTTTTCACTGTGATGCAATTACAGAACAGCGCTAACCTGGTAGGGAGCCAACTCCATGCAGTAGCCAGATTAAGTTGTCTTATTTGGTTAACAGTATTTTGATAGTTTATTAAATCCTGGTAGGAGTAGAAAGATAAGGAGTGGAAAGAACAAATCTTCTGGATTATCTGCTCTTGGTTGTTCACTTCTGTTGGTATAATCCTGGTGTGAATGATGAGCTGTGGGAACAAGCATTTAATGTTGTGCTATTGTTTCATCTTAAACACGTGGATTGCTTTAACAGAATAAGCATATTCTCTAGCTATTTTTTTCCAGTTTGCTGTTTTTATCGCTGATGTGGAACGAAGACCTTGTTTTCTTTATCTGGAATGAAAACATTAGTTCATCTCAGATAGCACAAGCTATTTGATCAGCCTTCAGATGGTAAGGCATTATAAAAGCTGCTGACATTGGGCAAATTCAAACCTGTGGTGTGCAGCTTGAAAAGCCTTCATGCCCTTGTTATCAGTCCCCTGAGATACCCAGCTACTCCCTCAGCAGTGGCAAAGAGAGATAAGAATTGACTGTGCTAGAGCCAAATCCCTCTTGCCTTCCTGAGGCTGGGAGGCAGCAGGGATGTGCGTGGGGTCGTGGGAGTGGATGCAGCAGGTGAGGCAGTGCCTGCCTCTTCCCCACAGTTCTTAACATGTGTGAGCTGTGACACTGCTCTGTGCTGGCCTTGGGCAGACTGAGATTAACCTGGGTCTTGCCACATAGCACTGAGGTCCACGAGTGGTTCCTTCAGGGTCTTGGTGAAGCAGACAGCTTCTCTCTGGCTCTCCTCTGCCTCTTGCTCTGTTAGCTCCCAGTCCTGCTCATCTGAGATGCCCCCTGAGTCCATGGCAGGGCGGGATCCCAGCTACACTCTGTCACCTCTGCTTCTCCTGAGAGTGCTTCTTTGTATGGAAGTGCAGGAAAACCAGGACTTCACATAAGCACAGTTCTTCCTCATAACCATATTCTGCCCCTGGTTTCTGGGCCAGCCCACAGCACTGCCCCACCATGCAGATCCTCAAGTCATGGTGCCACAAAGACCAGGGAGAACATGGTTCAGTGCATTTGGATCACAGTGTAAAGGTTTGCTGTACAACACTTGATATTCAGGCCTGCTATGACTCCCCTGACATTGTGTGCAAACCAAAGCCAAAAATGATGATACTCTTAATACATAATCAGGAAATAGAAGATACTGTATTTTGCCGACAGCTGACTGCAAATCAAAGGAACAGGCTGCACAGCTAACATCTGCCTTTGCAATATGGGAAAATAACTGATTTGCTCTGTCCTTTATAGAGCAGTCTGGTCTCTGGTTCAGTTTGATGTTAGCAGCTACTACAGGAGACCAGCTGCATGCCTGGACACCTTACATGGGTATTGTGGGGCATAGGTGTTTGCCAGCTGATGTTTCTCAGTGCATCTAGAATGAAAAGGCCATGAAGAGCTCTTCCTATGATGGTCAGTCAGGACTGTCTCCTAGCCTGAATATTTGTGGTGTATGCCTGTTTCCTCTTAGGAGTTATCTGATTGGAATTCAAGGTAGCATCGTGGTACTAGTGTTGACTGTGCTGACAGTTGCTTATCAGCACGTGCCAAATCATGTTTTCTTTAAAGATATATATTTCAAGAGAGATGGGGACAGGAACACCTGAAGGAGGAAAAGCTGGGAGGCATAAGGAAGAGGATTTATTTTCATTGCACTACCTCTTGGCAAGGTATTTTTAACATCTGTACCGCCTCCAGGCTCATTTTGTATCAGCTGCAGACACTCTGACAGGGTTAAAAAAAGAAAAGGAAAAAGAAAACCCATGGTCTAAATCATGCTGGTTTGTCCTCAGTTCCTGGCTGTGATGCTCATTAGCCTGGATGGGGTTCAGGTGTGAAGAGGGAGGCCAACACAAGGTAATGCCTGCCAGGGACAGTAGGAGGGGACTGGAGCTCCTGGGCTGCCAGGTGCTCTCAGGCTCACTGGCTGCACCTGGCCAGGGGCTGTGTCCTGGTGTCCCTGCCATGCCTGGCAGGGACATCTCAGCTGTGTGGCACTTCAGCAAGCCTGATTGCCTGAGACGTGTCCACCCAGAAACCCTCTGAGGGGGATTTTGGGCTGGAGTTGTCCTGGCATGAGAGGCTGGACTGAGGCCAGGAGAATGAGATGAGTTGTTGGAGCAGTCGAGAGTGAGTGGGAGGAGGGTTACAAATATGAGGGAAGAATTATGATGGATTTATCACAGCCTGAAATAAATTAACCTCTGGGAGGAATGATTTTGTAATAATTTGCATTTAGATACTCTGACACGTCCAAATAACCCCAAACCTTCTGCAAACATTGTAATTAATTCAATCTCCAACATCCTGTGAGAGGGATAGAAATAGCACTATTTACATGGTTAAAGGAGCCAAGAACTCTTCTCTCAGTACAGCATTTTACACCGCTGGGACTGCCCTTCTTTCTTGTTTTTGTGGCTTACAGAGCCTCATGGTGGGGTGAAATGCAGGAGCAGTGAAGAGCTGGAGAGGTTTTCTGAACACAGTGAGGTGAGATCCTGCTGCTCCAGTGTGTCTCACCACACAGCCCAGGGCTGAGGGGAGCCCATGTGGGCCAGGGCAGTGAGGCTGGGAGCACACAGCGGGAAACAGGAGCTGAGCCCTGTCTCATCAGCTCATGTCAGTGGTGGCTGTGGGCAGGGCTATTCCCCCTGCAGGGACCCTGCCACGAAGTGGCCTAGCTCCGTCTCCGAGTGGAAAGTGGTCAAGTGATTTAGAATTCGGCACTCTTGAGTGCAGTAATGAATTTGATAGACAAAATGATCTGCTAACCCAGCCAGCTGAGAGGGTATTTGAAGGACAGTCCAAGCCTGTAGCCAAGGCAGTGTGATGTTTTCTTGTCATCAGTCTCCTGCCTATTCCTTTCCACTCCAGGGCAGTTAATCATAAATGAAATAGTTGTTTGATGCTGTTTTCATGCGTGCTCTACCCTGTTTCCATTTCCAAGGGACCGTGAAGTTGGTGGGCTACATCCCAGCTTCTTTGCAGAGCTGGCTTTATCCAGGGAGACCCAGACTGAACCACACATTGTGACTGTGAAAGGCTTGGGCAAGCTGAAAGTTTTTGGAAGGGAAATTGAGCATCTCAAAGTGCATCTTCTTTTACTTAAAAATGTATCTTAAATCTGGAGTGTTAGGGCAGTGTGGAGCTGGTATTATCTGAGCCATCGAGTGCACCTTGTGCACCTCTGTGTTCCACTGCCAGACCTCCTCAGCTGTGAGGTTGCAAGTCAAGGGCTGAGCAGAGATTGCTGGTTTTCAATTTCAGACCCATGGGATGGTGCAAATCTCTTTGGGCCTGACACAGTGCTGGCCTGAGTTGCTGGGAGTGTATCTTCAAGGAGATTTGAGCAGCCCTCTCCTTGCTACCAATTTGGCTTCTGCCGTGCCCGTTTGCTTTCTGGAAAGCTCTTCCAGGGTCTGGGAGCATGAGCTCTCCAGCAGGTGGTGAGCAGCAGGCCAGCTGTATACAGGGAGAACTTCTGTGACACAGAGGCAGAGAGAGAACGCACACTGTATGGTGGAGATTTCCTCCTCGTAAAACACCTCTGGCTCTCCACAGGTATCTGCAGAGAGTCTCCTGCCAAGGGAACCCAGAGATATTTATAGTACAGCTTCAGCAATGGTATAATGGCAAGTTGGCAAACAAAGGGACTTTGAACTATAAGGAGAACAAAAATATGGTCTGAGTTGCATTTATTTTGGAGTCAATAGGGAAAGGTTAAATAATAATAGCGAATGTTTCCAGGGTGGGTCAGGTTAAAAGGCAAAGAAAGCAGAGCATGTTCACAGTGCTCTAGGACTGTTCGGTGTACACTGAGTTTGGATTACAGAGACAAATAATAAAAACTTTGGTTCCCACTGAGATAGAGTGCGGTGGTGCTGAGTACCACACAGGCACCTGCTGAGTACCTTACAAACACCTGCAGAAAGTGAAGATAAATGCTACTTCAAAAGGGATTGAAACTGCTCTGAGTTCAAGCATTTGAAAGCATTCTATATTCAATTCACAAAGTTGTGTAAAATTAAGCCATTTTGTTACAGGTGTGACTTTTCCTTTGCTTTCTGCCCCTTTTTGTCCCTCTCCCCTGGGCCCTGGCTGGGGGTGGTGGGGGCTCTGCTCACACAGCAAGGTGTTGGGCTGGTGCCGTCCTGTGAGACACACTCTGCCTCACCTGGGTGGGAGTGGGGGCTTCCTCTGGGCTCCTCACGGTTTAATTAACACCTCACACTGCTGCTGCTCCTCAGGGGGCTCAGGCACAGCACAGGGCTCTTCCTTACCCTCCTCTCCTCCTGGGGGCAATCCCCACACTTGCCCCTTTCCTTGGTTTCCAAACAGGGAACCTGCCTAATGGATGGCTTTGATGAACATGTTGGTGTCTCCTTTGCAGGGATGTCCCTGTTTGCTCTCCCAGTTTCAGGCAGGTCTCCTGCCCAAATCCCACTGGCAGCAAGTCAGGAGATGGGAGATCCCTCAGGTTCCCACTGCTTTGTCTCAGTTTCCCTTTGGAAAGGGCTGTCTGAGGCTTCGGGTGACCCTGCCAGCCCTGGTGGGTAATGGTGCACAGAGGAGTGGTGGGAGTGCTCATACCCTTGGGTTCTGTCCATTGCAAGGGCTCTGTGCAGGGCCAGGACCTCACCAGCAAAATTCACCAGTGACTGGGGGGGTAAAGGCACTTTTGGGATCCTTTTCCTTGTTGATCAGCTTCTCAGAGAGGCCTCGTCCTGAGGGCACCGGGGCCTCATGGAAGGGAGCATCTCACAGTAAAACCGCTGTCCATGAGGCCTCCGTCCTTGCCAGAAATCCTGTGGCAGCAGAAACTGGATGGAAAAGTCTGGACAAGAAGAAAGTTTTTAATTTGTCCTGACAGGAATCAAAGGCTTGTCTTGTCAAAAAATTGCAGCTCCCTTTTCCTGCCTGTCTGTCACCCGTCAGCAGCCCTGACGCTGCAGAGATAAACGCAGCTTTGCAGAAAGGAGCCCAGGGAATGATTCGGAACAATCCAGTTTGTGAGGGAAGGAGAGGCTCAGGCGAGCACTGGAACTGAACTTGCATTTGGTGTTTATATTTGACTCTGACTTTTCACACTGAAGCAAGTTGCAGCTTTTGCTGTGGCTCTGGTGGTGTGGTGCAGGGTACCCGGGCACCTGTGGGCACAGAATGGATCCCATAGGGATCCCTTGGGCAGCCTGTGGAACCCACGGCCCTCCTGACACGCTCAGCTGGGAGCACAACACGAGGCTGGCGATGAGAGTTACTCTCCTACAAAAGCTGGTGAGCAACAGTCCCATCGTGTAGACAGAAAGGCTGCTCTGCTGGTGCAGGTGCCCACAATAACCTGTTTTCTAAGGGCAGACTCACCCCAGACCCTGCAGAGGTTGCTCCAGGGGCTGTCTGTGAGCAGGGATCCAAGGGCCAGCAAAATGCAAACTCATCCTGAATGGCTTCTGCCTAAAATGCATCAGCTACAGAGCACTCCCATCAAAATTGCTCCTGGGCTGCTGATGTCATGGCTTTCACAAGGGTAGGACACATGTCCACTTTCAGAGACCCTTTACCATCCATTTGCTAAGGACTTTGTGCTGGAAATAGCTAAGGAGTTTAATGGGAAACTCTGGAGACTGTGCAGGTTCAGCATTTGAAGCTGTTGAGACACATAAGAGAAAACATGATTTTAAAGATATTTAGGCTCAGCTATGACATTAAGGCAGCAGTCCTGTAAAAGTGCCAGCAAAATCATTGTGATCCCAATCAAATTATGTTAAGTATAGTAACTACTTGGTAATTGGTTTATCTCAGTGCATGCTTGGAACAAGGGGATTTTTATTCTTTAAAAAAAATAAATGTTTGATTTCATTCAACTGAATTACTGTTCCTGGGTAAGGAGAAACCTAGGGTGTGTTTGCAGGTGGATGTGTCTTTGTAAGGACTCATAAGAACTTTAGCAATTATTTTACAATGTTGCTGACTATGCCTGTGCCAGCTCTTGCTTCTCCACAGTAAAGAAATTGCAGAGGGCAGGAGGAGCTCCGTACTGGGGAATTTTTCAATTTGTCTGCCGGGTCCTCTTGCCTTTTCTGTCCTTCCCTATAGCAAAGGGTATATTCAATCAGTGAGCAGGAGACACTTGTATTTCCTTTCTTCTTGCCCCATGTGTGAATTTTCTCTCCTTCACTTTTCCTTCCCTCACAGTCAGCGGTGAGAAAATCTGTGCCTGCATTGAGACCAACCACTATATTAATCCAGGATAACTCAAATAAGGGGTACATTTGACACAAACACCTGATGCAGATCCAAGCTACCACACAGCTGGAATATTTTTAAGCTGACATTGTCTGGGGTGAAATCCTTCCTTTTCCAGACCCGGCCATTAAACTACATTTTCTCTCATTTTAGGGGAGCACCTGCGAATCTGCCCACAAGGCTATACTTGCTGCACCAGCGAGATGGAGGAGAACTTTGCAAACAAAAGCCGGAGTGAATTTGAAGCCATGATGAAAGAGGCTGGTCGCTCTGTGCAGGCGACACTCACAGCACAGCACAGGAGCTTTGACAGTAAGTGAAACCTGCCTGGTTCCCCTGCTCAGCATCCAGCCACTCCTTAGCTCTCCAAGGAGCTAGGAGTTCATGTTTGACACACTTTTCTCTGCATTTTGCTTGACAGTTTGCACAAAGTGTTGGCCTCCAATAGGAATTGCATCTCTTGGCAGTGTTTTTGTAAGACCTGGCCATTCTGAGAGCTTCATTTCAGAGCAGCCACTGAAGGAGGCTGACAGGCAAAGGTGTACCTTGGCACTGACACCGCTTTTACAAGCACGGTGTAATCGGGTCTTACCACAGCAGTGTCACATTTGAGGCAGTGATGTAAAACCTGGCACTGTGCCCCGAGCTGTAAGTTGGACAATATGGTAAAAGTGTCTGGGTAGCCCTCAGTAAGTGGGGAGATTTTTCCTGTCATTTGCATGTAGATTGCAAATGAAAAGGAGGTTAGTTCACATTAGGTGCTTATAGCTGTCGGCTTCCTACAGACATCAGGAAATGTTGTCGAGCAGGGAAGGTCTTGGAGACTGTGGTGCATAAGATGTTGTGGACAAGCCTTCTCTTCAAAGTACTGCATCCCTCCTAACGTGGGAAGCAAAGGCTAAGGATGGCTCTCTTACTTTTATTGTTCCCTCTAGAATGCATTTTGTAGTGCACAGTAAGCCTCGAAGTCTGAAGGCCACTGGAAATAAATGGTTTACTGGCAAAATTGAGATGACCTATAATTCAGAAACTGTGTCCATTATCAGATTTTGAAGAAGGTCAGACATTTAGAATCACGGTCCTCCTAAGTTTATCAAGTCATCATATGGAGTTATCGTGAAAAGAATAGGAGTTGGGGAAAGAAGCTGTAATAGCCAGAAAGGTGGAACTGGAAATTCAAGCAGTAAATAATAGATCTAAAGAAATAAGCCTGACCTTCAGGGAGCTGATAACCAAGATGAAGTGCTTTTACACTAAATAGAAAGAAAAGGCAGTGCATCTCTGCAAAAGGCATTGTGACTGTGTGGCCAAGGTTGGCCAGAGCAAAGGCATTCCTTTCTAAGCTCAAAATTAATTGATTTTCACCTGCCTTGAAAGGTGATAATCAGGATTTTCAAAAGAGCCTTACAATGCAGGTAGCTCAGAGTGATGTCTGAATGGGACCTGACGTAGCTGCTGCTGAGCTCACTCGCTGACCTCTGGAATCCAGCCCTTCACAGGGGTTAATGCAGAACATCCTCCAGCCTTGGCACCCTCTTCTTCCATTGCCTATTGCAGCACTGGCAGCTATATCTGTGCTTTATTTTTGCCACAGACACTCAAAAAAGAACATAGTTCTACATCTGTCATGTAAGAGAGTGCAAAATTTGATGGAAGCTTTGAGGTTTATACTGACGAGCAGAAATTGCCCAGTGAAGAACTGCTGTAGTGTGGGTGTGATGTTTTGGTGGATTAATAATAACAGCAGCATTAAGGATAATACTAAGCAAAACCAAGCATATGAAAGGGGGATGCTTGTGTTGAGCTGCCAGTTAGAGCTGTAAGGCCATTCCTTTGTTTTTATTCCCCAGCATTTTACAAAAGTAGAGCTTTATTTCAGTGGTGCATACCCAAGTTTCTTTTAATTATCAAACAAAGTAAGTGTTCAATAAGCCAAGTAGTACTTTAACAGACCATAATGTTTTGCAGTGGCAATAACCTCACTTGAGCCCACAAGGCCAGGAAGAAGTCTCTTTCTCCCATTGTACCTTTTTAGTTTGCCTAACTATCCTTGCAGTCAGTATAGAGTTTATAATTTTTTCCAAGACATGATTAAAAAAATCATCATATTGTGTCTCCATTTCAAGCATGACTTTACCTATAAGTGGTAACATTATTTTTTCTGTAGCTACTGCATAAATGGTATAAAATTGGGGGAGTTCTGGTGACGGGGCAATGGAATCACCTCAGCTCCTGAAACAATGCCATAGAAACTGCCTTAGCTTCCAGTAAATGTTATTAATCTCACAGTTAACAAGACTTTTTGCAGAGAGGTGTTTAGAGCTGTTCAATAAAGGATTTTTAAGGTCAGATTGATGATTTCTAGTCTTTCTGGCACAGGATGCCTGGGTTTGCTGGATTTCCTTAGCAGCAGTTTAGAGTACAGGTTTTGGGGTTGCAGAGGTGTCGATGCACAACTCGTCTTCACATTAGTGGTTTTTTTTGGTCTCAGGAGGGTGGGGAGAGGCTCCACTGGATGGGGATGTCCAACCCTTTCTCATAGCATTTGCAGCCTGGTGATCAGATATATTCTCTGTTAGCAGGTGTGGCACACTGAACTTTAGGCCCGAAGCTGTCTTATTTTTGGATTCATCACAGCAAATCTTGCTTCTGTAATCTCACTGCCAATCATGGCAATAGTCTCTACTTGTAAATTGCCCTGGAGCTCCAGATAGAAAATAGCAAGGCTACAGCAATCTGCCTCTGAAGTAATGCTCTCCATGCTAGTGCTCAACATTTTGCTTTAGAGAATAATTCATCCTTGAAGGCTGTGGTCTATAAAACCCTAAATTGTCAGTGCCTTTGCTCTGAGATACAGCTTTGCCCCGCTGGAAGGAATTATGGTCTGTTGTTTCAGTCTCACTGGCAAACACTTTGTGGCCAAGAGAGGAGTGTCCTTTACCTCATACAAAGTATTTTTAACAAAAATACATGTGTGAAATACAGATGGCATGTGATAGGTGTAGCCATATATTCAAAAGTGAGGTATGTGGAATAGGATCCTACGGTCTCAGTGCTCTCTCTCCATAGCAGAGGACACATGCCTTCTGGGATGCCCTTCCTCCAGGATCTGTCAGGGCTAAATTTAAAGTTAGACATGCTACAGTATTGCTTAGCTGCTTACTAGTGCATTTGTTGTTTTGCTTTATATTACTGTAGTTAGCAGGATTTGGGGGCATCCATTTCAAGCTACACACGTGGTGAGTGACGTGCTCGTAACCTTTGTACTGAAAAGGTAGCATTTTGCTCTACATCTGATTGGTTTTAATTTAAAAAAGAAAAAAAAAAGAACCAAAAGCAGAGACTGTGAGTGATGGGAGCATATGCTTTTGATAAGTCAGTGCTAGGGAGGATGCTGAGGTCAGAGTACTGGTATTTCATTAGCAGGATTACAGGCACAAATTCTGTGTTAATTCTGATGCCCCAGGGCTCTTGGGTGTAGTTACCTGGGAGCACAGGCTGTAGCAGGGACCTGCTGGAGGCTGCTACGGCGTTTTTGTCAGGATTTATTTCCCTGGAAAATTGTACGAACCCTTTACTTTAAAAGAAAAATGTGAATAATAAAAATGAAAACAAGATTGGGAGTCTAGGAGGGAGCTGGGAGACAATCTCTGTTGAGACTGGTACTAAATATTGTTTTAAAGATGCTCCTAACATTAATTGCAGAATGTGCTTCTTTTCAAACTGGTATCATGTCAGTGGATGGGAAATTTTCGGTGTTTGTTCTTCTAAAGTTAAACACTTTGACAAGAAGCTTTGTCCAAGGAGTTGTTCAGGACTCAGATGAGAGCTGCCTGTGCCCCCTCTGCCGGCTGCAGCTCTAGCCAGAACAGAGCTTTGGCTCTTGAATTATCCTGGGAGCAGGTTATCAACATTACTCAGGTTTTGGGGAGATCTTGGAAAAACGAGCTTTGATTTTTCCTAAAGCCGTATGTCAGTGTTGCACAAAGTCGCGAGACTTGAACTCCTGTCCTTCCCCATGAAACTTGTACCTCCATAATCTGTTGCAGAGATGAGCCTGGAAAAAAACCTTCTGGACCATGTAGGAAAGGCTGGAGAAGTGCTTTGTGATGCCTGGTCAGAGCAGTCACATTTCAAGGCTGTGCAGCCTGGGATGGCAACACAGGCTGGGGCTGCAGAGCTGGCAGAGAGAAATGGTGCTTGGGGTGACGGTGAGGGGCTGCAAGGAACAAGGCTGTTTTTCTAATCTTGGTGAAAGCTCACTTGTTGAACATCTAATCCTTGTCTGTCACTCTCTTTTCTCCCTTTTTCCTCACTTAAATCACTTTTTAATAATACTGCAGTGTTGTGCCAATCTTTCCTTTTGGTGCACTTAGCAAGCGGTCCCTGTGTGACTGCTGACCTTTAGCTGAGAGCCAGGAAATCTGTCCTTTCAGAATTGTTTCATGTTTTCAGGAAATATCAACAAGCTGAACCAAAAACCTTGGCTTTTAGTCCACGCTGCACAGTCTAAAAATGATTTGCAACTCTCATAAATTCTGTGATTTTTAAGCTGTGGCAATCAAATGCAGATTAAAAGTTACGTGTTTTATAGCTGGCTGCTCACTGGAAAGCTGATGTCATGTAAAAGCTTTCATAATGTCCCGTGTTGGTAGCTGGAAACTGCATATGCTGAAACACAGACCATGCAGATAATTAACAGCACTTGAGAGTTAGTTTCAGACAGTTACATATTTCTTAGGAAGATGAATCATTGTTTTAAATGTTACAAGGTGGGGAATGTCCTAGAAGCTGTTACACACTGATGGTTAAAATTTTAGAGATTTCTAAGGGTCCCTTGTTTGAAGTTCAACCAGATGTGTCTTTGTCAGAGGAACTGACTTATTTAATGCCCAGTATCTAGGGTTGCAGCCCCTAGAAGGACTGTTGGAGAGAGAGGCATATATACATACTTTTATTTACATCCACATATACTGTGGGTGCTTAAGGAAGCTGATCAGGAGGTTGTGGAGTAAGCTCAGCAGTCAGACCTCCGATGACTTTAACCCTGAATCTGAATTTTGCAGGTATTTCCTTAGTTGATGATAACATGAACCAAGGTGTGCTGACCTGAAATTTTAAGGTATCTGAATTTGGTGGCCCATGCACCAGAAGATGTGTTCTGAGAGATGTGGGACTTCACTGTGCAGCAAATGATTGACACAAGACCAAAGCACTGGTGATCTGGGCCACAGGGGCTGCAGTGCCTGTGTCCCCAAATGTGTTGGCCCTGCTCCACACTTCCAGTGTCCTGCTGTCACTGCTCTTGGCTGTGGGTGTTTCTTGCAGGGATGGTTTGGGTTTGGTGAGGTGCTGTCTAAAAGATGCTGTTTATGTAGAAACAGGAAAGAAGAGACTGGTTACGCCTCATCATGTGGAAATACTGCTGTGTTTAGAAATAAATCACTTTGCTGGAGAGGTTGTGGAAGGGAGCACTCCTGGGGTCAGCAGTGTCACACCAGCAGTCCCAGCCTGTGCCCCATGAGCTGGCTGTGTCCCTAGGGCCAAGTGTTTGAGTTCAGACTTCAAATGTATTGCTTTGGATCCAGAACCCCCTAATTAGCCAGGAGCACTCTTTTTTGTGGTAACTCCCCACACTGGAGCTCTGCCCCTGGAATTGTGGTGTGTGGCCTCAGTTGGTGGCCCTGGCTGTGGGCTCAGCGCGGTGGGAGGGCACTGACCTGGGGCAGGAGACAGGAGCCCCAGCACCCCATGGAGCAGCAGGCTCAGCTATCCCCCTGGGTACGTGGTGGGGACATCAGGATGACTTCTGTGGCTTATCTGATGGCCTTTCCAAACATCAGCCTTGCACTGGCCTTCTGCAGTCATCCAACTGAATGTCTACTGTGAAACAGTGCCTGTGCAGGGGCATTTTGTCCAAAGGGGTAAACAGTCCTAGAACACTTCAGTCCTCAAACAAAAAGCTAGTAGAGTCAGGGAGACTGGGATAGAGGGGGGAATTAAGGGCAGGAAGATGTTTGAGAAAAGCAGGGAGCTTTATGGTCTTTTTTCCTAGTGAGATGACAAAGGAATGGGAGGACAAGAAACCTGGGGGTCTGTATCTTGAGCTAACTGAATCTTCATCAGCTGCACAGCATTTCTCTGACAGGCCAGGGATAACCTTTCTGGCAAAACTGCACTACTTGAAGCACCATTAATTGTTTTGTGCCCCCTCACAGCACTTGGGCAGCATCATTCGGAAGAAGCTCATTTGTCCCACAGCTTTACCTCTGGGATGCATTATCAAAAGACAGGCCATCAAAGATGATTCCTTTGGCTCCCATGGACTTCCTTCCCTTAGGGTTGGTTTGGGGACAGTATAGATGGAGAGAGAACGTCCTTTAGCCTGAAATAGTAAAGCAGGGTACCAGGTGAATCCAGGAAAGAGAAACAAATCAGGCAGGTTCCCTTGGAGATCTCCACAGGAGGAAGGCAGCAAGCACTCATGCTTCATTTCTTGTTTCTCACAAGGACCCACCTTAAGAAAACCCCATGGGGCAGGACTGATGCTAGTCGGGCTGTCACTCCCCAGAGCCATGGTCTGAAGAAAGAAGGTGCTTTCATGTGTGGTGCTGAGCATCTGGTTTGGTATTTATGGGTTCCTGGAATGGGGTGCGGCGTCTACTGAGGCGCATTCCTGGGCTCAGCAAGATTAATCCTGACAGGTAGCTGCCTCAGGGAAGCAAATGCTTAGGCTCACCTGTAACAGCTTCAGCACCTGGAGTTTTCTCTCCCTTTACAGCCACTTCTCTTCACATTTAATCTGCAAGGCTCCGTTGTGTGCTGCAGGGTATATTGCAACGTACGTGCAGCACTTTGCTTAACAGATGGCATAGGCACAATATTCCCTTTTTTTTAACGTAAGGAGAACAAAACATTGCAGTGGCTGGGATGGGAGCACTGCACTGGGGTGCCTCCTGCCAGGGCCTGCACACCCCAAGAGATGAGCCACTTCATCCCTGCAGAAGTCAGATTAGGTAAAAAAGGTGCATCAGGCATCTCAGTTTCAGCAGCTGTCACCATGTTTTGTCACACACTCAGAAAAAGCTGCCTCTGAGTGCTCAGAGAACAGTGAAATGTGCATCTGCTTGGGGACATAAAAGAAAGCACCTGCTCTTCTGAGATATGGGATGACACAGGCATATTTTGTAAGAAATTAGTGATGTCCAGATAGTCATTTCAGAAGAAAGTGTTGGCAGAGTTTATTTTAACATTCAGGACACTTTGCATGAATCTCTTTGAAAACCTCTGATTTCATGCAGTAAGCAGCCAAGCAGCCAAACTTTTATCACAAGCACTGGCTGCTGCCTTCAGTGGCTGCAGAGCCTTCTCCCCAGATTGCTGGGTGGAGGTCAGAGCAGGGAATGGAACAGCTGAGGTTTTTCTGCATGGCTCTACAGAAGAGCCTGTGTCTTGAACCATTTTTTGCTCAGCCATCTTCCACTGGTTTACTGGTTTCCACATGAAGCAGTTTTCACCCTTAAACTCTCTGATTCTCCTAAGAGGAAAATTCTGGGATTTCCTGTGCTGCTCTTACTGCAAAGAAATGTAGGTGCTCTGAATCAACTCTTGAGGTGGTAATTTCCCCTCAGCTTGGGGTTTGCCAAGAATCCTGTCTCTGTTCCAAGCCAGGTGCTGTGGTAATTTGGGAGCATGAAGGGCTCCAGCAGCAAGGTGCTGTCCCTGCTTACAGATCAGCATACACAGTGAGCTGGAAAATACGCTGCTGAAATATGTGGCGTGTCCTGACATAGGAGCTGGGGTTATTTTGAGTACTTCAACGTTTTTGTTCTCATTTAGCTGATGGAGGTACTTTGTTCTCTCTCACCAGAAATGCTCGCAGCAAACTGTTGATTCTGCTTTATTAGTTATTGGCATTGAAGTAGCACAGCCATGGAGCCAACAAGCTGCTTCTCACTGTAATGCACTGCAGGGCGTCCTGCCTGTCTGAGCTGGGCCTGTGATCCAAGGACTTTGTTTGAAAACAAAAATGAACAAAGAAACAAAAACCTGGTTTGTGGAGTGGACTATGGAGGGAAGAGATGAGTGGAAGGTCATACAATAGATTTGTGCTAGAGGTGGGAACAGAGCTCAGGCTTTGAGTAAAGTGCAGGAGTGCCACACGTCCCTCTAGTTCATAAAACACAGTGATCTTCTCCTGGTAAGACACAAGGGACATCATGTCATTCCATGTCTTACAGGGATTTATCCACCAGGGCATTTCCATACATGTGTTCTCAGCACCCCCAGCCTAAGAGAGAATAGGTACAGGCTCTAAATGCTCCTTGGGTCATTGGTATGTATGGTTTTTTGTGTAAGGCCCCTCCCAAAGTGGAAGTAATGATCAAAATCACAAGAAAGGTCTGCAAACAACTTGTGTGAATGGTGGCAAGGGTGTAAGAGTGTTTAGTGTTGGGTAACTTGTGTGATTAGAGGAGTTGGTCTGACTTTTAAGAGTGTAGCAGGAGTACCAGCCGTACCAGTGGGAGCTTGAAGGTGCTCTGTACTCATAGAAAATAGGCTGAGAATTGATCTTTCTACAGGGGAACTCAAAGATAATCCCTTTTTGTGGTAGAAAGAGGCTGAATACCTTTGTTGATGAACATTTCACCTTTATATTTGCTGTAGCTTCTTAAGGATGTTTCACTTCTCCCCCCCTTTCCTATTATTCTCATTTAATTTCCTCCCTTCAGACCAACACAGTTTCTTGCATTTAAAAGCACAGTTAACATAGTGTAATGTGTGCAGAGCTTTTTTTTCAGTGCCTCACTTCCTGTCCAGGCAATATTGGCGTATTTTGATTTTATTTCTTGTGTTTTCTGAAATAAGCCAGGTTAGAGGAAACCACCCCCCCTCATTTTATCCAGCGGTTCATAGCTACTTCTAAAACAATTGGGTACTGTTAAGTCATTCTCATTAATCGTCCAGATTTGGCCAAGACATCAATGAGCTGAGTTTGTTTCACTGTAAAGAGAAATAGAAATGAGGAAATCCAGCGTCCATAGGGCCTGATTTTGTGAAGCATGAGTGCAGCATCCTGTGCTTTGAGATGTCGAAGCCACGGGTAGGACACACAATGAATTTTACTTCAGCTCAGAGTAAAAGTACTGGGGTCATTATTACTGGGATAATAAAATTACTAGGACCTTTAGAAGAGGACATGTACAACAGATGGTGTCATTGAGGGCTTTTAAAGATTTCTCTTTGGTAATACTGCTAATCTGCTGCTACCCAGTGGGATCTGCCCTTTGCAGGACTTCTTGCACATTCCTGCTGACCAAGGGGGTAACATCAGCACACACTTCACCCCAAGGCCAGCACTAGAATACCCTGTGCAAGAGCACCAGCAGAAAACCAGTGAGGCTGCTCATTAGTAGAAAAGATAAATAAGGGTTCATTTTTTCCCTCCAAAGCACCTTTTTATTGATTACCCAGCTTTATTTTTGCATGTAATGCTGAACTCTTGTTTCCATTTGTCATAGTTGCATGTCCAAGAGGGTTGCATCCATTTCTACGTTGCTGCTATACCTGCTACATATTTCTCAAAGAGGTACAGTCCAGGAGTGTGAATTCATTGAAAATCAGTGGCTTGGAGATGCTGATCAAGGGAGAGAGTCAAACATATAAAGAAATGTATATATGTATATGTGTATGTAGATAGGTGTGCGTATTTCAGTTGAAATGGGGCAAGCCTCAGTTTCAGGAATTGCTGTTTTCTTTATGGATGTTGCTGGGAATGAGTATTACAGTATGTTTACATGTCAAGAGGTGACAAGCTTGTTAAATTGACTTGGGAATGCCACAAATATCTAGTTAAATGTGAATGCTAAATTGTGGGTCTCCAGCTGTTCTTAAACAGAAAGGAAGCTCCAAATGGAGGAGAAATCAGATCCAACCTTACTCTGAGTACCGGGGGATTTGATATTCTGGTTTTTCATTTCCAGCAGTGTTTTGCAAGAAATGCACCCAGTGGTGACTGTTTTTGCCCTGCAGGTCCCCATCTGCATGGCAATGATAAATAAACAAACCCAACACCCTCAACCTCCTTCCCCAAAAAACAGAAATGGCTGTGAGCCTGTGGGTTAATCAAGGCTTAGAGAAATAATATCTGTTACAAGTTAACATAAGTATGGAGTCTGGATTCCGACTTTTCCTGCACTGGAGATAACTGAGAGGCTTCCTACAGCCCCAGCAGTAGGGCAGTTCCCTTGTAAAACGCACCCTCTGTTTTAATGCTGCTAAAAATTACTAAATTAGTCCTCAAGGAGTAATGAACGCCAATAAAAGTACTGTGTAGCACATGTAGTAAACTTGTTGTGGAGAAAAGGCTTGGAATGTACTTTTCCAAGAGCAGGATTTCAGCTCTCTTCTGCTACACCCATCCGTGCCTGCATTGGGAATGCCCTCCTGGGCATTGGGAAAGGCAAGGGCTTAGGTGGAAATAGCCAAAAGTAGTTTGTTGGCTTGGTGCTTTGTTTGTGACACCTGAGGCCAAAGCAGAACATCTTTTTTTTTTTTTTTTTTTTTTTTTTTTTCTTATGGTTCACTCTAAATAAGGACTTGTCTGTATCTTTGCTCTCCAATTTTGGCTCATAGGTAGTGAGGTAGGGTTCCTCCTCCTCCCACATTGGCTACTTTGGGTGGCATCAAGAGGCAGGAGCAGGATTTTACATGCCAGTATGCATTTGCTGCAGCTCAGAATAATCATGGCTATTTCAAACCTCAGCTTTGTCCATCTTGAGGAGCTCTCCGAAAGCAACATAATTGTTCTTGTTTCTTCAGGATTTGGCATCCTCTGCTCTTTGTGTTTGTCACACAGTTTTCAGTCAGGTTGGAGATGACATTGCTGGACTAAGCCAGCCCAGCTTTCCTCTTGTCCCCTTGCCCTGTTGAGCTCCCTGCAGGTCATGGTGAAGGCCATCCCAGAAGTGCATTTGCCTTCCTGGTAGTGCCTGACCTGTCATCATCAGGTCCCTGAACTGGTGTACAGTTCAGCATCTCTTTGACCACGTATGAAACAGATAAGAAACACTAAATATTTTCCTGTTTGCATAGCCCACGTTGAAAAAGCAAGCAGGCGAAAGACTAGAGCTGAGATTTCTTGTGCAGTTTTAATTTGTGCCTCCTTTGGCACAAATAAACTATTGATATTCATTCTTCAGTGATATGATCCTACACTATTTTATTTTTTTTCTTACAGGCCCTTGGCTCTTTCAGGGCACATGATAAATGATGTGTGCTGAATCATCACTATTTGTTGGGTAGTGTGGTGAATTATTTACTGTACACCAGCCAAATCCGGCACTCAGTACATAATTATTAATTTCATCGTGGGCTAATTAAAGATTGTATCGTAAAGCACGTGCATCAGGGAACTGAATTAAGGTTTCACCAGCAGCTTGAATTTTCTTCATTCTCTAAGTATGGGGATGTTTGGCTTTGCAGTTGTAAGACAGCCTGTACTGCAGTCTTTAAAATCTAGCAGAAGGCCCCTCTTGCATGAAGAGGTGCCAGCCTGGCTCCCTCCTCACCATCACTGCCCGTTCCAGTGTGCCAGGGACCAGCAGCTCCTGGGGGGGGGAAAGCAAAGCAAAGGCAGAGAGGTGGTCCTGTTGTAAAACACCAACTCCTCTCCTTAATCTCAGCCTTAGAAATGGGTAATGTGTTTGGCTGGTCTTCTTCCCCAAAATTCATCTCAAAGCAGATCCCCAGCACGGAGGATTGGTGTAAGATGTGTCAGGTAAGTTTGCTCTGAGGTGGATAATTACACTGGGAGCTTTTCAGTCTGCTCATCAGAAGTCTGCATCAAGTATGATTAGTTAAGTGAAATCTTTGAAGACCTCTTTATTTGATTACCCCTTTTTTCTTGTTGTCTAGAAGAGAAAATGACATATTTAGACAGGAAAAGCTTTAGAGAGGGGTGATCTCTTTATTATAGGTTCTTCAGTGTTTGGCACAGAGCTTCCAGAGCTATAATAACAGTTATAATGAATGTGCATTGCCAGGGAAATTGTACTTCAGACATCACAGGTGAACTGATACAGACTCAAGCTGTTACCTAAGAAAAAAATAGCTTTTCTTTGTTGTTGCCTTTCAACTGTGATAACCATTTCTGCTGGAGAAGGAACAAGGGCTTTTTTGCATTTTTAAAGTTAATGCACAGAAAGTCTTCAGCTGATTAGCAGAGGTCCTGCGTAGGATGGCTGTTTCATTACTAAGAGTTTAAGTGAGCTATAAATATATTTTATGCCCTTGTACAAGTTCAAAGGACCATGAAATATAATTAAAAGATTCTGGGCACTGCATGCATAGGAGCAACATAGGAAATAAATGTTTGACCTTTCTTACCTTTGGTCACCAGTAAGCAATTGCTCTCCGTTCTTCCTGCCTGCATTACTTACTGTTTTGGCTTAAATACAAGAGTGAAATGCCTACTGAGAATGCTCAATGAACATTCACAATTCTATAGTTCTGTCTGGATTCTTCTTTTCTCTAGAAGGTGCAGTGCAAAATGCCAAGCTATTAGGAAGCTAACAATTACATTTAATTATGCAAGCCAGCTTTGGCTATGAATTAGAAAGAGATTTGGAGTCTATTGTTATTTCCTTTTCTTTCTGAAAACAAGACAAGAAATGCTAATCGAGACATTTTATGCAACTGAAGCACAGTGTGTCTAAAGCAGCTCTGTTTTATTCCTAGCCAAGGGAAGTATCATATATGTATCATGCAGGAGTAGGATCTGCCTGTGGATTAACATCCCTGAAGATTTACTGGTAAGCTGACTCACTCAAGAGCCTTTCCTGTAAAACTGAGCCAAGTTTTGACACTCAAGAAGTTGATGTAACTGGGTTAGGACATGGCCCAATGATTTTCAGGTTTGCACTGGGGAATATAGTTGTGACAGACAATCATTCTGAAAGAAACTCAGAAAATTAAATACACAGTAACAAATATAAATTTTACCTCTCGGGGCCAAAGAAAATAGAACAAGCCCCTGTCTGCTATGTGTAAGACAGGGAAAAAACCATTGGCAAGCAGAGCTAACAGAAATGAGTTGCAGGATCCAATTATCTCTTCTTATTTGAGTCTGTAGTTACTGAGCTGGGAGCGAGCCTGTCGGGCTCAGCCTTTGTCATGCAAGAGCTGCACAGCACAGTCTTCTCTGAGCTCTTGAGGACCACTCTCTTGGTGTGTTGTGAGTGCTGGTGGGGCACCTGGGCAGGCTCAGGGCTGGGAACCCTTTGGTCAGCGATGTAAGATCAGGAATGCTCCTGGAGGAGCTGGCAGTGTCTGCAGCAGCAGTTTGGGACGCTTTTGCTGGAGGTGTTCACAGCAGACTGGTAGTAGGCACCTGCCTGAGGCACCTTCAAAGGGAAAGGAGGATGTAGCCAGCACAAAGCATGAAAAGCTTGCTGTAAACCTGCACTCACCACCTAGATAACAGCTGCCTCAGGGAGTGTGCCAGGGTGAGCTGAGGGTGGAATATGAGTCAGCCTGAGAAATCAGCTCATCAAACCCGACTGCTGAGTGAACAGCAAGAGCAGGAATACAGCTGTGGGAGTAGAGGTCTTTATTAGGCCAGGGGAAGGCATCGTGGCAAGGCTTACCAAAGAAGGGGTCTGTGTAAGGCAATTAAGTGACAGTGGTGCCAGGTCCTGGTTGCTGCTGCTCTGGGCTCCTCATGGGAGCTGGTGGGGCACAGGGATGAGGAGGAGTCACATGCCTCACCCTGCACTGAAGAGCATGACCAGGCATCCCTGGGGTGGAGGATCCCAGTAACAGGTGGAGATTAGCACTACCAAAAAATGGCTCCTGATACAAACTGGCCTTTCTTCACAGCAGCTGGTATCTCTCCTCTTCATTCCTAAATGAACAGATATGCTCCCAGTCCCATGGCCCTTCTTATGGAGTGTAAAGCTTCCCTTTGGTTTAAATAAACACATCATGGGGCAAGGATCTGATACAGAGGTTGTTGAAATTGCTGGAGGGGCACTTCCATGGCCACTGAAGTGGACACTGTGTGGATAAGGTGAAACAACACCTTGAGACACAGGTGTGAAGAAGCTGGAAAGGCTGAGTTTTAACAGGCTGTCCCTCCTGAGCATCAAGGCTTAGAATTTTGCTGCTGTGCATGCTCCACATTTGCAGATCAGAAGGAATCTCTGTAGAAGGTGACTCTGCTTTGAAGATGGGGGTAGCTTAACACCAGGAGAATATATAAACATTGGGTGAGCAGTAACACTTGCAGACCCTCCATTCATAGGCAGATTCCCGAGCACACAGAGAGAGATGTGGTCAGGAGGAAACAGGCTGATCAATAGCAGTCCCATTTGGGCTTCTAGGGGATAGATTGGGGTAAAGGGGCAAAGAGGGAGAAGTATATTTCTTGCAACATGGAAAACACTTTTAAAAGAGCTAGGAGTGATATAAAGAATTCTGTCAGCGAGCACAGTTTAGGTTTGGTCTTTTTCCATTAAAAAAAAAGGAAAGTCTGATGGTTAATTTTCATTAAAAAGACTCTAAAGATTGGAATCTGTGCTGTTGTAAAACTTGCAGGTCTCTGTAGTGCTATATTTTAAAAGGCAGGCATTTGAGATAGCGGGTGATACGATTCGTGTGCAAACCCCAGACCACAGTATGGATAAAACACTTCCCAGTCCCACCCAAGGGATGGGTCACAGCACCTTGACTGAGCACTTCCACCCCAGTGACTGCACTGTGTGATACTTGGTGTGTTCTGCACCAGGAGCTTCCCAAGCAGCCACCACAGCACACTTAAATCTCCTCAAGTCTCTTCTGCAGTCACAGCACCGCAGTAAATCTTGCTAATTATTTCACTAGAGTTTTGTCCTCTTTGTGTGTAAACCCAGACATTTATCTGTAGAGTTGCAGATTTAGGGTATTTTGTAGCGGTGTTAAACTGAAAATAGAGTACATATTCTCCATAATTCCAGAGAGTCACAATGAACTGAAACAATTTGGAACCTGAAATCGGATACTGAGAGTTCTTTTTCTTCTGATAATAGAAATTAACTGTGTCAAGCTAAGCTGATAAAATACTTCTACTTCAGATTGCTGCAAACAGGCAGTTTGGGCAAGGAAGCAGTTGTACTTTGAACTCCTATTAGGAATAAAATTAGTTTCCAGCACTGTCAGATTAGCAAAACTAGTATCCAAGGAACAATTTGTAACCTGTTATATACAGGAATTGCTGATCTGATGAACAAGACCTGTGTTCATGCTCTGAGGGACCGCCATCATGGCCATGCTAGCATGTTAACATCTGAGACAAAGTGAACAGTCCAAGCTCCAAAACATGATATAATCCTTTACAGAGGGAGTTCTCATCTTCATCCCTAAAGGGGTTCTCAGCTTCATCTCTCCCACCCTCAACATACATGCCAATGAGGTATCTTAGCCCAGTACAGATCCCCTGTTTTTAACATCCTAGAGAACTTCAAGTTAATATAAAAGTCCAGCTAACAGTCATAAGACACTTTTCACATATGGACTAAATAATAAAATATTCATTTGAGACTGGAAATAGATAGTATGGGTTTTTTCTCAGCTTCCACTTTAGGGAATTTAAGTGGTCAATTTCCAGACAAAATTCTGTGCCTTTAAAGTAACAAGCATCAAAGAAGACTGTTTTTAAGATGCTGAAAGACATTGAAAACGTTCAGGTAGTTAGCTTTGGATGATTTAATACTTGGCTTAATTTAAATCCTGGAAAAGATTGAACTAATGCATATCTCAAGAGGTAATTGCTTTGAGCAAGTGGAAAATACCGTCTCTTCTTTATTCAAAGGACTGTGCCTGTAGCAATTAGGATGGAACAGTATTTTGGGCTTATTGTGGACTGCTAGTGACCAGGGCAGAAAAAATCACATCTTGCTGTGGCTGCAGTGAGAAAAAAATACCTGTTTGTGCTCTCCTGATGAATATTTGGGCACTAAAGGTCACAGTGTCATTGCGCCAGGCCACAGTGTTCATGGTAACCCACCCAAGGCAAGAGGGTCAGGATGTGTGACCACCCAAAGGTGCCCAGCTTTGACACAGTGAGTTTTTGTTTCGTTGTGAAAATTGTGCACTGTTACCTTGTATTAGACTGGTTTGCTGTTTGCCTTTGGGAAATTGGACGTTGGAAATAAATACCCATGTTTGTAAGCAGACTATGTTTAGACAAATTCCTAAGGAGGACAGGAGCTACACTGCTCCTGTTGCCATGTGGGCAGGTGGCTGCTGTGTTTTGTATGTCTTTTGCTCGGAATTGGGCAGGGAACTGGTGGAGTCCCCCAGGAATGATGGAAATTTCCTTTCCAAGTGTCTGTGCAGGCACTGCACATCTGCCCAGCCCTCACCACAGCATGCTCTGCTTCCCAGAAACAGTTGCAGAAGAACCAGCACTTCTGCAGAACAAACCCAGGTGCAAAAGGCAATAAAAGTCTACCTGCGGCTCTGTAGGGAAAGAAGTCAAGAGTGTTGAGCTAAATAAGAGATTTGGTAGGTACTCTGGCAGTTTCATGCAGAGCCTTTTGAGAGAAAACCGAGCTGGGGTAAAGCAGAATACACCAAAGTGCTTGCAGCCAGTGTTTGGCCACAGTATTTAAAGCTCTTCAGTTATGCATAAACAGAAGAGAGTAAGGATGTGATTTTTAGCTTCTCTAATAGCTGCATCCTCAAGCAACATAAGACTAAATCAAAAGAGTAAAGCCCAGATATGAGCCCCCCAGCCTAGGCAGTGAGACTTAGGAGTGGTTCCCTGCTTCATTTCAGATGTCCTTTGTGATTTTAGGGACATAGTGGAGGCTCTGAGCCAGAAAAGCCATGGGGTGGCTAATCCCATTTATCTCAGTGGCAGGCCCTTAAATATCTGTGATCTGAGCTTGAGAGTGTAATAGGACTTTCCCAGCTCCCACAGGTATTACAAAGATAGATAGACTAAGGAGGTGCCCACATCCTTGAGGAACAACAACCATGTAAGTACCTTGAATGCACTTCATTATGCATGGAAGGAGTGGGAAAGATAACAGGATGTGTTAAAAACAGAGATTGGTTCTATTAAAGATGAGCAGTTGAAAATTAAGCAATAGCCAGGAGAAATCCACATTAAGAAGCATTTTTGTAGACGTGCCTTTGCCTCGTGTTTCTTTTCTCTCATTTCTCTTTATTCCAAAATGAAATAAGTGACTTTCTTTTCAGAAAGCCCTGAACCCAGAAATTAGACTAAAAACTAGCCTGCACATAATGAGGGAGACACTAAAGTACATCATCATAACTCTGAGAGGTAATTTCCAGAGCTACATGGTCCCACATTTGTAAAGTTCATCCATCAAAGCCACTCACTTACTGCACTTCCCAGGATCATCTGGGTTACTGGAACTTTACAGCATAGAAATATTGGTTATACTCTGCTTAATTTGAGGGCAGTGTCACAGAGCTGATGTACTTGCCAGTGTCATTGCTCAGTGCTCTGCACTCCCCCCAAAATTAATGGACACTTGGAGGAGGCTCAGGATGGCCCGAGACAGTCACAGTAATGACAATTAAAAGATATTTCCTAGGCTTTGAAGTGCATGCAGTGATGGTATTTCTAAATGGATTTCACTCAACTTAAGCATGCTGGGAAGATGAAATTGAAAATTGCTAGGAAATACAGTTTTCTATGTGCCTAAACTTTAAAGGATATATTGGGTTAAAAGGCTGACAAATTTACACGTTAGGAAGGAAACTGTACACGGTCAGGCCTCTTTATATAGCAGTGCTTCACGGGACACTTTTCTGTCTTGCTTTCATGTACTCTGAGAAATAATAAAATGAAGAAGACATTGAATTTCCAGTTAATTCTGAAAACAAAACAGGGGCACTTTAATATTTTCATGTACATTCACTTTTGGTGGCTCTTCAGCCTGATGTAAATTATATACAATGCTATCACACTATAGCCTTATAAAATGGAGTTTTATGCAAAGATTTGCAAAGCTTCCACAGCACAGACTATATAGACTTTTTCTTAATAGATGCAGAAATCAAGCCACAGTGAAGGTGTCAAAAAATAGCCCTTGAAATATTTCCTCTTCCAGCTTGGAAAGTAATAACATTTCTACTGCTGCTAAGCCCAAGCCTGGCAAATATTTTTCTGTCATTAAAATAAGCATTTCCCAATGCTATTTCCTTCCTGTCACACTGAGTATTGGGCTATAATTCTCCCCACTGCTGCTTTTCTTTGTGAGCGGGTGGAGGAGTCTAGACGGGACGTGGTTTTGAAGGCACACACTCAGCCCTTGAGTCCTGGAAGTGTGTAGGTTTGCTATAGGCAGTTTGGTGGTGGTATCTCTTTTGCTGCTCATTTGAGGTTATATATCTTTGCTTTTGCAAATAGGCCCTTGGAGCCTGTGGGAGTAGTTGTGTGCTCGAGGCAAACAAGATTTGACCTTAAAATAACATAATAGCAAATATACGGGTTCAAATTGATGGCTCGGTGGATGGAAGTACCGAGAAGTACCTGCAGCAATTAGTTGCTCATGGATTAGAAATTTCATGCTCTGCAACCCTCATTGTAATCCCATTTATTTTTTCACATATTTCAGGAGAGGTACCATTTAGTTTACATTAGCATGAATGATGAGTGCTAATCTGAGATGACAGAGCAATTTAAAGCTGGCAGTAAGTTGCTGAGGTAATATCTAAAATATGAAATGTCTCATTCGTTAGGAGAGGTGAAGATGACAAGCTTAACTGCACCCTCTCTCAAACTGGTCTTATGCCAAAGCTGTAGAGCTGGCTTCAGTTCAGATTAGAGTCAAGGTCCAAATATCACCTTCTTCACAGTAGCTCAGCAAGGTAGGTATAGAAACCAGGTGCTGTATATATGTCAGCAAAAATCAAATGAAAAACGTTAACAGGGACTTGACCCTCTCTTTTCCTAGCGACAGGTGAGATAATTCAGGGTGATCCGAGAAAATTAGGTCTCTTGAGCAAGGCGGTGTGCTTCCTATCTTCAGAGAAAAGGAATGACAGCTGTCCTTCTCCTTGGAAGCACAAGTGACACCGTGGCACAGCTGGCATAATTCAGATTTTTAGGAGGATGTGCAACTTTTTTCATTACAGGCTCCACTAAATGATCTTGGCCGGAAATATATGACCAGATGGCATTAGAGCTGCTTTCCCTATAAGATTACAAAGTGCCACTGTTCACAATCTCAGCAGCTGAGAGATTATAGATTACTGGCACAACCGGTCACTGCTTTGTCAAACTCATTTTCTTGATGCATGGGGAGTCTTTAGGTTTTTCATGATAATATCTTCGACTTAAATATGTCAGGTTTTATTAGTTGCCTGGTTTAGCTCTCAAGACCCACCTCTTTGTTGTGAAATTAGCGTGATGTTGCCTCCTCATCTTTTGCTTTCTTATGCTTTCTGCCTTCGTGTGTTGGCATCTTCTTCGCCTTCATTGACTGCAGGGTGCACTTCTGACCTGTGTATTGACTTCAGCGAGTACGTTCAGACTTCTGCCAACTGGGAAACATGCTGTGATGTTCCTCTGTGACAGATATGTCACTGAAGAGGTAGAAGTGCTTTTCTTGCTGTTTTATTCTGGCCTTTGTCCAGCTTGGGTGTGAGGATGTCCTGCCAGGGGAACAGCAACCTGCTCTGGAGCCGGGAGGTGTGTGAGTGGGACTGGGGATGTGCCTGAGCAGAGCAGTGAGAGGAAGAGATGATTGCTAATCCTGGGCAAGAGGGAGCAGCTGCGGGGAATGAACCTCGCTGGATAGTATTTTTCAAATTGCCTTTTGAGTATCACCTATTATTTTAGTAGACAGTTTAATCAAATTAGCCCAATCTATCCACATAAACCTGCTTTGTCAGAGCATGGCAGGCAAGGGTGAAAAAACTGTTATAGCCTCTGCGCTTTCTCCATTTTTTGAAAGTCAGCTCCAGAAGTGTAACACGATCCCAGAGAATCCCAAAGAAGCTTGTGGGGGTGAGTGAAGGAGGATTTATGGGTGTAACCTGTACTTTGGAGGGATTCCCGCTGTCCCTCTGCACTTCCAGTGGCATACCAAATGACAATGAGATTTTCTATATTGGGTGAGGCAATTAGTTTGTCTACAGATTTAAGAGCATCAGTATTTTGTAAATACAATGTTTGAAAATATCTGCCTCTGCTGGAATCCTTTGAAATGGAAATGAAAACCACTGCAGTTGCTGGCCCACTAACCTTTGTTAAGTACAGAGCTCACTAAGTCTTAAGAAAATGGTTTTAGAGGACCAGAAATAGGTTTCTCATTAAGCATTCCAAAGAATGTTTTTCAGATACATATTAAAAGACATTCTCTATCTATATACACATTTATTTATTGCCTGTAATTTTCTCTGCACCATAACTCTGCTTGCACAGTGCAGCTGGGCATAAATCTCATTTTTAGGAGCACTGCTCATGTTATGTTTCTTGACTTCCTATAATAACAAGAAATGGGATGCTTTGAGATAATCCAAACAAAGCAGTGTGCAATGTAATAACATCTAGAGGAGTTACAAAGGGATCATTAAAGGTGGGGGACCTAATCACTGAAGCCTAATGGACATTGTGATGTGAAGGTGACCTGAGCTGGAAATCAGTTGTGCTGGCCAAGATGCTCATTTGAGCTCCAGAGCAGGAAACATCATAGAGTGAAAGAAGATCAGCTTGGCCAACATTCAAGAGAAGGGACTGTCCTGTCCAGCCCCAGTTGTCTGGCCAAAGCTTCTCCTCAATCCATCTTACATCAAAGGAAGAATAGACTGGGTGGAGGAACAGTTTATCAAGGAGGGAGGAAGTGAGTGAGAACAGACTGGACCAGGATGGGCAGAGATGCTGTAGATGGGAGTGTAAGGATCTGTTCAGAGATGGATCCAGGAATGGGCAAGAGTGACTCCACAGTCAGAGCCACTGCCAAGTAAGTGAGTAACACAGGTTTTATCACTATTGCAGATTACTATTATTACTATTGTTGTTGTTAATATTATTGCTATTTATTGTTGTTGTTCTTGTGATTATGTATTGTTATTGTTGTTAATGTTAGTTATTGCTATGAGCATTACTATTATGACTATTGTTAATATTATTGCTATTTATTATTCGTTGTTCTTGTGATTATGTACTGTTATTGTTATTAATGTTATTTATTGCTATGAGCATTGCTGTGCAGTAATGCGGTGGTGTGTTACTGGGCATTAGGAGAGTGCCAGGCTCTGGAGGGGGTTTGGCCCATGTTTCCACCCATGCTAGCTACTATATGTGACCTAAGGCAGATCCTAAGCAGAGAAGAAAAGCAACCTTTAAATTTGCAAACAGTGATTAATTCTAGCTGTATTTGAACTGATTATGGAGGGAGAAGGAATCAAAGCTGGGATTAGAGGCTTAGCAAGCATGAGCACATCCTTGGGCAGCTACTGCACTCTTATAACTGTGTTGCACTCGGATGCCACTGTGCTGGTATTATGGCATTATCCCAAGTAACCTGCTGAAGTCCCAGTAGCTGCACCCAATGAAAAAAAACATCTTGGTGTTCCTGGCTTCCTGATGCTCTCTCATGTCCTGCTGGAGCCAGACTTGTGTATTTCCTAATAAGCTTTTGTAATACATTTCATTATCCTCACCACGTCTGGCTGATTTTCAGCTGCTGTTCAATGTGAAGGATTGCAGTTTTGTGCACAGGTGAAATTTCAAAGGCTGGAAAAGTTCCTTGACAAGGTGATACTCTTTGGCTGTCCCTGTAGCTCATGGACCTGCTGTATCTTTGCAGTAGTATTTATTACATTGCATTTAGAGTAATAACCTGGAAAGGTTGTGGCCTCTTTCTGCTGGACTCTCAGTGCCTCCTTCTATTCCACTGCTGAGCTACAGATATCTCAGCAGGACAGGCAAGGTCTGTCTTGCAGGACATCCCTTGGAGCAGCTCGTGTTAGTGAAATGCTGTGGCTGTGCTGCCTGGCCACGGGCATGTGGCTACTGTGTCAGAAAGCCACAAGCCACTCCTCAGGGGAACATTTCTCTTTTGGGCAGCCTGGGCACATGGTCATTAATTGTTTCACAACCCAAGATTTGTTAAAGTGTAGAGATTTCCTGGCTTCATTTGCCTCCTACCATGTTGTAAGAAAATTAATTGTCACATTGGTCTTTGTTCTTTGCGAGTAGCTCTTTATCAGAAAAGTATAAACAAAAACTTACTAAAAGAAGTTTACTTTATCAGGTGCTTGCCTATTAATGATCTGTGTGTATGTATTTTTACATTTAAAGAATATTAGCACTCCGTGTTTCTTGAGCTGTACAGCATCTCTCAAGTTGGCCTGAACATTTTGAAACATTACTTAAATAGGATCAAGAATCTTGAAAATAAGATTTGTTGTAAGCTTTGTATTGTTGCCTCTCATACCCTTGCATGTCTGTTTTTCAACAGCATTTTATAATCTGCTCTAAGCCCTGAAGGATGCTTAGTTGTTATGGTTTGACTTAATATAATCTAAAAATGGCTAGCAATAAATCCAATCATTTCCATGTAAAGGAAATGTAGGATTGGACTGGTGAAACTATTATACCTCACTCAGGGGAAGAGCCAATAAATCCAATATATATTTGTTCGACTCCAAAATATCCACCTTAATTTGGTGCAAGGGGGAAAATTAAAAAGCACAAGCCTGTATTTTGAAGTACAGTATGACAGCAGTGGGAACCACGTCTTGTGTTTTTGAGAGTGGGAAAGGCAGAGGAGTGGGATTTGATGTGATTAATACGGTACCAGGGATGGGGAAAGTTGAAAGGAAGACAGAGCTGTCTCCCGAAGGCTGTTGATCTCTGCTCTGGGCTCCAGGCCAGACTAGCTGTCCGCTGAAATGACTGTAATTTCCTGAATTATACAGAGCCAAACTTCCATTTTTGAAAAGGACAAATTGGGCCATAGGAGAATCACTTGTCTTTACAGCTCATGACAAAGTGCTCCCAACTTAGAGGTTGGCCTCACCTTTCCTTGATTTTATAGAGCTCTTATTGGCAAGTACTAGTCTTGTTATGGTTTAATCAATATTAATCTCAGTTGGAAGGATACTTCTGGTTGCTAATTGAGATCAGGTTCAATTTCATCTCGTCATATTTGCTGTATAATTATTAGAAGCTTTACATCATGTCAAAAGAGCCTTGGCTAATAGCATCAGTATGACATTCCCATATGCCGGCACAATGTACAGCACAGAAAAAGCTTTCGTGAACTTCTTGCTGTCTCTGCAGGGTATAAGTCTCTGAAGTTCTCCAGACTGTGGAAAGGTTCACAAATACTAGTGGCAGCTCTCTTGTTTCTGTTCAGCCCACGTTGATACTCCCTCATTTATAGTTTAGTTCTTCTAAACACTTAAACATGATGTTATGGCTGGATATTTCTGGTATGTGTTAAGTACATTACACCCTTTCTGCGTGTTTCACTTGAAATGAGAAATAATTTGCTGTAGGAGAAGAGATCAGTGACAAATATCACCTCTAAAAGAGCTGTGTTGGGAAAGATATATGTCTAAGAAATTATATCCACCTGAAACTGGTTTTTCTCTCCTTTGAGAAAGGCCAGTCCTGATGGGGATGGCTCTGACCAGCTGTGTGCACAGCACATGCAGCAGAGATCGCCCTCACTACCCTTCCCCAGTCCCAAGTGGCCTTCTGTGGATCACAGGCAAGTTTATTGTGCACAGGTGCTCTGAATGGTCTCTCTCAGGAACATCTGCTCCCCAGGCTGCACACACACTCCACTGCAGGACCTGCACTCCCTGCTGTGGGCTCTGTGTTTTGCTCCCCTGTCACCATCCCATCCCAGCTCTGGCACTGTGGCATTCCTTGGGAGCACTGCTTTGTGTCAATGGTTCAAACCCCTACACTTGCTGTGGGAATTGGGAACAAGCAGCAAAAAGTGGCTGTGCTGGCAGGGTCTGGGCACCCACCAGGCAGCTGCAGAAAGCCCAGCCTGGAAAGGCTGGCCCCAGGAAAGCTGCTCTCCCCATGGCTTTGTTTCTTTGTGACGTGTTTTGCTTGGAAATACAACACTAAGCCCATTAAGTTCCCGTTCCTGACACCAGTCTCTGATATTGGTGGGACCACTTCAGCCCCAGGAGATCAGGACCAGGTCTGGGAACAGGACATGGGGTGGGAGAAATGGGGGGTTGTGTCCACATCGGGTTTGGTACCCTTGATTGAAGTGTGCAATGTTCCCATGGGAAAGAGAGCGGGGGAAAAATGTAGCTGTTCCCTCTGTTCTTGCTGATTGTCCCACACTCAGAGTGAATGGCCTTTTACAGGCTAAAAAAAAAAAAAATGGAGGCAAACATCAGTGCCCTGAATGGTTTCAGTGAAAATTGGAAGGTTTTGACAAGAGTGTCATTTATTGTTCCCCTCTTTGGCACAGCTGCCTAACTCTGGTTCTGTCAAATGCCAGATCTGGCCTCTGACTGACAGGTTTGCTCTAGCCATGATGGCTGAGACCGACCCAAAAAAAAGAAGGGGTGCTTCTCATCTGTGCAGAGCTGGATGCAGCATCAGGTCTGCAGGAAGCTCTGGAAGTGGTGGGGAAACAGGGTGGGCAGCAGCCAGGGCAGCTCTTGGGTGGGAGGGCATCACCCGGGTGCCACGGGCAGCTCTGGGGTTGGGTTTGGTGTTCAAAGAGCTCCTGGGGAACCTCGCTGTGGAGCAGACTGGCCACGGTCTTGGGGATGCACACGTGTATTTTTAGAGCTGTATATTGCAACATGTGCAAATTTATTAGAGCTTGTTAATTAAAATCACTGTGGTGAGTGCTTGTTACTATATCTGACCAAAAAGCTTGCACAGACAGTTAAAAGAAAAACCACCAAACCCCACGTTAGAATAAATGCAGGTTAGTTACTAAAATGGGGTATCTAAAAATAGTCACACTGCAAATAAATGTAGGCCTTTATGTGGTGCGATTACTGCTTTTTCCTGCCTTTCATTTTATGGGTTTCTTTAAAGATTTGCAATTTCTTTTTTGCCATATATATTTTTTTATTCCTATAACCAGAATCCATTTTTATTTCCGTGATATCTATCCAGATGTACAGCATTGATTTCTGCTTGTATGTTATACATACATGTTACCAGTGGCATCCACCTCTGGCCAGCTGTGGTCTGCAGAAGGATAGAAGTGATTTTCTAGGATCAAATCTAGGTGTAGTAAGGGCGGCAGAGTGTAGGGTAGGATTTGGCTCAGCAGTATGAAGTACTATGAGAATATCACAGCCAATTTCTAAATACATCCACGTGAAAAACAAAAGAGGGTGGAAAACTTAAACTTCAAAGAATAAGAAAGAGAATGTAAATGGATAAGAACATCAGGACAAAGAAATGGCATTGCAGAAGAAAACTCTTTAGAAAACTAAAGGGGGTTTAAAGAGGCCAAAGGATCCTCCCAGCCCACAAGTGTTGCTGTGTTGTTGGCTCTTTCCTGCAGCAGGGCATGTTGGAGTTTTTGAGGTGTGATCCAGACCCCATTGCTCAGGCATGACCGATGACCACACTAAGAGCAAGGGAGAGATTTTTTTGCAAGGCTGGGCTGGGCTCACCTTTCCTGTGGTGGGGATTTCAATTATTGCTTGTAGAGCAACTCAGGCAGTTTTTACCTCACAGTTATTAAGTGTGGCTTAATCTCCTTTACCTTCTAGTCACTGGATGTTGTCACCACTCTTTTTTTCTGTCAGAAAAGCTGTTTAGAGACAATTCCCTGTGTTAAGTTGGTTTGACAGACTGTGCACAAGTTACCATCTTCCTTTATTTCTTTACAAGTCGAGCCCCAGGTCAGGCAGGGCACTGGCATCAGGCTGGCAGAGCTGCAGCTGCTCATTTACCTTCTTAAGAATATCTACAACATTCACAGTTTTTTTCATCTGAAATTTTTCCAGTGTTTTATGGGTTACTAAAAGTAACTATAAAAGCTACAGCAGTTTTAGCACTCACAGATACTGAGTGGCTAAAGGGTTTGGGATTTTTAAATGTGCTATTTCAGTTGTTACTGTTTTACTGCTGGAATGAGATACTTGGTCATCACCCTGTGATAACACTGCATTCATCTGAATTTTTTCTAAATAGAGAGCAAATATAATCATTCTCACCCTTGTGTTATTCTTGCCAAGTCTGCTAATTCTGCAGAGAAGTAACTTCGTGTAATTGTAAAGGCTTTTAGCAGTATTCTCTGGAGTTTTTTCTTAATATCCTTCCCCTTGTCCTTTCTGCTTCTGGCTCTGGATTCCCCTCCTTGCTTTCCTCTGTTCTGGAGTGTGGGTCTGACTGGGCTATGGAGTATTCTTCAAAGGGTCTGTAGAAAGTCTGCTTTGGGACACCTGTTCGGGTTATGTTCTTCTTCTACAGGAAGTCCGTGGTAATTATTGCTTTAAATACACAACCACATAGAACAGACAAGAAAGGAACTTTCTCACTCTGAGCTTCAAGGAGATCTGGCAAAGATGGTTTTCTAAGGTCTCTCCTACCCCAAGGTAGTGTTGCATTTTGACACTGACTTTGATGTCTGTTCTGTCAGAGGTTTTTGGTTCTGGAGCACAGAGATGTGATGCTGACAGACTGCATCACTCCCTGTGCGTGGCACTCCGTGACTACACCTCCAAAAGATGATGTCCCCGAGCCAGCCCTCCTGCCTGACAGGAGGGAAAGACTCCCTGTGGCCTGCACAAAGCCCCTGGTACCTGAGCAGGAAGAAGGGAGGTGCCTGTTCACTTTTAAGGCATGCATTATGTATTAAACAAGGTTTTACTGTTCTTGTGGTGTCAAAGCCTCCAGGATTGCATGACCACAGAACTTGAGAGAGGTCTGGCTATAAATACCAGCTCTGTGGTGAAGCTCAACACTGCCCCATGTGAGAAGTTGGGTGGGGAAGGTGCTGGTGAGCACAGGTGGCCCCATGGCCCTTTGCAAGGGTTTATCTTGAAACATTGGGACTTTTTTGAATGAAAATATGAGAAGTGTTTGTGTCTGAGAAGATACGGAGTGGAGGCTTGTCTTGCAGCTATGTAGTGTTTAAAAATCCTTATTTTTTTAGCCAGACACATGCCAGACGTTTCACAACATGGAGGTATTGCCTTCCCTGGAAGAACGTGCATCAACAATATGGGAAAACAGGCTGGATGCAAGAGATACAATGAGTATCTGTCAGATAACCTGGTAGCTCACTAGAGCTCTGCATAGACACGTACACAGTAGGGAGTATGTTTCTGAAGCAATAAAATGACTTGCAGAGCAATGGGAGAGGGAGGAGAAGAGGGCGGCGGAAGGGAGCAGTGGGGGAAGAAAGCACGAGACAACTGAAAGAGGAACAAACATCGCTTTGAGGATGATGTGCTTTATGCCTTTTGTGGGGTTTTCTGCATTGCCTTCAGGCAGTTCGGCATGTGCAAGAGAAAGCAGGAGATCAGAAGGGGTTGGATAAAAGTCTGTGCTCAGCCTCCTTCATCACTAAGCACACTCTCCTTGTTGGAGATGAAAAACAAACATTGGGTGCACAACCTGCTGTTTACACGTCTGGTGGATCTGTTCACACAAGGCTCTTCTTGCAGCCAAGGAAAAGGCTTTTTTTCATGGCTTCTTTTTGAGGCTTCTTCTTATGTTCACAGAGAGGATAAATGTGCAATCCAAGCAGGGCTGAGCAAATGACTTGGGAGCATGGGCCTGGAAACGCTGGGTCTCTGGGATGGCAGATGGCTCTTAGAACAGCACAGGGTTTCTGAGACCAGTGCAGACCAGACCTGAAGCAGGCAGGAGCTGTGGGTGCTGCAGGCAGCCCTGTGCCTGTGTGGAGAGCCTGGGAGAGCAGGCAGCACCCTGCCCATGCAGTGAGCCGTCGTGGGGTGCAGCACTGGGCTCTCCAGTGGGGCGTTTCCAGCATCACTGGGTGCCTGTGTGCACCATCCTGGGGATGTGCTGTGTCTCAAGGCAAACAGGAATGGTGTAACAACACCACTGGTGGGATTTAGAAGTGAGATAGTTTCTTACTGTTGTATTTCAGAATGTGAACTCAATCCTTGTGTGATGGTGTGTTTGGAGGAGCTCACTCTGTGCCAGGCACACAGCCTGTATTTTCTCAGGTGTCCTGTGTGAGAGCTCCAGAAGTGGGTAGGACTTCTCCTGAAGGCGTGTGCTATAAATACACCCTAAAATCTAGAGCCACTTACCAAAAAGAATTGATGAAGAAAGCTCAAATATAAGCAGTGTTCCCTTTGGCTGTGTCAGCATTGTTTCAGTGCTCCATGGGCTGGGGAGCCTTTGCTATCACTGAGTATTAGTGTTCCATAGCTGCCTTTCATTATCACATGGATTTTAAATCTTTATTTGCTGTTTGGTTCATGCTCCTTTTTCATGCCCTTCATCACGTTGTCTTTTGAAGAGGAATTCCCAATATTCCATTTCTTTTTGGAGTTGAAAAAAATCACTAATAGCTGGAAATGCGATACTGATTCCAATTTCTAGTCCTATGAGAGATCAGACAACCAGGTCTGAGGAACCTTTCCTGGCTCGTGGCTGGATGGGCTAAGCCTGG